>OY730180.1:43421692-43858417 GCA_963422495.1 Polyommatus iphigenia | reverse complement strand
GATACTATGCCGACCAAAAAACACACACAGAAATTCAGCCTGTCGTGGTGGAATGATGAGCTCGCGCAGATGAAGAAGGAGGTCGCCACGAGGAAACGCAGGATCCGAACCGCAGCGCCTGATCGCAGAAACCGCGTGGTTGGGTTGTACCTGGAAGCGAAAGAGAGGTATGAGAATGCAGTGAAAGAGGCTCAAGTAGCGAGCTGGAAGGAGTTTTGCCGAAAACAGGATAGGGAGGGGGTCTGGGAGGGCATCTACAGAGTGCTGAACAGAGTTGGAGGGAGGGAGGAGGATCTGCCCCTAACAAGGGGCAGTGAGACCCTCGACGCCCGAAGCTCTGCAGAATTGTTGGCGGAGACCTTCTACCCCGCGGACCTGGAAAGTGATGAAAGCGAGGAACATCGACGGACTCGCCGGCGTGCGGAGTCCTTGGACTCCGAACCGCCGACGGGCCCGGACGACCCTCCTTTCATCATGGAGGAGTTGAAGAGAGCCGTAAGGTCCTTCAACCCCAAAAAGGCCCCCGGGGCGGATGGTCTCACGTCCGACATCTGCCAGCACGCTGTAGATTGTAACCCGGAATGGTTCCTTGCCCTGTTGAATAAGTGCCTCACTGTGGGCTGCTTTCCCGAAAAGTGGAAGCAGGCGACAGTGGTGGTGCTGAGAAAGCCGGGCAAGGAATCATACCGGGTACCGAAAGCCTATCGACCGATCGGCCTCCTTCCTGTTCTCGGCAAAATCTTCGAAAAGATGCTGGTCGCCCGACTTAGGTTCTACCTGCTGCCCAAAATAAGCCCCAACCAGTATGGCTTCATGCCCCAAAGGAGCACCGAAGACGCCCTCTATAGGTTAGTGAACCACATCAGAAAGCTGAGGGAGGAGAAGAAAATTTCTGTTGTGGTATCACTGGACATAGAGGGTGCCTTCGATAGTGCTTGGTGGCCGGCCATAAAGGTTCGGTTGGCTGAAGTTGGGTGTCCGGGGAACCTGAGGCGGGTGTTCAGTAGCTACTTGAGCGGCAGAAGAGTGAATGTTAGATATGCTGGAGTGGAAGTTGGCAGGGGGACCGACAAGGGGTGCGTGCAGGGGTCCATTGGTGGACCGATCCTGTGGGACCTCTTGTTGGACCCCTTGCTAGCTTTGCTGGAAGAGATGGAGGTTTTTAACCAGGCTTTCGCAGACGACTTTGTGCTGGTATTTGAGGGGGGAACGGCATTAGAAATAGAGAGGAAGGCAAATGAAGTATTAGATAGGATAAAAAAATGGGGAATAGATAATAAACTAAATTTCGCACCACATAAGACATGCGCATTAATTTCCACAAGAAAACTTAAATATGACGCGCCAAGACTTTCGATGGGGGGTGTCGAAATAAAATATTTTGACAGTATTAAAGTATTAGGGTTAAAAATAGATAGCGGCCTTACGTTCAACGAGCACGTTGGAGACGTCTGTAAAAAGGCGATATCGCGATACAAGCAATTAGCAAGAGCAGCTCGCGTAGGATGGGGGCTTAACCCCCAGATAGTGAAAACTATATATACCGCAGTAGTGGAACCGACTATTTTATATGCATCAGCAGCGTGGGCACCCACCGCGGAAAAGATGGGGGTCCAAAAAAGGCTCAACTCCGTTCAACGGGGTTTTGCCCAGAAGATCTGCAGAGCATATCGAACTGTCTCCCTGAACTCTGCAATGCTGTTGGCTGGGATACTCCCTCTTGACCTCAGAATACTCGAAGCATCGAGACTTTATGAGGCCAAGAAGGGAGTACCACACCCGGTGCTAAGAGACAGGGAGGTGGAGCGAATGGCTCCTGCGATTGAGGACCCACATCCGGCAGAGCAGGTAGAGCTGAGGTTCGGGTTGGTAGACGAGGACTCATATGCTGACGTGGTTAACAGCCACGTCCATAGGATCTATACGGACGGCAGCAAGATTGAGGGTCGAGTCGGAGCCGCACTCTCCGTATGGAAGGGTGAGGCCGAGACGAAGGCCGTCAAGCTTGCATTGCCGCCGTATTGCACCGTCTACCAAGCCGAACTTCTAGCGCTCCAAAGAGCTGTAACTGAAGCCTGCAAGGGTGGAATGGCAAAGGTCGGTATCCTAAGCGATTCTAGATCGGCACTCTAGGCAGTCACTCTTAGTTCCCCTCATCCCCTGGCGGTGCAAACAAGGGCGGCCCTCCGAAAAGCTGCATTGCAGAGGCGGGAGGTCTCCTTGTTTTGGATTAAGGCGCACGCAGGGTTGAGAGGGAATGAGAGAGTCGACGAGTTAGCCAAGGAAGCCGCTCTGGGCTCGAAAAGGAAACCCGACTACGATCTGTGTCCTGTTTCATTCGTCAAGCGTATCTTAAGAGAGGATACGGTTGAGGAATGGGACAGGAGATACGAAGTGGAAGGGACGGCCGGAGTCACGAAGCTCTTTTTCCCAAGCGCTGCTGCTGCATATAAGATAGTTAAGAAGATAGACATAACACACCACACCACACAGATCCTGACTGGACACGGTGGGTTCGCCTTCTACTTGCATAGATTCAAGTTGAAGGAGAACCCGTCGTGCCTGTGTCAGCCAGGAGTTGAGGAGACGGTTCCTCACCTGTTATTCGAGTGCCCCATTTTTGCTAGCAATAGATACGATATTGAGCAAAAATTGGGCACATCGGTGACGGGTGAGAATCTGCCTACCATCCTGGGGGGCAAGAAGAGGGATATTTTCCTCTCTTTCTGTAAGAGGATTGTGGATGTAGTTAATAAGAGACACTGTGATAAACTAAACTGTGATAATTAGTGTTAGGTTCCTTAGCTGTAGGTTTTATTGTGATACTAGGTTAGTTGAACGTTGTGCCGTACTATTTTAAACTTGACATATTTTTATTGTATTTTTATATATTTTTGACATTTTAACTTGGAATTTTAATCTGGAAATTATGATATTGAATACTGTCGAATGTTATTATTTTGGAATTTTAATTTTGAGAATATAAAAATGAAAAATATAAATTGTAAATCTAACTTGTTGCTGATATTATTATAAGAAAATAAAGACAAAGGAATTATTTGTACTGATAAAAATGTAAAATAATATTATGTAGTTCACGAATCTGACGAAATGATTGTATCATAGAAATTGTAAAACCAAAATAAACCTCGAAATGTACTTAGCAATAAGAAATGATGTAACATAAGAAAAAGAAAAAAGTAATGAAATAAAGGAGAAAAGAATTAATAAAGATCAAAAGAAATGAAAATGAAAACAAACATACCTAATCATGTTAGGGGGAGGAGAAAAAAAAAAAAAAAAAAAAAAAAAAAAAAAAAAAAAAAAAAAAACCTAACCTAACCTAACCTAACCTAACCTAACCTAACCTAACCTAACCTAACCTAACCTAACCTAACCTAACCTAACCTAACCTAACCTAACCTAACCTAACCTAACCTAACCTAACCTAACCTAACCTAACCTAACCTAACCTAACCTAACCTAACCTAACCTAACCTAACCTAACCTAACCTAACCTAACCTAACCTAACCTAACCTAACCTAACCTAACCTAACCTAACCTAACCTAACCTAACCTAACCTAACCTAACCTAACCTAACCTAACCTAACCTAACCTAACCTAACCTAACCTAACCTAACCTAACCTAACCTAACCTAACCTAACCTAACCTAACCTAACCTAACCTAACCTAACCTAACCTAACCTAACCTAACCTAACCTAACCTAACCTAACCTAACCTAACCTAACCTAACCTAACCTAACCTAACCTAACCTAACTAACCTAACCTAACCTAACCTAAGCGAGTACTTCCAGTACCGAATATTGCAGGCCAACCTTCAGCGGAGCCAAATCGCCACAAGGGAGTTATTACTCGAGGCCACCAAGCGTAAGGCTAGTGTAGCGCTGCTGCAGGAGCCCTACATAGGTGGGGCGCGGAGTATGAGGACATACAACGGAGTGAGGGTCTACCAGAGCGATGGGGAAGGGGGCGGTGTGGTCAAGGCGTGTGTTGTGGTATTCGACGACACACTGGATGTCGAACTACACACACGCCTCAGTAACAACAACATAGTTGTGGCCACCCTCCGAACCAAAGCCTGGGAGACGGTTGTAGTGTCCTTCTACTTCGAGCCCGATAAGCCGGTGGGGCCCTACCTGGACCATCTTATTCGGATAGGAAGGGAGCTGGGATCCGATAAGATGGTCTTGGGAGGTGACGCGAACGCTAAAAGCCCGTGGTGGGGTGGCGATACGGAAGACCCGCGAGGAAGGGAAGTGTCTGCTGTACTGGAAGCAATGAGTCTACATATACTCAACGCCGGAGACACCCCAACTTTCGATACCGTCAGAGGGGGTAAAAGGTACTCCAGCTACGTGGATGTGACAGCGTGCTCCGACGATCTGCTGGACCGAGTGGGCGACTGGAGGGTGGAGGAAAGTCTGACGAGCTCGGACCACAACGGCATATCATTCGGCATCAGACAACAGAAATCCACAGGCACGAACATTATACGTACCACACGCATATTTAACACACAGAAGGAAAACTGGACTCAGTTTCGTGAGAAACTGACCCAGCTGATGTCAGACAGACAATTGACTCTACAAGCGATGGACTCAATACACAGCACACAACAAATAGACGAAGCAATAGACAGATACACGGAATCCATAACACAGACATGCAGAGATACTATGCCGACCAAAAAACACACACAGAAATTCAGCCTGTCGTGGTGGAATGATGAGCTCGCGCAGATGAAGAAGGAGGTCGCCACGAGGAAACGCAGGATCCGAACCGCAGCGCCTGATCGCAGAAACCGCGTGGTTGGGTTGTACCTGGAAGCGAAAGAGAGGTATGAGAATGCAGTGAAAGAGGCTCAAGTAGCGAGCTGGAAGGAGTTTTGCCGAAAACAGGATAGGGAGGGGGTCTGGGAGGGCATCTACAGAGTGCTGAACAGAGTTGGAGGGAGGGAGGAGGATCTGCCCCTAACAAGGGGCAGTGAGACCCTCGACGCCCGAAGCTCTGCAGAATTGTTGGCGGAGACCTTCTACCCCGCGGACCTGGAAAGTGATGAAAGCGAGGAACATCGACGGACTCGCCGGCGTGCGGAGTCCTTGGACTCCGAACCGCCGACGGGCCCGGACGACCCTCCTTTCATCATGGAGGAGTTGAAGAGAGCCGTAAGGTCCTTCAACCCCAAAAAGGCCCCCGGGGCGGATGGTCTCACGTCCGACATCTGCCAGCACGCTGTAGATTGTAACCCGGAATGGTTCCTTGCCCTGTTGAATAAGTGCCTCACTGTGGGCTGCTTTCCCGAAAAGTGGAAGCAGGCGACAGTGGTGGTGCTGAGAAAGCCGGGCAAGGAATCATACCGGGTACCGAAAGCCTATCGACCGATCGGCCTCCTTCCTGTTCTCGGCAAAATCTTCGAAAAGATGCTGGTCGCCCGACTTAGGTTCTACCTGCTGCCCAAAATAAGCCCCAACCAGTATGGCTTCATGCCCCAAAGGAGCACCGAAGACGCCCTCTATAGGTTAGTGAACCACATCAGAAAGCTGAGGGAGGAGAAGAAAATTTCTGTTGTGGTATCACTGGACATAGAGGGTGCCTTCGATAGTGCTTGGTGGCCGGCCATAAAGGTTCGGTTGGCTGAAGTTGGGTGTCCGGGGAACCTGAGGCGGGTGTTCAGTAGCTACTTGAGCGGCAGAAGAGTGAATGTTAGATATGCTGGAGTGGAAGTTGGCAGGGGGACCGACAAGGGGTGCGTGCAGGGGTCCATTGGTGGACCGATCCTGTGGGACCTCTTGTTGGACCCCTTGCTAGCTTTGCTGGAAGAGATGGAGGTTTTTAACCAGGCTTTCGCAGACGACTTTGTGCTGGTATTTGAGGGGGGAACGGCATTAGAAATAGAGAGGAAGGCAAATGAAGTATTAGATAGGATAAAAAAATGGGGAATAGATAATAAACTAAATTTCGCACCACATAAGACATGCGCATTAATTTCCACAAGAAAACTTAAATATGACGCGCCAAGACTTTCGATGGGGGGTGTCGAAATAAAATATTTTGACAGTATTAAAGTATTAGGGTTAAAAATAGATAGCGGCCTTACGTTCAACGAGCACGTTGGAGACGTCTGTAAAAAGGCGATATCGCGATACAAGCAATTAGCAAGAGCAGCTCGCGTAGGATGGGGGCTTAACCCCCAGATAGTGAAAACTATATATACCGCAGTAGTGGAACCGACTATTTTATATGCATCAGCAGCGTGGGCACCCACCGCGAGCAGCGTGGGCACCCACCGCGGAAAAGATGGGGGTCCAAAAAAGGCTCAACTCCGTTCAACGGGGTTTTGCCCAGAAGATCTGCAGAGCATATCGAACTGTCTCCCTGAACTCTGCAATGCTGTTGGCTGGGATACTCCCTCTTGACCTCAGAATACTCGAAGCATCGAGACTTTATGAGGCCAAGAAGGGAGTACCACACCCGGTGCTAAGAGACAGGGAGGTGGAGCGAATGGCTCCTGCGATTGAGGACCCACATCCGGCAGAGCAGGTAGAGCTGAGGTTCGGGTTGGTAGACGAGGACTCATATGCTGACGTGGTTAACAGCCACGTCCATAGGATCTATACGGACGGCAGCAAGATTGAGGGTCGAGTCGGAGCCGCACTCTCCGTATGGAAGGGTGAGGCCGAGACGAAGGCCGTCAAGCTTGCATTGCCGCCGTATTGCACCGTCTACCAAGCCGAACTTCTAGCGCTCCAAAGAGCTGTAACTGAAGCCTGCAAGGGTGGAATGGCAAAGGTCGGTATCCTAAGCGATTCTAGATCGGCACTCTAGGCAGTCACTCTTAGTTCCCCTCATCCCCTGGCGGTGCAAACAAGGGCGGCCCTCCGAAAAGCTGCATTGCAGAGGCGGGAGGTCTCCTTGTTTTGGATTAAGGCGCACGCAGGGTTGAGAGGGAATGAGAGAGTCGACGAGTTAGCCAAGGAAGCCGCTCTGGGCTCGAAAAGGAAACCCGACTACGATCTGTGTCCTGTTTCATTCGTCAAGCGTATCTTAAGAGAGGATACGGTTGAGGAATGGGACAGGAGATACGAAGTGGAAGGGACGGCCGGAGTCACGAAGCTCTTTTTCCCAAGCGCTGCTGCTGCATATAAGATAGTTAAGAAGATAGACATAACACACCACACCACACAGATCCTGACTGGACACGGTGGGTTCGCCTTCTACTTGCATAGATTCAAGTTGAAGGAGAACCCGTCGTGCCTGTGTCAGCCAGGAGTTGAGGAGACGGTTCCTCACCTGTTATTCGAGTGCCCCATTTTTGCTAGCAATAGATACGATATTGAGCAAAAATTGGGCACATCGGTGACGGGTGAGAATCTGCCTACCATCCTGGGGGGCAAGAAGAGGGATATTTTCCTCTCTTTCTGTAAGAGGATTGTGGATGTAGTTAATAAGAGACACTGTGATAAACTAAACTGTGATAATTAGTGTTAGGTTCCTTAGCTGTAGGTTTTATTGTGATACTAGGTTAGTTGAACGTTGTGCCGTACTATTTTAAACTTGACATATTTTTATTGTATTTTTATATATTTTTGACATTTTAACTTGGAATTTTAATCTGGAAATTATGATATTGAATACTGTCGAATGTTATTATTTTGGAATTTTAATTTTGAGAATATAAAAATGAAAAATATAAATTGTAAATCTAACTTGTTGCTGATATTATTATAAGAAAATAAAGACAAAGGAATTATTTGTACTGATAAAAATGTAAAATAATATTATGTAGTTCACGAATCTGACGAAATGATTGTATCATAGAAATTGTAAAACCAAAATAAACCTCGAAATGTACTTAGCAATAAGAAATGATGTAACATAAGAAAAAGAAAAAAGTAATGAAATAAAGGAGAAAAGAATTAATAAAGATCAAAAGAAATGAAAATGAAAACAAACATACCTAATCATGTTAGGGGGAGGAGAAAAAAAAAAAAACCTAACCTAACCTAACCTAACCTAACCTAACCTAACCTAACCTAACCTAACCTAACCTAACCTAACCTAACCTAACCTAACCTAACCTAACCTAACCTAACCTAACCTAACCTAACCTAACCTAACCTAACCTAACCTAACCTAACCTAACCTAACCTAACCTAACCTAACCTAACCTAACCTAACCTAACCTAACCTAACCTAACCTAACCTAACCTAACCTAACCTAACCTAACCTAACCTAACCTAACCTAACCTAACCTAACCTAACCTAACCTAACCTAACCTAACCTAACCTAACCTAACCTAACCTAACCTAACCTAACCTAACCTAACCTAACCTAACCTAACCTAACCTAACCTAACCTAACCTAACCTAACCTAACCTAACCTAACCTAACCTAACCTAACCTAACCTAACCTAACCTAACCTAACCTAACCTAACCTAACCTAACCTAACCTAACTAACCTAACCTAACCTAACCTAAGCGAGTACTTCCAGTACCGAATATTGCAGGCCAACCTTCAGCGGAGCCAAATCGCCACAAGGGAGTTATTACTCGAGGCCACCAAGCGTAAGGCTAGTGTAGCGCTGCTGCAGGAGCCCTACATAGGTGGGGCGCGGAGTATGAGGACATACAACGGAGTGAGGGTCTACCAGAGCGATGGGGAAGGGGGCGGTGTGGTCAAGGCGTGTGTTGTGGTATTCGACGACACACTGGATGTCGAACTACACACACGCCTCAGTAACAACAACATAGTTGTGGCCACCCTCCGAACCAAAGCCTGGGAGACGGTTGTAGTGTCCTTCTACTTCGAGCCCGATAAGCCGGTGGGGCCCTACCTGGACCATCTTATTCGGATAGGAAGGGAGCTGGGATCCGATAAGATGGTCTTGGGAGGTGACGCGAACGCTAAAAGCCCGTGGTGGGGTGGCGATACGGAAGACCCGCGAGGAAGGGAAGTGTCTGCTGTACTGGAAGCAATGAGTCTACATATACTCAACGCCGGAGACACCCCAACTTTCGATACCGTCAGAGGGGGTAAAAGGTACTCCAGCTACGTGGATGTGACAGCGTGCTCCGACGATCTGCTGGACCGAGTGGGCGACTGGAGGGTGGAGGAAAGTCTGACGAGCTCGGACCACAACGGCATATCATTCGGCATCAGACAACAGAAATCCACAGGCACGAACATTATACGTACCACACGCATATTTAACACACAGAAGGAAAACTGGACTCAGTTTCGTGAGAAACTGACCCAGCTGATGTCAGACAGACAATTGACTCTACAAGCGATGGACTCAATACACAGCACACAACAAATAGACGAAGCAATAGACAGATACACGGAATCCATAACACAGACATGCAGAGATACTATGCCGACCAAAAAACACACACAGAAATTCAGCCTGTCGTGGTGGAATGATGAGCTCGCGCAGATGAAGAAGGAGGTCGCCACGAGGAAACGCAGGATCCGAACCGCAGCGCCTGATCGCAGAAACCGCGTGGTTGGGTTGTACCTGGAAGCGAAAGAGAGGTATGAGAATGCAGTGAAAGAGGCTCAAGTAGCGAGCTGGAAGGAGTTTTGCCGAAAACAGGATAGGGAGGGGGTCTGGGAGGGCATCTACAGAGTGCTGAACAGAGTTGGAGGGAGGGAGGAGGATCTGCCCCTAACAAGGGGCAGTGAGACCCTCGACGCCCGAAGCTCTGCAGAATTGTTGGCGGAGACCTTCTACCCCGCGGACCTGGAAAGTGATGAAAGCGAGGAACATCGACGGACTCGCCGGCGTGCGGAGTCCTTGGACTCCGAACCGCCGACGGGCCCGGACGACCCTCCTTTCATCATGGAGGAGTTGAAGAGAGCCGTAAGGTCCTTCAACCCCAAAAAGGCCCCCGGGGCGGATGGTCTCACGTCCGACATCTGCCAGCACGCTGTAGATTGTAACCCGGAATGGTTCCTTGCCCTGTTGAATAAGTGCCTCACTGTGGGCTGCTTTCCCGAAAAGTGGAAGCAGGCGACAGTGGTGGTGCTGAGAAAGCCGGGCAAGGAATCATACCGGGTACCGAAAGCCTATCGACCGATCGGCCTCCTTCCTGTTCTCGGCAAAATCTTCGAAAAGATGCTGGTCGCCCGACTTAGGTTCTACCTGCTGCCCAAAATAAGCCCCAACCAGTATGGCTTCATGCCCCAAAGGAGCACCGAAGACGCCCTCTATAGGTTAGTGAACCACATCAGAAAGCTGAGGGAGGAGAAGAAAATTTCTGTTGTGGTATCACTGGACATAGAGGGTGCCTTCGATAGTGCTTGGTGGCCGGCCATAAAGGTTCGGTTGGCTGAAGTTGGGTGTCCGGGGAACCTGAGGCGGGTGTTCAGTAGCTACTTGAGCGGCAGAAGAGTGAATGTTAGATATGCTGGAGTGGAAGTTGGCAGGGGGACCGACAAGGGGTGCGTGCAGGGGTCCATTGGTGGACCGATCCTGTGGGACCTCTTGTTGGACCCCTTGCTAGCTTTGCTGGAAGAGATGGAGGTTTTTAACCAGGCTTTCGCAGACGACTTTGTGCTGGTATTTGAGGGGGGAACGGCATTAGAAATAGAGAGGAAGGCAAATGAAGTATTAGATAGGATAAAAAAATGGGGAATAGATAATAAACTAAATTTCGCACCACATAAGACATGCGCATTAATTTCCACAAGAAAACTTAAATATGACGCGCCAAGACTTTCGATGGGGGGTGTCGAAATAAAATATTTTGACAGTATTAAAGTATTAGGGTTAAAAATAGATAGCGGCCTTACGTTCAACGAGCACGTTGGAGACGTCTGTAAAAAGGCGATATCGCGATACAAGCAATTAGCAAGAGCAGCTCGCGTAGGATGGGGGCTTAACCCCCAGATAGTGAAAACTATATATACCGCAGTAGTGGAACCGACTATTTTATATGCATCAGCAGCGTGGGCACCCACCGCGGAAAAGATGGGGGTCCAAAAAAGGCTCAACTCCGTTCAACGGGGTTTTGCCCAGAAGATCTGCAGAGCATATCGAACTGTCTCCCTGAACTCTGCAATGCTGTTGGCTGGGATACTCCCTCTTGACCTCAGAATACTCGAAGCATCGAGACTTTATGAGGCCAAGAAGGGAGTACCACACCCGGTGCTAAGAGACAGGGAGGTGGAGCGAATGGCTCCTGCGATTGAGGACCCACATCCGGCAGAGCAGGTAGAGCTGAGGTTCGGGTTGGTAGACGAGGACTCATATGCTGACGTGGTTAACAGCCACGTCCATAGGATCTATACGGACGGCAGCAAGATTGAGGGTCGAGTCGGAGCCGCACTCTCCGTATGGAAGGGTGAGGCCGAGACGAAGGCCGTCAAGCTTGCATTGCCGCCGTATTGCACCGTCTACCAAGCCGAACTTCTAGCGCTCCAAAGAGCTGTAACTGAAGCCTGCAAGGGTGGAATGGCAAAGGTCGGTATCCTAAGCGATTCTAGATCGGCACTCTAGGCAGTCACTCTTAGTTCCCCTCATCCCCTGGCGGTGCAAACAAGGGCGGCCCTCCGAAAAGCTGCATTGCAGAGGCGGGAGGTCTCCTTGTTTTGGATTAAGGCGCACGCAGGGTTGAGAGGGAATGAGAGAGTCGACGAGTTAGCCCTCGAAAAGGAAACCCGACTACGATCTGTGTCCTGTTTCATTCGTCAAGCGTATCTTAAGAGAGGATACGGTTGAGGAATGGGACAGGAGATACGAAGTGGAAGGGACGGCCGGAGTCACGAAGCTCTTTTTCCCAAGCGCTGCTGCTGCATATAAGATAGTTAAGAAGATAGACATAACACACCACACCACACAGATCCTGACTGGACACGGTGGGTTCGCCTTCTACTTGCATAGATTCAAGTTGAAGGAGAACCCGTCGTGCCTGTGTCAGCCAGGAGTTGAGGAGACGGTTCCTCACCTGTTATTCGAGTGCCCCATTTTTGCTAGCAATAGATACGATATTGAGCAAAAATTGGGCACATCGGTGACGGGTGAGAATCTGCCTACCATCCTGGGGGGCAAGAAGAGGGATATTTTCCTCTCTTTCTGTAAGAGGATTGTGGATGTAGTTAATAAGAGACACTGTGATAAACTAAACTGTGATAATTAGTGTTAGGTTCCTTAGCTGTAGGTTTTATTGTGATACTAGGTTAGTTGAACGTTGTGCCGTACTATTTTAAACTTGACATATTTTTATTGTATTTTTATATATTTTTGACATTTTAACTTGGAATTTTAATCTGGAAATTATGATATTGAATACTGTCGAATGTTATTATTTTGGAATTTTAATTTTGAGAATATAAAAATGAAAAATATAAATTGTAAATCTAACTTGTTGCTGATATTATTATAAGAAAATAAAGACAAAGGAATTATTTGTACTGATAAAAATGTAAAATAATATTATGTAGTTCACGAATCTGACGAAATGATTGTATCATAGAAATTGTAAAACCAAAATAAACCTCGAAATGTACTTAGCAATAAGAAATGATGTAACATAAGAAAAAGAAAAAAGTAATGAAATAAAGGAGAAAAGAATTAATAAAGATCAAAAGAAATGAAAATGAAAACAAACATACCTAATCATGTTAGGGGGAGGAGAAAAAAAAAAAAAAAAAAAAAAAAAAAAAAAAAAAAAAAAACCTAACCTAACCTAACCTAACCTAACCTAACCTAACCTAACCTAACCTAACCTAACCTAACCTAACCTAACCTAACCTAACCTAACCTAACCTAACCTAACCTAACCTAACCTAACCTAACCTAACCTAACCTAACCTAACCTAACCTAACCTAACCTAACCTAACCTAACCTAACCTAACCTAACCTAACCTAACCTAACCTAACCTAACCTAACCTAACCTAACCTAACCTAACCTAACCTAACCTAACCTAACCTAACCTAACCTAACCTAACCTAACCTAACCTAACCTAACCTAACCTAACCTAACCTAACCTAACCTAACCTAACCTAACCTAACCTAACCTAACCTAACCTAACCTAACCTAACCTAACCTAACCTAACCTAACCTAACCTAACCTAACCTAACCTAACCTAACCTAACCTAACCTAACCTAACCTAACCTAACCTAACTAACCTAACCTAACCTAACCTAAGCGAGTACTTCCAGTACCGAATATTGCAGGCCAACCTTCAGCGGAGCCAAATCGCCACAAGGGAGTTATTACTCGAGGCCACCAAGCGTAAGGCTAGTGTAGCGCTGCTGCAGGAGCCCTACATAGGTGGGGCGCGGAGTATGAGGACATACAACGGAGTGAGGGTCTACCAGAGCGATGGGGAAGGGGGCGGTGTGGTCAAGGCGTGTGTTGTGGTATTCGACGACACACTGGATGTCGAACTACACACACGCCTCAGTAACAACAACATAGTTGTGGCCACCCTCCGAACCAAAGCCTGGGAGACGGTTGTAGTGTCCTTCTACTTCGAGCCCGATAAGCCGGTGGGGCCCTACCTGGACCATCTTATTCGGATAGGAAGGGAGCTGGGATCCGATAAGATGGTCTTGGGAGGTGACGCGAACGCTAAAAGCCCGTGGTGGGGTGGCGATACGGAAGACCCGCGAGGAAGGGAAGTGTCTGCTGTACTGGAAGCAATGAGTCTACATATACTCAACGCCGGAGACACCCCAACTTTCGATACCGTCAGAGGGGGTAAAAGGTACTCCAGCTACGTGGATGTGACAGCGTGCTCCGACGATCTGCTGGACCGAGTGGGCGACTGGAGGGTGGAGGAAAGTCTGACGAGCTCGGACCACAACGGCATATCATTCGGCATCAGACAACAGAAATCCACAGGCACGAACATTATACGTACCACACGCATATTTAACACACAGAAGGAAAACTGGACTCAGTTTCGTGAGAAACTGACCCAGCTGATGTCAGACAGACAATTGACTCTACAAGCGATGGACTCAATACACAGCACACAACAAATAGACGAAGCAATAGACAGATACACGGAATCCATAACACAGACATGCAGAGATACTATGCCGACCAAAAAACACACACAGAAATTCAGCCTGTCGTGGTGGAATGATGAGCTCGCGCAGATGAAGAAGGAGGTCGCCACGAGGAAACGCAGGATCCGAACCGCAGCGCCTGATCGCAGAAACCGCGTGGTTGGGTTGTACCTGGAAGCGAAAGAGAGGTATGAGAATGCAGTGAAAGAGGCTCAAGTAGCGAGCTGGAAGGAGTTTTGCCGAAAACAGGATAGGGAGGGGGTCTGGGAGGGCATCTACAGAGTGCTGAACAGAGTTGGAGGGAGGGAGGAGGATCTGCCCCTAACAAGGGGCAGTGAGACCCTCGACGCCCGAAGCTCTGCAGAATTGTTGGCGGAGACCTTCTACCCCGCGGACCTGGAAAGTGATGAAAGCGAGGAACATCGACGGACTCGCCGGCGTGCGGAGTCCTTGGACTCCGAACCGCCGACGGGCCCGGACGACCCTCCTTTCATCATGGAGGAGTTGAAGAGAGCCGTAAGGTCCTTCAACCCCAAAAAGGCCCCCGGGGCGGATGGTCTCACGTCCGACATCTGCCAGCACGCTGTAGATTGTAACCCGGAATGGTTCCTTGCCCTGTTGAATAAGTGCCTCACTGTGGGCTGCTTTCCCGAAAAGTGGAAGCAGGCGACAGTGGTGGTGCTGAGAAAGCCGGGCAAGGAATCATACCGGGTACCGAAAGCCTATCGACCGATCGGCCTCCTTCCTGTTCTCGGCAAAATCTTCGAAAAGATGCTGGTCGCCCGACTTAGGTTCTACCTGCTGCCCAAAATAAGCCCCAACCAGTATGGCTTCATGCCCCAAAGGAGCACCGAAGACGCCCTCTATAGGTTAGTGAACCACATCAGAAAGCTGAGGGAGGAGAAGAAAATTTCTGTTGTGGTATCACTGGACATAGAGGGTGCCTTCGATAGTGCTTGGTGGCCGGCCATAAAGGTTCGGTTGGCTGAAGTTGGGTGTCCGGGGAACCTGAGGCGGGTGTTCAGTAGCTACTTGAGCGGCAGAAGAGTGAATGTTAGATATGCTGGAGTGGAAGTTGGCAGGGGGACCGACAAGGGGTGCGTGCAGGGGTCCATTGGTGGACCGATCCTGTGGGACCTCTTGTTGGACCCCTTGCTAGCTTTGCTGGAAGAGATGGAGGTTTTTAACCAGGCTTTCGCAGACGACTTTGTGCTGGTATTTGAGGGGGGAACGGCATTAGAAATAGAGAGGAAGGCAAATGAAGTATTAGATAGGATAAAAAAATGGGGAATAGATAATAAACTAAATTTCGCACCACATAAGACATGCGCATTAATTTCCACAAGAAAACTTAAATATGACGCGCCAAGACTTTCGATGGGGGGTGTCGAAATAAAATATTTTGACAGTATTAAAGTATTAGGGTTAAAAATAGATAGCGGCCTTACGTTCAACGAGCACGTTGGAGACGTCTGTAAAAAGGCGATATCGCGATACAAGCAATTAGCAAGAGCAGCTCGCGTAGGATGGGGGCTTAACCCCCAGATAGTGAAAACTATATATACCGCAGTAGTGGAACCGACTATTTTATATGCATCAGCAGCGTGGGCACCCACCGCGGAAAAGATGGGGGTCCAAAAAAGGCTCAACTCCGTTCAACGGGGTTTTGCCCAGAAGATCTGCAGAGCATATCGAACTGTCTCCCTGAACTCTGCAATGCTGTTGGCTGGGATACTCCCTCTTGACCTCAGAATACTCGAAGCATCGAGACTTTATGAGGCCAAGAAGGGAGTACCACACCCGGTGCTAAGAGACAGGGAGGTGGAGCGAATGGCTCCTGCGATTGAGGACCCACATCCGGCAGAGCAGGTAGAGCTGAGGTTCGGGTTGGTAGACGAGGACTCATATGCTGACGTGGTTAACAGCCACGTCCATAGGATCTATACGGACGGCAGCAAGATTGAGGGTCGAGTCGGAGCCGCACTCTCCGTATGGAAGGGTGAGGCCGAGACGAAGGCCGTCAAGCTTGCATTGCCGCCGTATTGCACCGTCTACCAAGCCGAACTTCTAGCGCTCCAAAGAGCTGTAACTGAAGCCTGCAAGGGTGGAATGGCAAAGGTCGGTATCCTAAGCGATTCTAGATCGGCACTCTAGGCAGTCACTCTTAGTTCCCCTCATCCCCTGGCGGTGCAAACAAGGGCGGCCCTCCGAAAAGCTGCATTGCAGAGGCGGGAGGTCTCCTTGTTTTGGATTAAGGCGCACGCAGGGTTGAGAGGGAATGAGAGAGTCGACGAGTTAGCCAAGGAAGCCGCTCTGGGCTCGAAAAGGAAACCCGACTACGATCTGTGTCCTGTTTCATTCGTCAAGCGTATCTTAAGAGAGGATACGGTTGAGGAATGGGACAGGAGATACGAAGTGGAAGGGACGGCCGGAGTCACGAAGCTCTTTTTCCCAAGCGCTGCTGCTGCATATAAGATAGTTAAGAAGATAGACATAACACACCACACCACACAGATCCTGACTGGACACGGTGGGTTCGCCTTCTACTTGCATAGATTCAAGTTGAAGGAGAACCCGTCGTGCCTGTGTCAGCCAGGAGTTGAGGAGACGGTTCCTCACCTGTTATTCGAGTGCCCCATTTTTGCTAGCAATAGATACGATATTGAGCAAAAATTGGGCACATCGGTGACGGGTGAGAATCTGCCTACCATCCTGGGGGGCAAGAAGAGGGATATTTTCCTCTCTTTCTGTAAGAGGATTGTGGATGTAGTTAATAAGAGACACTGTGATAAACTAAACTGTGATAATTAGTGTTAGGTTCCTTAGCTGTAGGTTTTATTGTGATACTAGGTTAGTTGAACGTTGTGCCGTACTATTTTAAACTTGACATATTTTTATTGTATTTTTATATATTTTTGACATTTTAACTTGGAATTTTAATCTGGAAATTATGATATTGAATACTGTCGAATGTTATTATTTTGGAATTTTAATTTTGAGAATATAAAAATGAAAAATATAAATTGTAAATCTAACTTGTTGCTGATATTATTATAAGAAAATAAAGACAAAGGAATTATTTGTACTGATAAAAATGTAAAATAATATTATGTAGTTCACGAATCTGACGAAATGATTGTATCATAGAAATTGTAAAACCAAAATAAACCTCGAAATGTACTTAGCAATAAGAAATGATGTAACATAAGAAAAAGAAAAAAGTAATGAAATAAAGGAGAAAAGAATTAATAAAGATCAAAAGAAATGAAAATGAAAACAAACATACCTAATCATGTTAGGGGGAGGAAAAAAAAAAAAAAAAAAAAAAAAAAAAAAAAAACCTAACCTAACCTAACCTAACCTAACCTAACCTAACCTAACCTAACCTAACCTAACCTAACCTAACCTAACCTAACCTAACCTAACCTAACCTAACCTAACCTAACCTAACCTAACCTAACCTAACCTAACCTAACCTAACCTAACCTAACCTAACCTAACCTAACCTAACCTAACCTAACCTAACCTAACCTAACCTAACCTAACCTAACCTAACCTAACCTAACCTAACCTAACCTAACCTAACCTAACCTAACCTAACCTAACCTAACCTAACCTAACCTAACCTAACCTAACCTAACCTAACCTAACCTAACCTAACCTAACCTAACCTAACCTAACCTAACCTAACCTAACCTAACCTAACCTAACCTAACCTAACCTAACCTAACCTAACCTAACCTAACCTAACCTAACCTAACCTAACCTAACCTAACCTAACCTAACCTAACCTAACCTAACCTAACCTAACCTAACCTAACCTAACCTAACCTAACCTAACCTAACTAACCTAACCTAACCTAACCTAAGCGAGTACTTCCAGTACCGAATATTGCAGGCCAACCTTCAGCGGAGCCAAATCGCCACAAGGGAGTTATTACTCGAGGCCACCAAGCGTAAGGCTAGTGTAGCGCTGCTGCAGGAGCCCTACATAGGTGGGGCGCGGAGTATGAGGACATACAACGGAGTGAGGGTCTACCAGAGCGATGGGGAAGGGGGCGGTGTGGTCAAGGCGTGTGTTGTGGTATTCGACGACACACTGGATGTCGAACTACACACACGCCTCAGTAACAACAACATAGTTGTGGCCACCCTCCGAACCAAAGCCTGGGAGACGGTTGTAGTGTCCTTCTACTTCGAGCCCGATAAGCCGGTGGGGCCCTACCTGGACCATCTTATTCGGATAGGAAGGGAGCTGGGATCCGATAAGATGGTCTTGGGAGGTGACGCGAACGCTAAAAGCCCGTGGTGGGGTGGCGATACGGAAGACCCGCGAGGAAGGGAAGTGTCTGCTGTACTGGAAGCAATGAGTCTACATATACTCAACGCCGGAGACACCCCAACTTTCGATACCGTCAGAGGGGGTAAAAGGTACTCCAGCTACGTGGATGTGACAGCGTGCTCCGACGATCTGCTGGACCGAGTGGGCGACTGGAGGGTGGAGGAAAGTCTGACGAGCTCGGACCACAACGGCATATCATTCGGCATCAGACAACAGAAATCCACAGGCACGAACATTATACGTACCACACGCATATTTAACACACAGAAGGAAAACTGGACTCAGTTTCGTGAGAAACTGACCCAGCTGATGTCAGACAGACAATTGACTCTACAAGCGATGGACTCAATACACAGCACACAACAAATAGACGAAGCAATAGACAGATACACGGAATCCATAACACAGACATGCAGAGATACTATGCCGACCAAAAAACACACACAGAAATTCAGCCTGTCGTGGTGGAATGATGAGCTCGCGCAGATGAAGAAGGAGGTCGCCACGAGGAAACGCAGGATCCGAACCGCAGCGCCTGATCGCAGAAACCGCGTGGTTGGGTTGTACCTGGAAGCGAAAGAGAGGTATGAGAATGCAGTGAAAGAGGCTCAAGTAGCGAGCTGGAAGGAGTTTTGCCGAAAACAGGATAGGGAGGGGGTCTGGGAGGGCATCTACAGAGTGCTGAACAGAGTTGGAGGGAGGGAGGAGGATCTGCCCCTAACAAGGGGCAGTGAGACCCTCGACGCCCGAAGCTCTGCAGAATTGTTGGCGGAGACCTTCTACCCCGCGGACCTGGAAAGTGATGAAAGCGAGGAACATCGACGGACTCGCCGGCGTGCGGAGTCCTTGGACTCCGAACCGCCGACGGGCCCGGACGACCCTCCTTTCATCATGGAGGAGTTGAAGAGAGCCGTAAGGTCCTTCAACCCCAAAAAGGCCCCCGGGGCGGATGGTCTCACGTCCGACATCTGCCAGCACGCTGTAGATTGTAACCCGGAATGGTTCCTTGCCCTGTTGAATAAGTGCCTCACTGTGGGCTGCTTTCCCGAAAAGTGGAAGCAGGCGACAGTGGTGGTGCTGAGAAAGCCGGGCAAGGAATCATACCGGGTACCGAAAGCCTATCGACCGATCGGCCTCCTTCCTGTTCTCGGCAAAATCTTCGAAAAGATGCTGGTCGCCCGACTTAGGTTCTACCTGCTGCCCAAAATAAGCCCCAACCAGTATGGCTTCATGCCCCAAAGGAGCACCGAAGACGCCCTCTATAGGTTAGTGAACCACATCAGAAAGCTGAGGGAGGAGAAGAAAATTTCTGTTGTGGTATCACTGGACATAGAGGGTGCCTTCGATAGTGCTTGGTGGCCGGCCATAAAGGTTCGGTTGGCTGAAGTTGGGTGTCCGGGGAACCTGAGGCGGGTGTTCAGTAGCTACTTGAGCGGCAGAAGAGTGAATGTTAGATATGCTGGAGTGGAAGTTGGCAGGGGGACCGACAAGGGGTGCGTGCAGGGGTCCATTGGTGGACCGATCCTGTGGGACCTCTTGTTGGACCCCTTGCTAGCTTTGCTGGAAGAGATGGAGGTTTTTAACCAGGCTTTCGCAGACGACTTTGTGCTGGTATTTGAGGGGGGAACGGCATTAGAAATAGAGAGGAAGGCAAATGAAGTATTAGATAGGATAAAAAAATGGGGAATAGATAATAAACTAAATTTCGCACCACATAAGACATGCGCATTAATTTCCACAAGAAAACTTAAATATGACGCGCCAAGACTTTCGATGGGGGGTGTCGAAATAAAATATTTTGACAGTATTAAAGTATTAGGGTTAAAAATAGATAGCGGCCTTACGTTCAACGAGCACGTTGGAGACGTCTGTAAAAAGGCGATATCGCGATACAAGCAATTAGCAAGAGCAGCTCGCGTAGGATGGGGGCTTAACCCCCAGATAGTGAAAACTATATATACCGCAGTAGTGGAACCGACTATTTTATATGCATCAGCAGCGTGGGCACCCACCGCGGAAAAGATGGGGGTCCAAAAAAGGCTCAACTCCGTTCAACGGGGTTTTGCCCAGAAGATCTGCAGAGCATATCGAACTGTCTCCCTGAACTCTGCAATGCTGTTGGCTGGGATACTCCCTCTTGACCTCAGAATACTCGAAGCATCGAGACTTTATGAGGCCAAGAAGGGAGTACCACACCCGGTGCTAAGAGACAGGGAGGTGGAGCGAATGGCTCCTGCGATTGAGGACCCACATCCGGCAGAGCAGGTAGAGCTGAGGTTCGGGTTGGTAGACGAGGACTCATATGCTGACGTGGTTAACAGCCACGTCCATAGGATCTATACGGACGGCAGCAAGATTGAGGGTCGAGTCGGAGCCGCACTCTCCGTATGGAAGGGTGAGGCCGAGACGAAGGCCGTCAAGCTTGCATTGCCGCCGTATTGCACCGTCTACCAAGCCGAACTTCTAGCGCTCCAAAGAGCTGTAACTGAAGCCTGCAAGGGTGGAATGGCAAAGGTCGGTATCCTAAGCGATTCTAGATCGGCACTCTAGGCAGTCACTCTTAGTTCCCCTCATCCCCTGGCGGTGCAAACAAGGGCGGCCCTCCGAAAAGCTGCATTGCAGAGGCGGGAGGTCTCCTTGTTTTGGATTAAGGCGCACGCAGGGTTGAGAGGGAATGAGAGAGTCGACGAGTTAGCCAAGGAAGCCGCTCTGGGCTCGAAAAGGAAACCCGACTACGATCTGTGTCCTGTTTCATTCGTCAAGCGTATCTTAAGAGAGGATACGGTTGAGGAATGGGACAGGAGATACGAAGTGGAAGGGACGGCCGGAGTCACGAAGCTCTTTTTCCCAAGCGCTGCTGCTGCATATAAGATAGTTAAGAAGATAGACATAACACACCACACCACACAGATCCTGACTGGACACGGTGGGTTCGCCTTCTACTTGCATAGATTCAAGTTGAAGGAGAACCCGTCGTGCCTGTGTCAGCCAGGAGTTGAGGAGACGGTTCCTCACCTGTTATTCGAGTGCCCCATTTTTGCTAGCAATAGATACGATATTGAGCAAAAATTGGGCACATCGGTGACGGGTGAGAATCTGCCTACCATCCTGGGGGGCAAGAAGAGGGATATTTTCCTCTCTTTCTGTAAGAGGATTGTGGATGTAGTTAATAAGAGACACTGTGATAAACTAAACTGTGATAATTAGTGTTAGGTTCCTTAGCTGTAGGTTTTATTGTGATACTAGGTTAGTTGAACGTTGTGCCGTACTATTTTAAACTTGACATATTTTTATTGTATTTTTATATATTTTTGACATTTTAACTTGGAATTTTAATCTGGAAATTATGATATTGAATACTGTCGAATGTTATTATTTTGGAATTTTAATTTTGAGAATATAAAAATGAAAAATATAAATTGTAAATCTAACTTGTTGCTGATATTATTATAAGAAAATAAAGACAAAGGAATTATTTGTACTGATAAAAATGTAAAATAATATTATGTAGTTCACGAATCTGACGAAATGATTGTATCATAGAAATTGTAAAACCAAAATAAACCTCGAAATGTACTTAGCAATAAGAAATGATGTAACATAAGAAAAAGAAAAAAGTAATGAAATAAAGGAGAAAAGAATTAATAAAGATCAAAAGAAATGAAAATGAAAACAAACATACCTAATCATGTTAGGGGGAGGAGAAAAAAAAAAAAAAAAAAAAAAAAAAAAAAAAAAAAAAAAAAAAAAACCTAACCTAACCTAACCTAACCTAACCTAACCTAACCTAACCTAACCTAACCTAACCTAACCTAACCTAACCTAACCTAACCTAACCTAACCTAACCTAACCTAACCTAACCTAACCTAACCTAACCTAACCTAACCTAACCTAACCTAACCTAACCTAACCTAACCTAACCTAACCTAACCTAACCTAACCTAACCTAACCTAACCTAACCTAACCTAACCTAACCTAACCTAACCTAACCTAACCTAACCTAACCTAACCTAACCTAACCTAACCTAACCTAACCTAACCTAACCTAACCTAACCTAACCTAACCTAACCTAACCTAACCTAACCTAACCTAACCTAACCTAACCTAACCTAACCTAACCTAACCTAACCTAACCTAACCTAACCTAACCTAACCTAACCTAACCTAACCTAACTAACCTAACCTAACCTAACCTAAGCGAGTACTTCCAGTACCGAATATTGCAGGCCAACCTTCAGCGGAGCCAAATCGCCACAAGGGAGTTATTACTCGAGGCCACCAAGCGTAAGGCTAGTGTAGCGCTGCTGCAGGAGCCCTACATAGGTGGGGCGCGGAGTATGAGGACATACAACGGAGTGAGGGTCTACCAGAGCGATGGGGAAGGGGGCGGTGTGGTCAAGGCGTGTGTTGTGGTATTCGACGACACACTGGATGTCGAACTACACACACGCCTCAGTAACAACAACATAGTTGTGGCCACCCTCCGAACCAAAGCCTGGGAGACGGTTGTAGTGTCCTTCTACTTCGAGCCCGATAAGCCGGTGGGGCCCTACCTGGACCATCTTATTCGGATAGGAAGGGAGCTGGGATCCGATAAGATGGTCTTGGGAGGTGACGCGAACGCTAAAAGCCCGTGGTGGGGTGGCGATACGGAAGACCCGCGAGGAAGGGAAGTGTCTGCTGTACTGGAAGCAATGAGTCTACATATACTCAACGCCGGAGACACCCCAACTTTCGATACCGTCAGAGGGGGTAAAAGGTACTCCAGCTACGTGGATGTGACAGCGTGCTCCGACGATCTGCTGGACCGAGTGGGCGACTGGAGGGTGGAGGAAAGTCTGACGAGCTCGGACCACAACGGCATATCATTCGGCATCAGACAACAGAAATCCACAGGCACGAACATTATACGTACCACACGCATATTTAACACACAGAAGGAAAACTGGACTCAGTTTCGTGAGAAACTGACCCAGCTGATGTCAGACAGACAATTGACTCTACAAGCGATGGACTCAATACACAGCACACAACAAATAGACGAAGCAATAGACAGATACACGGAATCCATAACACAGACATGCAGAGATACTATGCCGACCAAAAAACACACACAGAAATTCAGCCTGTCGTGGTGGAATGATGAGCTCGCGCAGATGAAGAAGGAGGTCGCCACGAGGAAACGCAGGATCCGAACCGCAGCGCCTGATCGCAGAAACCGCGTGGTTGGGTTGTACCTGGAAGCGAAAGAGAGGTATGAGAATGCAGTGAAAGAGGCTCAAGTAGCGAGCTGGAAGGAGTTTTGCCGAAAACAGGATAGGGAGGGGGTCTGGGAGGGCATCTACAGAGTGCTGAACAGAGTTGGAGGGAGGGAGGAGGATCTGCCCCTAACAAGGGGCAGTGAGACCCTCGACGCCCGAAGCTCTGCAGAATTGTTGGCGGAGACCTTCTACCCCGCGGACCTGGAAAGTGATGAAAGCGAGGAACATCGACGGACTCGCCGGCGTGCGGAGTCCTTGGACTCCGAACCGCCGACGGGCCCGGACGACCCTCCTTTCATCATGGAGGAGTTGAAGAGAGCCGTAAGGTCCTTGAACCCCAAAAAGGCCCCCGGGGCGGATGGTCTCACGTCCGACATCTGCCAGCACGCTGTAGATTGTAACCCGGAATGGTTCCTTGCCCTGTTGAATAAGTGCCTCACTGTGGGCTGCTTTCCCGAAAAGTGGAAGCAGGCGACAGTGGTGGTGCTGAGAAAGCCGGGCAAGGAATCATACCGGGTACCGAAAGCCTATCGACCGATCGGCCTCCTTCCTGTTCTCGGCAAAATCTTCGAAAAGATGCTGGTCGCCCGACTTAGGTTCTACCTGCTGCCCAAAATAAGCCCCAACCAGTATGGCTTCATGCCCCAAAGGAGCACCGAAGACGCCCTCTATAGGTTAGTGAACCACATCAGAAAGCTGAGGGAGGAGAAGAAAATTTCTGTTGTGGTATCACTGGACATAGAGGGTGCCTTCGATAGTGCTTGGTGGCCGGCCATAAAGGTTCGGTTGGCTGAAGTTGGGTGTCCGGGGAACCTGAGGCGGGTGTTCAGTAGCTACTTGAGCGGCAGAAGAGTGAATGTTAGATATGCTGGAGTGGAAGTTGGCAGGGGGACCGACAAGGGGTGCGTGCAGGGGTCCATTGGTGGACCGATCCTGTGGGACCTCTTGTTGGACCCCTTGCTAGCTTTGCTGGAAGAGATGGAGGTTTTTAACCAGGCTTTCGCAGACGACTTTGTGCTGGTATTTGAGGGGGGAACGGCATTAGAAATAGAGAGGAAGGCAAATGAAGTATTAGATAGGATAAAAAAATGGGGAATAGATAATAAACTAAATTTCGCACCACATAAGACATGCGCATTAATTTCCACAAGAAAACTTAAATATGACGCGCCAAGACTTTCGATGGGGGGTGTCGAAATAAAATATTTTGACAGTATTAAAGTATTAGGGTTAAAAATAGATAGCGGCCTTACGTTCAACGAGCACGTTGGAGACGTCTGTAAAAAGGCGATATCGCGATACAAGCAATTAGCAAGAGCAGCTCGCGTAGGATGGGGGCTTAACCCCCAGATAGTGAAAACTATATATACCGCAGTAGTGGAACCGACTATTTTATATGCATCAGCAGCGTGGGCACCCACCGCGGAAAAGATGGGGGTCCAAAAAAGGCTCAACTCCGTTCAACGGGGTTTTGCCCAGAAGATCTGCAGAGCATATCGAACTGTCTCCCTGAACTCTGCAATGCTGTTGGCTGGGATACTCCCTCTTGACCTCAGAATACTCGAAGCATCGAGACTTTATGAGGCCAAGAAGGGAGTACCACACCCGGTGCTAAGAGACAGGGAGGTGGAGCGAATGGCTCCTGCGATTGAGGACCCACATCCGGCAGAGCAGGTAGAGCTGAGGTTCGGGTTGGTAGACGAGGACTCATATGCTGACGTGGTTAACAGCCACGTCCATAGGATCTATACGGACGGCAGCAAGATTGAGGGTCGAGTCGGAGCCGCACTCTCCGTATGGAAGGGTGAGGCCGAGACGAAGGCCGTCAAGCTTGCATTGCCGCCGTATTGCACCGTCTACCAAGCCGAACTTCTAGCGCTCCAAAGAGCTGTAACTGAAGCCTGCAAGGGTGGAATGGCAAAGGTCGGTATCCTAAGCGATTCTAGATCGGCACTCTAGGCAGTCACTCTTAGTTCCCCTCATCCCCTGGCGGTGCAAACAAGGGCGGCCCTCCGAAAAGCTGCATTGCAGAGGCGGGAGGTCTCCTTGTTTTGGATTAAGGCGCACGCAGGGTTGAGAGGGAATGAGAGAGTCGACGAGTTAGCCAAGGAAGCCGCTCTGGGCTCGAAAAGGAAACCCGACTACGATCTGTGTCCTGTTTCATTCGTCAAGCGTATCTTAAGAGAGGATACGGTTGAGGAATGGGACAGGAGATACGAAGTGGAAGGGACGGCCGGAGTCACGAAGCTCTTTTTCCCAAGCGCTGCTGCTGCATATAAGATAGTTAAGAAGATAGACATAACACACCACACCACACAGATCCTGACTGGACACGGTGGGTTCGCCTTCTACTTGCATAGATTCAAGTTGAAGGAGAACCCGTCGTGCCTGTGTCAGCCAGGAGTTGAGGAGACGGTTCCTCACCTGTTATTCGAGTGCCCCATTTTTGCTAGCAATAGATACGATATTGAGCAAAAATTGGGCACATCGGTGACGGGTGAGAATCTGCCTACCATCCTGGGGGGCAAGAAGAGGGATATTTTCCTCTCTTTCTGTAAGAGGATTGTGGATGTAGTTAATAAGAGACACTGTGATAAACTAAACTGTGATAATTAGTGTTAGGTTCCTTAGCTGTAGGTTTTATTGTGATACTAGGTTAGTTGAACGTTGTGCCGTACTATTTTAAACTTGACATATTTTTATTGTATTTTTATATATTTTTGACATTTTAACTTGGAATTTTAATCTGGAAATTATGATATTGAATACTGTCGAATGTTATTATTTTGGAATTTTAATTTTGAGAATATAAAAATGAAAAATATAAATTGTAAATCTAACTTGTTGCTGATATTATTATAAGAAAATAAAGACAAAGGAATTATTTGTACTGATAAAAATGTAAAATAATATTATGTAGTTCACGAATCTGACGAAATGATTGTATCATAGAAATTGTAAAACCAAAATAAACCTCGAAATGTACTTAGCAATAAGAAATGATGTAACATAAGAAAAAGAAAAAAGTAATGAAATAAAGGAGAAAAGAATTAATAAAGATCAAAAGAAATGAAAACAAACATACCTAATCATGTTAGGGGGAGGAGAAAAAAAAAAAAAAAAAAAAAAAAAAAAAAAAAAAAAAAAAAAACCTAACCTAACCTAACCTAACCTAACCTAACCTAACCTAACCTAACCTAACCTAACCTAACCTAACCTAACCTAACCTAACCTAACCTAACCTAACCTAACCTAACCTAACCTAACCTAACCTAACCTAACCTAACCTAACCTAACCTAACCTAACCTAACCTAACCTAACCTAACCTAACCTAACCTAACCTAACCTAACCTAACCTAACCTAACCTAACCTAACCTAACCTAACCTAACCTAACCTAACCTAACCTAACCTAACCTAACCTAACCTAACCTAACCTAACCTAACCTAACCTAACCTAACCTAACCTAACCTAACCTAACCTAACCTAACCTAACCTAACCTAACCTAACCTAACCTAACCTAACCTAACCTAACCTAACCTAACCTAACCTAACCTAACCTAACCTAACCTAACCTAACCTAACTAACCTAACCTAACCTAACCTAAGCGAGTACTTCCAGTACCGAATATTGCAGGCCAACCTTCAGCGGAGCCAAATCGCCACAAGGGAGTTATTACTCGAGGCCACCAAGCGTAAGGCTAGTGTAGCGCTGCTGCAGGAGCCCTACATAGGTGGGGCGCGGAGTATGAGGACATACAACGGAGTGAGGGTCTACCAGAGCGATGGGGAAGGGGGCGGTGTGGTCAAGGCGTGTGTTGTGGTATTCGACGACACACTGGATGTCGAACTACACACACGCCTCAGTAACAACAACATAGTTGTGGCCACCCTCCGAACCAAAGCCTGGGAGACGGTTGTAGTGTCCTTCTACTTCGAGCCCGATAAGCCGGTGGGGCCCTACCTGGACCATCTTATTCGGATAGGAAGGGAGCTGGGATCCGATAAGATGGTCTTGGGAGGTGACGCGAACGCTAAAAGCCCGTGGTGGGGTGGCGATACGGAAGACCCGCGAGGAAGGGAAGTGTCTGCTGTACTGGAAGCAATGAGTCTACATATACTCAACGCCGGAGACACCCCAACTTTCGATACCGTCAGAGGGGGTAAAAGGTACTCCAGCTACGTGGATGTGACAGCGTGCTCCGGTACTCCAGCTACGTGGATGTGACAGCGTGCTCCGACGATCTGCTGGACCGAGTGGGCGACTGGAGGGTGGAGGAAAGTCTGACGAGCTCGGACCACAACGGCATATCATTCGGCATCAGACAACAGAAATCCACAGGCACGAACATTATACGTACCACACGCATATTTAACACACAGAAGGAAAACTGGACTCAGTTTCGTGAGAAACTGACCCAGCTGATGTCAGACAGACAATTGACTCTACAAGCGATGGACTCAATACACAGCACACAACAAATAGACGAAGCAATAGACAGATACACGGAATCCATAACACAGACATGCAGAGATACTATGCCGACCAAAAAACACACACAGAAATTCAGCCTGTCGTGGTGGAATGATGAGCTCGCGCAGATGAAGAAGGAGGTCGCCACGAGGAAACGCAGGATCCGAACCGCAGCGCCTGATCGCAGAAACCGCGTGGTTGGGTTGTACCTGGAAGCGAAAGAGAGGTATGAGAATGCAGTGAAAGAGGCTCAAGTAGCGAGCTGGAAGGAGTTTTGCCGAAAACAGGATAGGGAGGGGGTCTGGGAGGGCATCTACAGAGTGCTGAACAGAGTTGGAGGGAGGGAGGAGGATCTGCCCCTAACAAGGGGCAGTGAGACCCTCGACGCCCGAAGCTCTGCAGAATTGTTGGCGGAGACCTTCTACCCCGCGGACCTGGAAAGTGATGAAAGCGAGGAACATCGACGGACTCGCCGGCGTGCGGAGTCCTTGGACTCCGAACCGCCGACGGGCCCGGACGACCCTCCTTTCATCATGGAGGAGTTGAAGAGAGCCGTAAGGTCCTTCAACCCCAAAAAGGCCCCCGGGGCGGATGGTCTCACGTCCGACATCTGCCAGCACGCTGTAGATTGTAACCCGGAATGGTTCCTTGCCCTGTTGAATAAGTGCCTCACTGTGGGCTGCTTTCCCGAAATGTGGAAGCAGGCGACAGTGGTGGTGCTGAGAAAGCCGGGCAAGGAATCATACCGGGTACCGAAAGCCTATCGACCGATCGGCCTCCTTCCTGTTCTCGGCAAAATCTTCGAAAAGATGCTGGTCGCCCGACTTAGGTTCTACCTGCTGCCCAAAATAAGCCCCAACCAGTATGGCTTCATGCCCCAAAGGAGCACCGAAGACGCCCTCTATAGGTTAGTGAACCACATCAGAAAGCTGAGGGAGGAGAAGAAAATTTCTGTTGTGGTATCACTGGACATAGAGGGTGCCTTCGATAGTGCTTGGTGGCCGGCCATAAAGGTTCGGTTGGCTGAAGTTGGGTGTCCGGGGAACCTGAGGCGGGTGTTCAGTAGCTACTTGAGCGGCAGAAGAGTGAATGTTAGATATGCTGGAGTGGAAGTTGGCAGGGGGACCGACAAGGGGTGCGTGCAGGGGTCCATTGGTGGACCGATCCTGTGGGACCTCTTGTTGGACCCCTTGCTAGCTTTGCTGGAAGAGATGGAGGTTTTTAACCAGGCTTTCGCAGACGACTTTGTGCTGGTATTTGAGGGGGGAACGGCATTAGAAATAGAGAGGAAGGCAAATGAAGTATTAGATAGGATAAAAAAATGGGGAATAGATAATAAACTAAATTTCGCACCACATAAGACATGCGCATTAATTTCCACAAGAAAACTTAAATATGACGCGCCAAGACTTTCGATGGGGGGTGTCGAAATAAAATATTTTGACAGTATTAAAGTATTAGGGTTAAAAATAGATAGCGGCCTTACGTTCAACGAGCACGTTGGAGACGTCTGTAAAAAGGCGATATCGCGATACAAGCAATTAGCAAGAGCAGCTCGCGTAGGATGGGGGCTTAACCCCCAGATAGTGAAAACTATATATACCGCAGTAGTGGAACCGACTATTTTATATGCATCAGCAGCGTGGGCACCCACCGCGGAAAAGATGGGGGTCCAAAAAAGGCTCAACTCCGTTCAACGGGGTTTTGCCCAGAAGATCTGCAGAGCATATCGAACTGTCTCCCTGAACTCTGCAATGCTGTTGGCTGGGATACTCCCTCTTGACCTCAGAATACTCGAAGCATCGAGACTTTATGAGGCCAAGAAGGGAGTACCACACCCGGTGCTAAGAGACAGGGAGGTGGAGCGAATGGCTCCTGCGATTGAGGACCCACATCCGGCAGAGCAGGTAGAGCTGAGGTTCGGGTTGGTAGACGAGGACTCATATGCTGACGTGGTTAACAGCCACGTCCATAGGATCTATACGGACGGCAGCAAGATTGAGGGTCGAGTCGGAGCCGCACTCTCCGTATGGAAGGGTGAGGCCGAGACGAAGGCCGTCAAGCTTGCATTGCCGCCGTATTGCACCGTCTACCAAGCCGAACTTCTAGCGCTCCAAAGAGCTGTAACTGAAGCCTGCAAGGGTGGAATGGCAAAGGTCGGTATCCTAAGCGATTCTAGATCGGCACTCTAGGCAGTCACTCTTAGTTCCCCTCATCCCCTGGCGGTGCAAACAAGGGCGGCCCTCCGAAAAGCTGCATTGCAGAGGCGGGAGGTCTCCTTGTTTTGGATTAAGGCGCACGCAGGGTTGAGAGGGAATGAGAGAGTCGACGAGTTAGCCAAGGAAGCCGCTCTGGGCTCGAAAAGGAAACCCGACTACGATCTCGTCAAGCGTATCTTAAGAGAGGATACGGTTGAGGAATGGGACAGGAGATACGAAGTGGAAGGGACGGCCGGAGTCACGAAGCTCTTTTTCCCAAGCGCTGCTGCTGCATATAAGATAGTTAAGAAGATAGACATAACACACCACACCACACAGATCCTGACTGGACACGGTGGGTTCGCCTTCTACTTGCATAGATTCAAGTTGAAGGAGAACCCGTCGTGCCTGTGTCAGCCAGGAGTTGAGGAGACGGTTCCTCACCTGTTATTCGAGTGCCCCATTTTTGCTAGCAATAGATACGATATTGAGCAAAAATTGGGCACATCGGTGACGGGTGAGAATCTGCCTACCATCCTGGGGGGCAAGAAGAGGGATATTTTCCTCTCTTTCTGTAAGAGGATTGTGGATGTAGTTAATAAGAGACACTGTGATAAACTAAACTGTGATAATTAGTGTTAGGTTCCTTAGCTGTAGGTTTTATTGTGATACTAGGTTAGTTGAACGTTGTGCCGTACTATTTTAAACTTGACATATTTTTATTGTATTTTTATATATTTTTGACATTTTAACTTGGAATTTTAATCTGGAAATTATGATATTGAATACTGTCGAATGTTATTATTTTGGAATTTTAATTTTGAGAATATAAAAATGAAAAATATAAATTGTAAATCTAACTTGTTGCTGATATTATTATAAGAAAATAAAGACAAAGGAATTATTTGTACTGATAAAAATGTAAAATAATATTATGTAGTTCACGAATCTGACGAAATGATTGTATCATAGAAATTGTAAAACCAAAATAAACCTCGAAATGTACTTAGCAATAAGAAATGATGTAACATAAGAAAAAGAAAAAAGTAATGAAATAAAGGAGAAAAGAATTAATAAAGATCAAAAGAAATGAAAATGAAAACAAACATACCTAATCATGTTAGGGGGAGGAGAAAAAAAAAAAAAAAAAAAAAAAAAAAAAAAAAAAAAAAAAAAAAACCTAACCTAACCTAACCTAACCTAACCTAACCTAACCTAACCTAACCTAACCTAACCTAACCTAACCTAACCTAACCTAACCTAACCTAACCTAACCTAACCTAACCTAACCTAACCTAACCTAACCTAACCTAACCTAACCTAACCTAACCTAACCTAACCTAACCTAACCTAACCTAACCTAACCTAACCTAACCTAACCTAACCTAACCTAACCTAACCTAACCTAACCTAACCTAACCTAACCTAACCTAACCTAACCTAACCTAACCTAACCTAACCTAACCTAACCTAACCTAACCTAACCTAACCTAACCTAACCTAACCTAACCTAACCTAACCTAACCTAACCTAACCTAACCTAACCTAACCTAACCTAACCTAACCTAACCTAACCTAACCTAACCTAACCTAACCTAACCTAACCTAACCTAACCTAACCTAACCTAACCTAACCTAACCTAACCTAACCTAACCTAACCTAACCTAACCTAACTAACCTAACCTAACCTAACCTAAGCGAGTACTTCCAGTACCGAATATTGCAGGCCAACCTTCAGCGGAGCCAAATCGCCACAAGGGAGTTATTACTCGAGGCCACCAAGCGTAAGGCTAGTGTAGCGCTGCTGCAGGAGCCCTACATAGGTGGGGCGCGGAGTATGAGGACATACAACGGAGTGAGGGTCTACCAGAGCGATGGGGAAGGGGGCGGTGTGGTCAAGGCGTGTGTTGTGGTATTCGACGACACACTGGATGTCGAACTACACACACGCCTCAGTAACAACAACATAGTTGTGGCCACCCTCCGAACCAAAGCCTGGGAGACGGTTGTAGTGTCCTTCTACTTCGAGCCCGATAAGCCGGTGGGGCCCTACCTGGACCATCTTATTCGGATAGGAAGGGAGCTGGGATCCGATAAGATGGTCTTGGGAGGTGACGCGAACGCTAAAAGCCCGTGGTGGGGTGGCGATACGGAAGACCCGCGAGGAAGGGAAGTGTCTGCTGTACTGGAAGCAATGAGTCTACATATACTCAACGCCGGAGACACCCCAACTTTCGATACCGTCAGAGGGGGTAAAAGGTACTCCAGCTACGTGGATGTGACAGCGTGCTCCGACGATCTGCTGGACCGAGTGGGCGACTGGAGGGTGGAGGAAAGTCTGACGAGCTCGGACCACAACGGCATATCATTCGGCATCAGACAACAGAAATCCACAGGCACGAACATTATACGTACCACACGCATATTTAACACACAGAAGGAAAACTGGACTCAGTTTCGTGAGAAACTGACCCAGCTGATGTCAGACAGACAATTGACTCTACAAGCGATGGACTCAATACACAGCACACAACAAATAGACGAAGCAATAGACAGATACACGGAATCCATAACACAGACATGCAGAGATACTATGCTGACCAAAAAACACACACAGAAATTCAGCCTGTCGTGGTGGAATGATGAGCTCGCGCAGATGAAGAAGGAGGTCGCCACGAGGAAACGCAGGATCCGAACCGCAGCGCCTGATCGCAGAAACCGCGTGGTTGGGTTGTACCTGGAAGCGAAAGAGAGGTATGAGAATGCAGTGAAAGAGGCTCAAGTAGCGAGCTGGAAGGAGTTTTGCCGAAAACAGGATAGGGAGGGGGTCTGGGAGGGCATCTACAGAGTGCTGAACAGAGTTGGAGGGAGGGAGGAGGATCTGCCCCTAACAAGGGGCAGTGAGACCCTCGACGCCCGAAGCTCTGCAGAATTGTTGGCGGAGACCTTCTACCCCGCGGACCTGGAAAGTGATGAAAGCGAGGAACATCGACGGACTCGCCGGCGTGCGGAGTCCTTGGACTCCGAACCGCCGACGGGCCCGGACGACCCTCCTTTCATCATGGAGGAGTTGAAGAGAGCCGTAAGGTCCTTCAACCCCAAAAAGGCCCCCGGGGCGGATGGTCTCACGTCCGACATCTGCCAGCACGCTGTAGATTGTAACCCGGAATGGTTCCTTGCCCTGTTGAATAAGTGCCTCACTGTGGGCTGCTTTCCCGAAAAGTGGAAGCAGGCGACAGTGGTGGTGCTGAGAAAGCCGGGCAAGGAATCATACCGGGTACCGAAAGCCTATCGACCGATCGGCCTCCTTCCTGTTCTCGGCAAAATCTTCGAAAAGATGCTGGTCGCCCGACTTAGGTTCTACCTGCTGCCCAAAATAAGCCCCAACCAGTATGGCTTCATGCCCCAAAGGAGCACCGAAGACGCCCTCTATAGGTTAGTGAACCACATCAGAAAGCTGAGGGAGGAGAAGAAAATTTCTGTTGTGGTATCACTGGACATAGAGGGTGCCTTCGATAGTGCTTGGTGGCCGGCCATAAAGGTTCGGTTGGCTGAAGTTGGGTGTCCGGGGAACCTGAGGCGGGTGTTCAGTAGCTACTTGAGCGGCAGAAGAGTGAATGTTAGATATGCTGGAGTGGAAGTTGGCAGGGGGACCGACAAGGGGTGCGTGCAGGGGTCCATTGGTGGACCGATCCTGTGGGACCTCTTGTTGGACCCCTTGCTAGCTTTGCTGGAAGAGATGGAGGTTTTTAACCAGGCTTTCGCAGACGACTTTGTGCTGGTATTTGAGGGGGGAACGGCATTAGAAATAGAGAGGAAGGCAAATGAAGTATTAGATAGGATAAAAAAATGGGGAATAGATAATAAACTAAATTTCGCACCACATAAGACATGCGCATTAATTTCCACAAGAAAACTTAAATATGACGCGCCAAGACTTTCGATGGGGGGTGTCGAAATAAAATATTTTGACAGTATTAAAGTATTAGGGTTAAAAATAGATAGCGGCCTTACGTTCAACGAGCACGTTGGAGACGTCTGTAAAAAGGCGATATCGCGATACAAGCAATTAGCAAGAGCAGCTCGCGTAGGATGGGGGCTTAACCCCCAGATAGTGAAAACTATATATACCGCAGTAGTGGAACCGACTATTTTATATGCATCAGCAGCGTGGGCACCCACCGCGGAAAAGATGGGGGTCCAAAAAAGGCTCAACTCCGTTCAACGGGGTTTTGCCCAGAAGATCTGCAGAGCATATCGAACTGTCTCCCTGAACTCTGCAATGCTGTTGGCTGGGATACTCCCTCTTGACCTCAGAATACTCGAAGCATCGAGACTTTATGAGGCCAAGAAGGGAGTACCACACCCGGTGCTAAGAGACAGGGAGGTGGAGCGAATGGCTCCTGCGATTGAGGACCCACATCCGGCAGAGCAGGTAGAGCTGAGGTTCGGGTTGGTAGACGAGGACTCATATGCTGACGTGGTTAACAGCCACGTCCATAGGATCTATACGGACGGCAGCAAGATTGAGGGTCGAGTCGGAGCCGCACTCTCCGTATGGAAGGGTGAGGCCGAGACGAAGGCCGTCAAGCTTGCATTGCCGCCGTATTGCACCGTCTACCAAGCCGAACTTCTAGCGCTCCAAAGAGCTGTAACTGAAGCCTGCAAGGGTGGAATGGCAAAGGTCGGTATCCTAAGCGATTCTAGATCGGCACTCTAGGCAGTCACTCTTAGTTCCCCTCATCCCCTGGCGGTGCAAACAAGGGCGGCCCTCCGAAAAGCTGCATTGCAGAGGCGGGAGGTCTCCTTGTTTTGGATTAAGGCGCACGCAGGGTTGAGAGGGAATGAGAGAGTCGACGAGTTAGCCAAGGAAGCCGCTCTGGGCTCGAAAAGGAAACCCGACTACGATCTGTGTCCTGTTTCATTCGTCAAGCGTATCTTAAGAGAGGATACGGTTGAGGAATGGGACAGGAGATACGAAGTGGAAGGGACGGCCGGAGTCACGAAGCTCTTTTTCCCAAGCGCTGCTGCTGCATATAAGATAGTTAAGAAGATAGACATAACACACCACACCACACAGATCCTGACTGGACACGGTGGGTTCGCCTTCTACTTGCATAGATTCAAGTTGAAGGAGAACCCGTCGTGCCTGTGTCAGCCAGGAGTTGAGGAGACGGTTCCTCACCTGTTATTCGAGTGCCCCATTTTTGCTAGCAATAGATACGATATTGAGCAAAAATTGGGCACATCGGTGACGGGTGAGAATCTGCCTACCATCCTGGGGGGCAAGAAGAGGGATATTTTCCTCTCTTTCTGTAAGAGGATTGTGGATGTAGTTAATAAGAGACACTGTGATAAACTAAACTGTGATAATTAGTGTTAGGTTCCTTAGCTGTAGGTTTTATTGTGATACTAGGTTAGTTGAACGTTGTGCCGTACTATTTTAAACTTGACATATTTTTATTGTATTTTTATATATTTTTGACATTTTAACTTGGAATTTTAATCTGGAAATTATGATATTGAATACTGTCGAATGTTATTATTTTGGAATTTTAATTTTGAGAATATAAAAATGAAAAATATAAATTGTAAATCTAACTTGTTGCTGATATTATTATAAGAAAATAAAGACAAAGGAATTATTTGTACTGATAAAAATGTAAAATAATATTATGTAGTTCACGAATCTGACGAAATGATTGTATCATAGAAATTGTAAAACCAAAATAAACCTCGAAATGTACTTAGCAATAAGAAATGATGTAACATAAGAAAAAGAAAAAAGTAATGAAATAAAGGAGAAAAGAATTAATAAAGATCAAAAGAAATGAAAATGAAAACAAACATACCTAATCATGTTAGGGGGAGGAGAAAAAAAAAAAAAAAAAAAAAAAAAAAAAAAAAAAAAAAAAAAAACCTAACCTAACCTAACCTAACCTAACCTAACCTAACCTAACCTAACCTAACCTAACCTAACCTAACCTAACCTAACCTAACCTAACCTAACCTAACCTAACCTAACCTAACCTAACCTAACCTAACCTAACCTAACCTAACCTAACCTAACCTAACCTAACCTAACCTAACCTAACCTAACCTAACCTAACCTAACCTAACCTAACCTAACCTAACCTAACCTAACCTAACCTAACCTAACCTAACCTAACCTAACCTAACCTAACCTAACCTAACCTAACCTAACCTAACCTAACCTAACCTAACCTAACCTAACCTAACCTAACCTAACCTAACCTAACCTAACCTAACCTAACCTAACCTAACCTAACCTAACCTAACCTAACCTAACCTAACCTAACCTAACCTAACCTAACCTAACCTAACCTAACCTAACCTAACCTAACCTAACCTAACCTAACCTAACTAACCTAACCTAACCTAACCTAAGCGAGTACTTCCAGTACCGAATATTGCAGGCCAACCTTCAGCGGAGCCAAATCGCCACAAGGGAGTTATTACTCGAGGCCACCAAGCGTAAGGCTAGTGTAGCGCTGCTGCAGGAGCCCTACATAGGTGGGGCGCGGAGTATGAGGACATACAACGGAGTGAGGGTCTACCAGAGCGATGGGGAAGGGGGCGGTGTGGTCAAGGCGTGTGTTGTGGTATTCGACGACACACTGGATGTCGAACTACACACACGCCTCAGTAACAACAACATAGTTGTGGCCACCCTCCGAACCAAAGCCTGGGAGACGGTTGTAGTGTCCTTCTACTTCGAGCCCGATAAGCCGGTGGGGCCCTACCTGGACCATCTTATTCGGATAGGAAGGGAGCTGGGATCCGATAAGATGGTCTTGGGAGGTGACGCGAACGCTAAAAGCCCGTGGTGGGGTGGCGATACGGAAGACCCGCGAGGAAGGGAAGTGTCTGCTGTACTGGAAGCAATGAGTCTACATATACTCAACGCCGGAGACACCCCAACTTTCGATACCGTCAGAGGGGGTAAAAGGTACTCCAGCTACGTGGATGTGACAGCGTGCTCCGACGATCTGCTGGACCGAGTGGGCGACTGGAGGGTGGAGGAAAGTCTGACGAGCTCGGACCACAACGGCATATCATTCGGCATCAGACAACAGAAATCCACAGGCACGAACATTATACGTACCACACGCATATTTAACACACAGAAGGAAAACTGGACTCAGTTTCGTGAGAAACTGACCCAGCTGATGTCAGACAGACAATTGACTCTACAAGCGATGGACTCAATACACAGCACACAACAAATAGACGAAGCAATAGACAGATACACGGAATCCATAACACAGACATGCAGAGATACTATGCCGACCAAAAAACACACACAGAAATTCAGCCTGTCGTGGTGGAATGATGAGCTCGCGCAGATGAAGAAGGAGGTCGCCACGAGGAAACGCAGGATCCGAACCGCAGCGCCTGATCGCAGAAACCGCGTGGTTGGGTTGTACCTGGAAGCGAAAGAGAGGTATGAGAATGCAGTGAAAGAGGCTCAAGTAGCGAGCTGGAAGGAGTTTTGCCGAAAACAGGATAGGGAGGGGGTCTGGGAGGGCATCTACAGAGTGCTGAACAGAGTTGGAGGGAGGGAGGAGGATCTGCCCCTAACAAGGGGCAGTGAGACCCTCGACGCCCGAAGCTCTGCAGAATTGTTGGCGGAGACCTTCTACCCCGCGGACCTGGAAAGTGATGAAAGCGAGGAACATCGACGGACTCGCCGGCGTGCGGAGTCCTTGGACTCCGAACCGCCGACGGGCCCGGATGACCCTCCTTTCATCATGGAGGAGTTGAAGAGAGCCGTAAGGTCCTTCAACCCCAAAAAGGCCCCCGGGGCGGATGGTCTCACGTCCGACATCTGCCAGCACGCTGTAGATTGTAACCCGGAATGGTTCCTTGCCCTGTTGAATAAGTGCCTCACTGTGGGCTGCTTTCCCGAAAAGTGGAAGCAGGCGACAGTGGTGGTGCTGAGAAAGCCGGGCAAGGAATCATACCGGGTACCGAAAGCCTATCGACCGATCGGCCTCCTTCCTGTTCTCGGCAAAATCTTCGAAAAGATGCTGGTCGCCCGACTTAGGTTCTACCTGCTGCCCAAAATAAGCCCCAACCAGTATGGCTTCATGCCCCAAAGGAGCACCGAAGACGCCCTCTATAGGTTAGTGAACCACATCAGAAAGCTGAGGGAGGAGAAGAAAATTTCTGTTGTGGTATCACTGGACATAGAGGGTGCCTTCGATAGTGCTTGGTGGCCGGCCATAAAGGTTCGGTTGGCTGAAGTTGGGTGTCCGGGGAACCTGAGGCGGGTGTTCAGTAGCTACTTGAGCGGCAGAAGAGTGAATGTTAGATATGCTGGAGTGGAAGTTGGCAGGGGGACCGACAAGGGGTGCGTGCAGGGGTCCATTGGTGGACCGATCCTGTGGGACCTCTTGTTGGACCCCTTGCTAGCTTTGCTGGAAGAGATGGAGGTTTTTAACCAGGCTTTCGCAGACGACTTTGTGCTGGTATTTGAGGGGGGAACGGCATTAGAAATAGAGAGGAAGGCAAATGAAGTATTAGATAGGATAAAAAAATGGGGAATAGATAATAAACTAAATTTCGCACCACATAAGACATGCGCATTAATTTCCACAAGAAAACTTAAATATGACGCGCCAAGACTTTCGATGGGGGGTGTCGAAATAAAATATTTTGACAGTATTAAAGTATTAGGGTTAAAAATAGATAGCGGCCTTACGTTCAACGAGCACGTTGGAGACGTCTGTAAAAAGGCGATATCGCGATACAAGCAATTAGCAAGAGCAGCTCGCGTAGGATGGGGGCTTAACCCCCAGATAGTGAAAACTATATATACCGCAGTAGTGGAACCGACTATTTTATATGCATCAGCAGCGTGGGCACCCACCGCGGAAAAGATGGGGGTCCAAAAAAGGCTCAACTCCGTTCAACGGGGTTTTGCCCAGAAGATCTGCAGAGCATATCGAACTGTCTCCCTGAACTCTGCAATGCTGTTGGCTGGGATACTCCCTCTTGACCTCAGAATACTCGAAGCATCGAGACTTTATGAGGCCAAGAAGGGAGTACCACACCCGGTGCTAAGAGACAGGGAGGTGGAGCGAATGGCTCCTGCGATTGAGGACCCACATCCGGCAGAGCAGGTAGAGCTGAGGTTCGGGTTGGTAGACGAGGACTCATATGCTGACGTGGTTAACAGCCACGTCCATAGGATCTATACGGACGGCAGCAAGATTGAGGGTCGAGTCGGAGCCGCACTCTCCGTATGGAAGGGTGAGGCCGAGACGAAGGCCGTCAAGCTTGCATTGCCGCCGTATTGCACCGTCTACCAAGCCGAACTTCTAGCGCTCCAAAGAGCTGTAACTGAAGCCTGCAAGGGTGGAATGGCAAAGGTCGGTATCCTAAGCGATTCTAGATCGGCACTCTAGGCAGTCACTCTTAGTTCCCCTCATCCCCTGGCGGTGCAAACAAGGGCGGCCCTCCGAAAAGCTGCATTGCAGAGGCGGGAGGTCTCCTTGTTTTGGATTAAGGCGCACGCAGGGTTGAGAGGGAATGAGAGAGTCGACGAGTTAGCCAAGGAAGCCGCTCTGGGCTCGAAAAGGAAACCCGACTACGATCTGTGTCCTGTTTCATTCGTCAAGCGTATCTTAAGAGAGGATACGGTTGAGGAATGGGACAGGAGATACGAAGTGGAAGGGACGGCCGGAGTCACGAAGCTCTTTTTCCCAAGCGCTGCTGCTGCATATAAGATAGTTAAGAAGATAGACATAACACACCACACCACACAGATCCTGACTGGACACGGTGGGTTCGCCTTCTACTTGCATAGATTCAAGTTGAAGGAGAACCCGTCGTGCCTGTGTCAGCCAGGAGTTGAGGAGACGGTTCCTCACCTGTTATTCGAGTGCCCCATTTTTGCTAGCAATAGATACGATATTGAGCAAAAATTGGGCACATCGGTGACGGGTGAGAATCTGCCTACCATCCTGGGGGGCAAGAAGAGGGATATTTTCCTCTCTTTCTGTAAGAGGATTGTGGATGTAGTTAATAAGAGACACTGTGATAAACTAAACTGTGATAATTAGTGTTAGGTTCCTTAGCTGTAGGTTTTATTGTGATACTAGGTTAGTTGAACGTTGTGCCGTACTATTTTAAACTTGACATATTTTTATTGTATTTTTATATATTTTTGACATTTTAACTTGGAATTTTAATCTGGAAATTATGATATTGAATACTGTCGAATGTTATTATTTTGGAATTTTAATTTTGAGAATATAAAAATGAAAAATATAAATTGTAAATCTAACTTGTTGCTGATATTATTATAAGAAAATAAAGACAAAGGAATTATTTGTACTGATAAAAATGTAAAATAATATTATGTAGTTCACGAATCTGACGAAATGATTGTATCATAGAAATTGTAAAACCAAAATAAACCTCGAAATGTACTTAGCAATAAGAAATGATGTAACATAAGAAAAAGAAAAAAGTAATGAAATAAAGGAGAAAAGAATTAATAAAGATCAAAAGAAATGAAAATGAAAACAAACATACCTAATCATGTTAGGGGGAGGAGAAAAAAAAAAAAAAAAAAAAAAAAAAAAAAAAAAAAAAAAAAAAAAACCTAACCTAACCTAACCTAACCTAACCTAACCTAACCTAACCTAACCTAACCTAACCTAACCTAACCTAACCTAACCTAACCTAACCTAACCTAACCTAACCTAACCTAACCTAACCTAACCTAACCTAACCTAACCTAACCTAACCTAACCTAACCTAACCTAACCTAACCTAACCTAACCTAACCTAACCTAACCTAACCTAACCTAACCTAACCTAACCTAACCTAACCTAACCTAACCTAACCTAACCTAACCTAACCTAACCTAACCTAACCTAACCTAACCTAACCTAACCTAACCTAACCTAACCTAACCTAACCTAACCTAACCTAACCTAACCTAACCTAACCTAACCTAACCTAACCTAACCTAACCTAACCTAACCTAACCTAACCTAACCTAACCTAACCTAACCTAACCTAACCTAACCTAACCTAACCTAACCTAACCTAACTAACCTAACCTAACCTAACCTAAGCGAGTACTTCCAGTACCGAATATTGCAGGCCAACCTTCAGCGGAGCCAAATCGCCACAAGGGAGTTATTACTCGAGGCCACCAAGCGTAAGGCTAGTGTAGCGCTGCTGCAGGAGCCCTACATAGGTGGGGCGCGGAGTATGAGGACATACAACGGAGTGAGGGTCTACCAGAGCGATGGGGAAGGGGGCGGTGTGGTCAAGGCGTGTGTTGTGGTATTCGACGACACACTGGATGTCGAACTACACACACGCCTCAGTAACAACAACATAGTTGTGGCCACCCTCCGAACCAAAGCCTGGGAGACGGTTGTAGTGTCCTTCTACTTCGAGCCCGATAAGCCGGTGGGGCCCTACCTGGACCATCTTATTCGGATAGGAAGGGAGCTGGGATCCGATAAGATGGTCTTGGGAGGTGACGCGAACGCTAAAAGCCCGTGGTGGGGTGGCGATACGGAAGACCCGCGAGGAAGGGAAGTGTCTGCTGTACTGGAAGCAATGAGTCTACATATACTCAACGCCGGAGACACCCCAACTTTCGATACCGTCAGAGGGGGTAAAAGGTACTCCAGCTACGTGGATGTGACAGCGTGCTCCGACGATCTGCTGGACCGAGTGGGCGACTGGAGGGTGGAGGAAAGTCTGACGAGCTCGGACCACAACGGCATATCATTCGGCATCAGACAACAGAAATCCACAGGCACGAACATTATACGTACCACACGCATATTTAACACACAGAAGGAAAACTGGACTCAGTTTCGTGAGAAACTGACCCAGCTGATGTCAGACAGACAATTGACTCTACAAGCGATGGACTCAATACACAGCACACAACAAATAGACGAAGCAATAGACAGATACACGGAATCCATAACACAGACATGCAGAGATACTATGCCGACCAAAAAACACACACAGAAATTCAGCCTGTCGTGGTGGAATGATGAGCTCGCGCAGATGAAGAAGGAGGTCGCCACGAGGAAACGCAGGATCCGAACCGCAGCGCCTGATCGCAGAAACCGCGTGGTTGGGTTGTACCTGGAAGCGAAAGAGAGGTATGAGAATGCAGTGAAAGAGGCTCAAGTAGCGAGCTGGAAGGAGTTTTGCCGAAAACAGGATAGGGAGGGGGTCTGGGAGGGCATCTACAGAGTGCTGAACAGAGTTGGAGGGAGGGAGGAGGATCTGCCCCTAACAAGGGGCAGTGAGACCCTCGACGCCCGAAGCTCTGCAGAATTGTTGGCGGAGACCTTCTACCCCGCGGACCTGGAAAGTGATGAAAGCGAGGAACATCGACGGACTCGCCGGCGTGCGGAGTCCTTGGACTCCGAACCGCCGACGGGCCCGGACGACCCTCCTTTCATCATGGAGGAGTTGAAGAGAGCCGTAAGGTCCTTCAACCCCAAAAAGGCCCCCGGGGCGGATGGTCTCACGTCCGACATCTGCCAGCACGCTGTAGATTGTAACCCGGAATGGTTCCTTGCCCTGTTGAATAAGTGCCTCACTGTGGGCTGCTTTCCCGAAAAGTGGAAGCAGGCGACAGTGGTGGTGCTGAGAAAGCCGGGCAAGGAATCATACCGGGTACCGAAAGCCTATCGACCGATCGGCCTCCTTCCTGTTCTCGGCAAAATCTTCGAAAAGATGCTGGTCGCCCGACTTAGGTTCTACCTGCTGCCCAAAATAAGCCCCAACCAGTATGGCTTCATGCCCCAAAGGAGCACCGAAGACGCCCTCTATAGGTTAGTGAACCACATCAGAAAGCTGAGGGAGGAGAAGAAAATTTCTGTTGTGGTATCACTGGACATAGAGGGTGCCTTCGATAGTGCTTGGTGGCCGGCCATAAAGGTTCGGTTGGCTGAAGTTGGGTGTCCGGGGAACCTGAGGCGGGTGTTCAGTAGCTACTTGAGCGGCAGAAGAGTGAATGTTAGATATGCTGGAGTGGAAGTTGGCAGGGGGACCGACAAGGGGTGCGTGCAGGGGTCCATTGGTGGACCGATCCTGTGGGACCTCTTGTTGGACCCCTTGCTAGCTTTGCTGGAAGAGATGGAGGTTTTTAACCAGGCTTTCGCAGACGACTTTGTGCTGGTATTTGAGGGGGGAACGGCATTAGAAATAGAGAGGAAGGCAAATGAAGTATTAGATAGGATAAAAAAATGGGGAATAGATAATAAACTAAATTTCGCACCACATAAGACATGCGCATTAATTTCCACAAGAAAACTTAAATATGACGCGCCAAGACTTTCGATGGGGGGTGTCGAAATAAAATATTTTGACAGTATTAAAGTATTAGGGTTAAAAATAGATAGCGGCCTTACGTTCAACGAGCACGTTGGAGACGTCTGTAAAAAGGCGATATCGCGATACAAGCAATTAGCAAGAGCAGCTCGCGTAGGATGGGGGCTTAACCCCCAGATAGTGAAAACTATATATACCGCAGTAGTGGAACCGACTATTTTATATGCATCAGCAGCGTGGGCACCCACCGCGGAAAAGATGGGGGTCCAAAAAAGGCTCAACTCCGTTCAACGGGGTTTTGCCCAGAAGATCTGCAGAGCATATCGAACTGTCTCCCTGAACTCTGCAATGCTGTTGGCTGGGATACTCCCTCTTGACCTCAGAATACTCGAAGCATCGAGACTTTATGAGGCCAAGAAGGGAGTACCACACCCGGTGCTAAGAGACAGGGAGGTGGAGCGAATGGCTCCTGCGATTGAGGACCCACATCCGGCAGAGCAGGTAGAGCTGAGGTTCGGGTTGGTAGACGAGGACTCATATGCTGACGTGGTTAACAGCCACGTCCATAGGATCTATACGGACGGCAGCAAGATTGAGGGTCGAGTCGGAGCCGCACTCTCCGTATGGAAGGGTGAGGCCGAGACGAAGGCCGTCAAGCTTGCATTGCCGCCGTATTGCACCGTCTACCAAGCCGAACTTCTAGCGCTCCAAAGAGCTGTAACTGAAGCCTGCAAGGGTGGAATGGCAAAGGTCGGTATCCTAAGCGATTCTAGATCGGCACTCTAGGCAGTCACTCTTAGTTCCCCTCATCCCCTGGCGGTGCAAACAAGGGCGGCCCTCCGAAAAGCTGCATTGCAGAGGCGGGAGGTCTCCTTGTTTTGGATTAAGGCGCACGCAGGGTTGAGAGGGAATGAGAGAGTCGACGAGTTAGCCAAGGAAGCCGCTCTGGGCTCGAAAAGGAAACCCGACTACGATCTGTGTCCTGTTTCATTCGTCAAGCGTATCTTAAGAGAGGATACGGTTGAGGAATGGGACAGGAGATACGAAGTGGAAGGGACGGCCGGAGTCACGAAGCTCTTTTTCCCAAGCGCTGCTGCTGCATATAAGATAGTTAAGAAGATAGACATAACACACCACACCACACAGATCCTGACTGGACACGGTGGGTTCGCCTTCTACTTGCATAGATTCAAGTTGAAGGAGAACCCGTCGTGCCTGTGTCAGCCAGGAGTTGAGGAGACGGTTCCTCACCTGTTATTCGAGTGCCCCATTTTTGCTAGCAATAGATACGATATTGAGCAAAAATTGGGCACATCGGTGACGGGTGAGAATCTGGCACATCGGTGACGGGTGAGAATCTGCCTACCATCCTGGGGGGCAAGAAGAGGGATATTTTCCTCTCTTTCTGTAAGAGGATTGTGGATGTAGTTAATAAGAGACACTGTGATAAACTAAACTGTGATAATTAGTGTTAGGTTCCTTAGCTGTAGGTTTTATTGTGATACTAGGTTAGTTGAACGTTGTGCCGTACTATTTTAAACTTGACATATTTTTATTGTATTTTTATATATTTTTGACATTTTAACTTGGAATTTTAATCTGGAAATTATGATATTGAATACTGTCGAATGTTATTATTTTGGAATTTTAATTTTGAGAATATAAAAATGAAAAATATAAATTGTAAATCTAACTTGTTGCTGATATTATTATAAGAAAATAAAGACAAAGGAATTATTTGTACTGATAAAAATGTAAAATAATATTATGTAGTTCACGAATCTGACGAAATGATTGTATCATAGAAATTGTAAAACCAAAATAAACCTCGAAATGTACTTAGCAATAAGAAATGATGTAACATAAGAAAAAGAAAAAAGTAATGAAATAAAGGAGAAAAGAATTAATAAAGATCAAAAGAAATGAAAATGAAAACAAACATACCTAATCATGTTAGGGGGAGGAGAAAAAAAAAAAAAAAAAAAAAAAAAAAAAAAAAAAAAAAAAAAAAAAAAAAACCTAACCTAACCTAACCTAACCTAACCTAACCTAACCTAACCTAACCTAACCTAACCTAACCTAACCTAACCTAACCTAACCTAACCTAACCTAACCTAACCTAACCTAACCTAACCTAACCTAACCTAACCTAACCTAACCTAACCTAACCTAACCTAACCTAACCTAACCTAACCTAACCTAACCTAACCTAACCTAACCTAACCTAACCTAACCTAACCTAACCTAACCTAACCTAACCTAACCTAACCTAACCTAACCTAACCTAACCTAACCTAACCTAACCTAACCTAACCTAACCTAACCTAACCTAACCTAACCTAACCTAACCTAACCTAACCTAACCTAACCTAACCTAACCTAACCTAACCTAACCTAACCTAACTAACCTAACCTAACCTAACCTAAGCGAGTACTTCCAGTACCGAATATTGCAGGCCAACCTTCAGCGGAGCCAAATCGCCACAAGGGAGTTATTACTCGAGGCCACCAAGCGTAAGGCTAGTGTAGCGCTGCTGCAGGAGCCCTACATAGGTGGGGCGCGGAGTATGAGGACATACAACGGAGTGAGGGTCTACCAGAGCGATGGGGAAGGGGGCGGTGTGGTCAAGGCGTGTGTTGTGGTATTCGACGACACACTGGATGTCGAACTACACACACGCCTCAGTAACAACAACATAGTTGTGGCCACCCTCCGAACCAAAGCCTGGGAGACGGTTGTAGTGTCCTTCTACTTCGAGCCCGATAAGCCGGTGGGGCCCTACCTGGACCATCTTATTCGGATAGGAAGGGAGCTGGGATCCGATAAGATGGTCTTGGGAGGTGACGCGAACGCTAAAAGCCCGTGGTGGGGTGGCGATACGGAAGACCCGCGAGGAAGGGAAGTGTCTGCTGTACTGGAAGCAATGAGTCTACATATACTCAACGCCGGAGACACCCCAACTTTCGATACCGTCAGAGGGGGTAAAAGGTACTCCAGCTACGTGGATGTGACAGCGTGCTCCGACGATCTGCTGGACCGAGTGGGCGACTGGAGGGTGGAGGAAAGTCTGACGAGCTCGGACCACAACGGCATATCATTCGGCATCAGACAACAGAAATCCACAGGCACGAACATTATACGTACCACACGCATATTTAACACACAGAAGGAAAACTGGACTCAGTTTCGTGAGAAACTGACCCAGCTGATGTCAGACAGACAATTGACTCTACAAGCGATGGACTCAATACACAGCACACAACAAATAGACGAAGCAATAGACAGATACACGGAATCCATAACACAGACATGCAGAGATACTATGCCGACCAAAAAACACACACAGAAATTCAGCCTGTCGTGGTGGAATGATGAGCTCGCGCAGATGAAGAAGGAGGTCGCCACGAGGAAACGCAGGATCCGAACCGCAGCGCCTGATCGCAGAAACCGCGTGGTTGGGTTGTACCTGGAAGCGAAAGAGAGGTATGAGAATGCAGTGAAAGAGGCTCAAGTAGCGAGCTGGAAGGAGTTTTGCCGAAAACAGGATAGGGAGGGGGTCTGGGAGGGCATCTACAGAGTGCTGAACAGAGTTGGAGGGAGGGAGGAGGATCTGCCCCTAACAAGGGGCAGTGAGACCCTCGACGCCCGAAGCTCTGCAGAATTGTTGGCGGAGACCTTCTACCCCGCGGACCTGGAAAGTGATGAAAGCGAGGAACATCGACGGACTCGCCGGCGTGCGGAGTCCTTGGACTCCGAACCGCCGACGGGCCCGGACGACCCTCCTTTCATCATGGAGGAGTTGAAGAGAGCCGTAAGGTCCTTCAACCCCAAAAAGGCCCCCGGGGCGGATGGTCTCACGTCCGACATCTGCCAGCACGCTGTAGATTGTAACCCGGAATGGTTCCTTGCCCTGTTGAATAAGTGCCTCACTGTGGGCTGCTTTCCCGAAAAGTGGAAGCAGGCGACAGTGGTGGTGCTGAGAAAGCCGGGCAAGGAATCATACCGGGTACCGAAAGCCTATCGACCGATCGGCCTCCTTCCTGTTCTCGGCAAAATCTTCGAAAAGATGCTGGTCGCCCGACTTAGGTTCTACCTGCTGCCCAAAATAAGCCCCAACCAGTATGGCTTCATGCCCCAAAGGAGCACCGAAGACGCCCTCTATAGGTTAGTGAACCACATCAGAAAGCTGAGGGAGGAGAAGAAAATTTCTGTTGTGGTATCACTGGACATAGAGGGTGCCTTCGATAGTGCTTGGTGGCCGGCCATAAAGGTTCGGTTGGCTGAAGTTGGGTGTCCGGGGAACCTGAGGCGGGTGTTCAGTAGCTACTTGAGCGGCAGAAGAGTGAATGTTAGATATGCTGGAGTGGAAGTTGGCAGGGGGACCGACAAGGGGTGCGTGCAGGGGTCCATTGGTGGACCGATCCTGTGGGACCTCTTGTTGGACCCCTTGCTAGCTTTGCTGGAAGAGATGGAGGTTTTTAACCAGGCTTTCGCAGACGACTTTGTGCTGGTATTTGAGGGGGGAACGGCATTAGAAATAGAGAGGAAGGCAAATGAAGTATTAGATAGGATAAAAAAATGGGGAATAGATAATAAACTAAATTTCGCACCACATAAGACATGCGCATTAATTTCCACAAGAAAACTTAAATATGACGCGCCAAGACTTTCGATGGGGGGTGTCGAAATAAAATATTTTGACAGTATTAAAGTATTAGGGTTAAAAATAGATAGCGGCCTTACGTTCAACGAGCACGTTGGAGACGTCTGTAAAAAGGCGATATCGCGATACAAGCAATTAGCAAGAGCAGCTCGCGTAGGATGGGGGCTTAACCCCCAGATAGTGAAAACTATATATACCGCAGTAGTGGAACCGACTATTTTATATGCATCAGCAGCGTGGGCACCCACCGCGGAAAAGATGGGGGTCCAAAAAAGGCTCAACTCCGTTCAACGGGGTTTTGCCCAGAAGATCTGCAGAGCATATCGAACTGTCTCCCTGAACTCTGCAATGCTGTTGGCTGGGATACTCCCTCTTGACCTCAGAATACTCGAAGCATCGAGACTTTATGAGGCCAAGAAGGGAGTACCACACCCGGTGCTAAGAGACAGGGAGGTGGAGCGAATGGCTCCTGCGATTGAGGACCCACATCCGGCAGAGCAGGTAGAGCTGAGGTTCGGGTTGGTAGACGAGGACTCATATGCTGACGTGGTTAACAGCCACGTCCATAGGATCTATACGGACGGCAGCAAGATTGAGGGTCGAGTCGGAGCCGCACTCTCCGTATGGAAGGGTGAGGCCGAGACGAAGGCCGTCAAGCTTGCATTGCCGCCGTATTGCACCGTCTACCAAGCCGAACTTCTAGCGCTCCAAAGAGCTGTAACTGAAGCCTGCAAGGGTGGAATGGCAAAGGTCGGTATCCTAAGCGATTCTAGATCGGCACTCTAGGCAGTCACTCTTAGTTCCCCTCATCCCCTGGCGGTGCAAACAAGGGCGGCCCTCCGAAAAGCTGCATTGCAGAGGCGGGAGGTCTCCTTGTTTTGGATTAAGGCGCACGCAGGGTTGAGAGGGAATGAGAGAGTCGACGAGTTAGCCAAGGAAGCCGCTCTGGGCTCGAAAAGGAAACCCGACTACGATCTGTGTCCTGTTTCATTCGTCAAGCGTATCTTAAGAGAGGATACGGTTGAGGAATGGGACAGGAGATACGAAGTGGAAGGGACGGCCGGAGTCACGAAGCTCTTTTTCCCAAGCGCTGCTGCTGCATATAAGATAGTTAAGAAGATAGACATAACACACCACACCACACAGATCCTGACTGGACACGGTGGGTTCGCCTTCTACTTGCATAGATTCAAGTTGAAGGAGAACCCGTCGTGCCTGTGTCAGCCAGGAGTTGAGGAGACGGTTCCTCACCTGTTATTCGAGTGCCCCATTTTTGCTAGCAATAGATACGATATTGAGCAAAAATTGGGCACATCGGTGACGGGTGAGAATCTGCCTACCATCCTGGGGGGCAAGAAGAGGGATATTTTCCTCTCTTTCTGTAAGAGGATTGTGGATGTAGTTAATAAGAGACACTGTGATAAACTAAACTGTGATAATTAGTGTTAGGTTCCTTAGCTGTAGGTTTTATTGTGATACTAGGTTAGTTGAACGTTGTGCCGTACTATTTTAAACTTGACATATTTTTATTGTATTTTTATATATTTTTGACATTTTAACTTGGAATTTTAATCTGGAAATTATGATATTGAATACTGTCGAATGTTATTATTTTGGAATTTTAATTTTGAGAATATAAAAATGAAAAATATAAATTGTAAATCTAACTTGTTGCTGATATTATTATAAGAAAATAAAGACAAAGGAATTATTTGTACTGATAAAAATGTAAAATAATATTATGTAGTTCACGAATCTGACGAAATGATTGTATCATAGAAATTGTAAAACCAAAATAAACCTCGAAATGTACTTAGCAATAAGAAATGATGTAACATAAGAAAAAGAAAAAAGTAATGAAATAAAGGAGAAAAGAATTAATAAAGATCAAAAGAAATGAAAATGAAAACAAACATACCTAATCATGTTAGGGGGAGGAGAAAAAAAAAAAAAAAAAAAAAAAAAAAAAAAAAAAAAAAAAAAACCTAACCTAACCTAACCTAACCTAACCTAACCTAACCTAACCTAACCTAACCTAACCTAACCTAACCTAACCTAACCTAACCTAACCTAACCTAACCTAACCTAACCTAACCTAACCTAACCTAACCTAACCTAACCTAACCTAACCTAACCTAACCTAACCTAACCTAACCTAACCTAACCTAACCTAACCTAACCTAACCTAACCTAACCTAACCTAACCTAACCTAACCTAACCTAACCTAACCTAACCTAACCTAACCTAACCTAACCTAACCTAACCTAACCTAACCTAACCTAACCTAACCTAACCTAACCTAACCTAACCTAACCTAACCTAACCTAACCTAACCTAACCTAACCTAACCTAACCTAACCTAACCTAACCTAACCTAACCTAACCTAACCTAACCTAACCTAACCTAACCTAACCTAACCTAACCTAACCTAACCTAACCTAACCTAACCTAACCTAACCTAACCTAACTAACCTAACCTAACCTAACCTAAGCGAGTACTTCCAGTACCGAATATTGCAGGCCAACCTTCAGCGGAGCCAAATCGCCACAAGGGAGTTATTACTCGAGGCCACCAAGCGTAAGGCTAGTGTAGCGCTGCTGCAGGAGCCCTACATAGGTGGGGCGCGGAGTATGAGGACATACAACGGAGTGAGGGTCTACCAGAGCGATGGGGAAGGGGGCGGTGTGGTCAAGGCGTGTGTTGTGGTATTCGACGACACACTGGATGTCGAACTACACACACGCCTCAGTAACAACAACATAGTTGTGGCCACCCTCCGAACCAAAGCCTGGGAGACGGTTGTAGTGTCCTTCTACTTCGAGCCCGATAAGCCGGTGGGGCCCTACCTGGACCATCTTATTCGGATAGGAAGGGAGCTGGGATCCGATAAGATGGTCTTGGGAGGTGACGCGAACGCTAAAAGCCCGTGGTGGGGTGGCGATACGGAAGACCCGCGAGGAAGGGAAGTGTCTGCTGTACTGGAAGCAATGAGTCTACATATACTCAACGCCGGAGACACCCCAACTTTCGATACCGTCAGAGGGGGTAAAAGGTACTCCAGCTACGTGGATGTGACAGCGTGCTCCGACGATCTGCTGGACCGAGTGGGCGACTGGAGGGTGGAGGAAAGTCTGACGAGCTCGGACCACAACGGCATATCATTCGGCATCAGACAACAGAAATCCACAGGCACGAACATTATACGTACCACACGCATATTTAACACACAGAAGGAAAACTGGACTCAGTTTCGTGAGAAACTGACCCAGCTGATGTCAGACAGACAATTGACTCTACAAGCGATGGACTCAATACACAGCACACAACAAATAGACGAAGCAATAGACAGATACACGGAATCCATAACACAGACATGCAGAGATACTATGCCGACCAAAAAACACACACAGAAATTCAGCCTGTCGTGGTGGAATGATGAGCTCGCGCAGATGAAGAAGGAGGTCGCCACGAGGAAACGCAGGATCCGAACCGCAGCGCCTGATCGCAGAAACCGCGTGGTTGGGTTGTACCTGGAAGCGAAAGAGAGGTATGAGAATGCAGTGAAAGAGGCTCAAGTAGCGAGCTGGAAGGAGTTTTGCCGAAAACAGGATAGGGAGGGGGTCTGGGAGGGCATCTACAGAGTGCTGAACAGAGTTGGAGGGAGGGAGGAGGATCTGCCCCTAACAAGGGGCAGTGAGACCCTCGACGCCCGAAGCTCTGCAGAATTGTTGGCGGAGACCTTCTACCCCGCGGACCTGGAAAGTGATGAAAGCGAGGAACATCGACGGACTCGCCGGCGTGCGGAGTCCTTGGACTCCGAACCGCCGACGGGCCCGGACGACCCTCCTTTCATCATGGAGGAGTTGAAGAGAGCCGTAAGGTCCTTCAACCCCAAAAAGGCCCCCGGGGCGGATGGTCTCACGTCCGACATCTGCCAGCACGCTGTAGATTGTAACCCGGAATGGTTCCTTGCCCTGTTGAATAAGTGCCTCACTGTGGGCTGCTTTCCCGAAAAGTGGAAGCAGGCGACAGTGGTGGTGCTGAGAAAGCCGGGCAAGGAATCATACCGGGTACCGAAAGCCTATCGACCGATCGGCCTCCTTCCTGTTCTCGGCAAAATCTTCGAAAAGATGCTGGTCGCCCGACTTAGGTTCTACCTGCTGCCCAAAATAAGCCCCAACCAGTATGGCTTCATGCCCCAAAGGAGCACCGAAGACGCCCTCTATAGGTTAGTGAACCACATCAGAAAGCTGAGGGAGGAGAAGAAAATTTCTGTTGTGGTATCACTGGACATAGAGGGTGCCTTCGATAGTGCTTGGTGGCCGGCCATAAAGGTTCGGTTGGCTGAAGTTGGGTGTCCGGGGAACCTGAGGCGGGTGTTCAGTAGCTACTTGAGCGGCAGAAGAGTGAATGTTAGATATGCTGGAGTGGAAGTTGGCAGGGGGACCGACAAGGGGTGCGTGCAGGGGTCCATTGGTGGACCGATCCTGTGGGACCTCTTGTTGGACCCCTTGCTAGCTTTGCTGGAAGAGATGGAGGTTTTTAACCAGGCTTTCGCAGACGACTTTGTGCTGGTATTTGAGGGGGGAACGGCATTAGAAATAGAGAGGAAGGCAAATGAAGTATTAGATAGGATAAAAAAATGGGGAATAGATAATAAACTAAATTTCGCACCACATAAGACATGCGCATTAATTTCCACAAGAAAACTTAAATATGACGCGCCAAGACTTTCGATGGGGGGTGTCGAAATAAAATATTTTGACAGTATTAAAGTATTAGGGTTAAAAATAGATAGCGGCCTTACGTTCAACGAGCACGTTGGAGACGTCTGTAAAAAGGCGATATCGCGATACAAGCAATTAGCAAGAGCAGCTCGCGTAGGATGGGGGCTTAACCCCCAGATAGTGAAAACTATATATACCGCAGTAGTGGAACCGACTATTTTATATGCATCAGCAGCGTGGGCACCCACCGCGGAAAAGATGGGGGTCCAAAAAAGGCTCAACTCCGTTCAACGGGGTTTTGCCCAGAAGATCTGCAGAGCATATCGAACTGTCTCCCTGAACTCTGCAATGCTGTTGGCTGGGATACTCCCTCTTGACCTCAGAATACTCGAAGCATCGAGACTTTATGAGGCCAAGAAGGGAGTACCACACCCGGTGCTAAGAGACAGGGAGGTGGAGCGAATGGCTCCTGCGATTGAGGACCCACATCCGGCAGAGCAGGTAGAGCTGAGGTTCGGGTTGGTAGACGAGGACTCATATGCTGACGTGGTTAACAGCCACGTCCATAGGATCTATACGGACGGCAGCAAGATTGAGGGTCGAGTCGGAGCCGCACTCTCCGTATGGAAGGGTGAGGCCGAGACGAAGGCCGTCAAGCTTGCATTGCCGCCGTATTGCACCGTCTACCAAGCCGAACTTCTAGCGCTCCAAAGAGCTGTAACTGAAGCCTGCAAGGGTGGAATGGCAAAGGTCGGTATCCTAAGCGATTCTAGATCGGCACTCTAGGCAGTCACTCTTAGTTCCCCTCATCCCCTGGCGGTGCAAACAAGGGCGGCCCTCCGAAAAGCTGCATTGCAGAGGCGGGAGGTCTCCTTGTTTTGGATTAAGGCGCACGCAGGGTTGAGAGGGAATGAGAGAGTCGACGAGTTAGCCAAGGAAGCCGCTCTGGGCTCGAAAAGGAAACCCGACTACGATCTGTGTCCTGTTTCATTCGTCAAGCGTATCTTAAGAGAGGATACGGTTGAGGAATGGGACAGGAGATACGAAGTGGAAGGGACGGCCGGAGTCACGAAGCTCTTTTTCCCAAGCGCTGCTGCTGCATATAAGATAGTTAAGAAGATAGACATAACACACCACACCACACAGATCCTGACTGGACACGGTGGGTTCGCCTTCTACTTGCATAGATTCAAGTTGAAGGAGAACCCGTCGTGCCTGTGTCAGCCAGGAGTTGAGGAGACGGTTCCTCACCTGTTATTCGAGTGCCCCATTTTTGCTAGCAATAGATACGATATTGAGCAAAAATTGGGCACATCGGTGACGGGTGAGAATCTGCCTACCATCCTGGGGGGCAAGAAGAGGGATATTTTCCTCTCTTTCTGTAAGAGGATTGTGGATGTAGTTAATAAGAGACACTGTGATAAACTAAACTGTGATAATTAGTGTTAGGTTCCTTAGCTGTAGGTTTTATTGTGATACTAGGTTAGTTGAACGTTGTGCCGTACTATTTTAAACTTGACATATTTTTATTGTATTTTTATATATTTTTGACATTTTAACTTGGAATTTTAATCTGGAAATTATGATATTGAATACTGTCGAATGTTATTATTTTGGAATTTTAATTTTGAGAATATAAAAATGAAAAATATAAATTGTAAATCTAACTTGTTGCTGATATTATTATAAGAAAATAAAGACAAAGGAATTATTTGTACTGATAAAAATGTAAAATAATATTATGTAGTTCACGAATCTGACGAAATGATTGTATCATAGAAATTGTAAAACCAAAATAAACCTCGAAATGTACTTAGCAATAAGAAATGATGTAACATAAGAAAAAGAAAAAAGTAATGAAATAAAGGAGAAAAGAATTAATAAAGATCAAAAGAAATGAAAATGAAAACAAACATACCTAATCATGTTAGGGGGAGGAGAAAAAAAAAAAAAAAAAAAAAAAAAAAAAAAAAAAAAAAAAAAAAAAAACAAACCTAACCTAACCTAACCTAACCTAACCTAACCTAACCTAACCTAACCTAACCTAACCTAACCTAACCTAACCTAACCTAACCTAACCTAACCTAACCTAACCTAACCTAACCTAACCTAACCTAACCTAACCTAACCTAACCTAACCTAACCTAACCTAACCTAACCTAACCTAACCTAACCTAACCTAACCTAACCTAACCTAACCTAACCTAACCTAACCTAACCTAACCTAACCTAACCTAACCTAACCTAACCTAACCTAACCTAACCTAACCTAACCTAACCTAACCTAACCTAACCTAACCTAACCTAACCTAACCTAACCTAACCTAACCTAACCTAACCTAACCTAACCTAACCTAACCTAACCTAACCTAACCTAACCTAACCTAACCTAACCTAACCTAACCTAACCTAACCTAACCTAACCTAACCTAACCTAACCTAACCTAACCTAACCTAACCTAACCTAACCTAACCTAACCTAACCTAACCTAACCTAACCTAACCTAACCTAACCTAACCTAACCTAACCTAATACTATCCTAAAAACTAAATTTTAATTCGAGCTTATTATTAAATAGATAAAAATAGCATAATAATCAAATAAAAATAGTTAAAAATAGTAAATACGTCAATTTTATTAATAAAAAATTAAAAAACTAAAACATTAAACTAATTCAAAACGTTAATAATAAATATTATACCCGTTACATAATAAAAATTAGCACATAAAATTAACACTGAAACAAATTAATAATATTAAATAATAACCTTCAACACCCGGACTACATTCCGTAGATCACAACAGATAACGCAGCGATAACACCATAAGTGCGAGCGAGACAAGTAGGGTTGACGCGCGCGATACCCGTTTCGCTCACTGCCCCGACCACCGACGCGCTCAGGGCTGCGGATCAAAACTTTGTGCTAACCCTAGTAAACAATTAAAATCTTTTAAAATCTTAGTAAACTAATAAAATACATAAAATAATAAAAATAACAGGCCTAAACAACTTAAAAGATTGTAAATTAATAGTAAATAGTAATAAGTAGTAATTAGATAAACAAAACTTTTTTGCGGTTTAAAATTCTCGACTTAATTAGGGCATAGAAGTACACATAAGAAAATAGCCAAGAGTTTGGAATAAAAACAAATATTAAATAGATAAAACAAAATAAAATTGTAAATTTTTCATACAAAATTAAATAGATAAAGTTCAAAACTTTAAAATCAAACCATATCATATTACACCCATTTTTACATCTTATTATATATTAAAAATAAAAATAAATAAATAACCAATAGTTTCTTCAAAATCAAATAACTCTAGTATAATACTGCAAAATTAAATACATCTCTGACGTCACGGAAAGTTCCATTGATTAAATTTCTTACAGGTGACAGCCCTGACACGCCCACTTGAGCGTAAAACGCTGTGTGTGGTCTAGTAGTTCGAGAGCCGCCGCGCGGTAATTCTGTAAAAATAAAACGAATAAAATATTAAATAAATAAACACAAACATAATTAAAAATAACTCTTAAATTAAACACAAATATCAATTAAATAATATACTAGACATTTTTGAATAAACTATCAAAAATAGTAATTAAACATCGAAGAAAAATATAAATTAAAAATATTAAAATTGTGGAAAATTAAATTCAGTAAAATATAACTAATTAAAAATTAGCAAAAATTTCCTTAGAGTATTAAAATATAAAATAAAAACAAAAAAATAAAATATAAATTCTAAGAGAGCGCCGGCTCTTCAACTATAAGAGATCGTACGGCGATAAGGAATAAATAGGGTTTTTGCTATTTAAAAATCATAGGCGCTTAATTTTCTGGACAATTTAATCGAACTAAAAAAGTAGAACATTGCTTTTAAAAAATTTATAGGCGAAACATTATTTTATAAAAATTGAAAAATTCTAAATTGACGAGGACCACGAGTAGTGGAAGTAAATAAAGTATAGGATCGGATACTAGGGCATTGTTGTTTTAAATTAGTAGTACATCTTGACCGGCGAAAGCTTTCATCTAACCGTTATAATCGGTACTCTAGATCAGTTCGCTTCCCTATTGGGGCGTCTGTTAGAATAGTGATATGTATATATATATTCTGTGTTGTGACGTCTGTTTTTACAATTTTAATTTACAATTTTATATATACATATTCACTAGTAAATTGACCGGTCCCCTATTGGAACAACCGATTAGAATAAGTTTTAGTGTAATTAGGGTAGTGTTAGCTTGGTTCTTATAATAGTCTTAGGCATTATTTGACTTTTATTACTGACATAATTTATTTAAATTGATATCGTATGTAACTTTATATTCTTAAATTGTTATTGACATTGACGATTATCTATTGATAATCGATTAGTTAATTAAGACCAACTGCACTATTTTGGTGTAGCTGATAGAACTGGATTTGTTTAGCGATTAGGGACCACTATACACACTTCAATATATTTATCGTAGTTAGTTTAGGTCAGTTAACCCCCTATTGGGGAGGCTGTTAGTTGTAGGAATTATTATTATTATTCTTTTTATTGACATTTTATTTATTGACATTTGACATTTATTTTATTTAATTGGTATTTTTATATTGTTTTAAATATTATTATTATTGTCATTTTATTGACATAATTAATAGTTTTTAATTTAATTTTATTTACAATCGTATTTTATTGCATTTTAATTGACATTTTAAATTGACGAGTCCCCCTATCATATAAAATGATACGCACCCCCCGAAAGAGTGACACATTCGATATTTCTCCGCCACGTAAGAACAAGGCAAAAAAGGCCAAAGCACTCTCGCAACCCTTAGAAATTCCTGAGGTAATGCAGAGTATAGATAAAGATCAGATCGAGGCCTTAAGCCTACAAGCCGTATCCCCCGACCATAATATACCGGACACCGATCCACCAGCACCCAAACCCAAAGCCAAAACACCAACCAAAATAGAGAAGCCGCAAAGTTCGTCAAATCAAGAGAGATCCAAGACGGCAGAAGGAAAAGCCTGTCTGATGAAAGCAAAATACTGCATAAACAACTCAAAAAACTTTAAAACTGAGTTAAAACAAGGAGCTCTAGCAGCGACGGAAAGGCTTTTCGAAATCATAAAAGAACTGGAGATGGAACTCACCAGAGCGAAGGCAGGAACCAGCGGAGAGCTGGGAAGGGACCCTTTACATCCCTCTCAGCTACCCGTAGACACGACGTATGTAGTAGACGACGCACTGGTGAGTGACCTGAAACAGAAAAACACACTATTAGATAATGGAATAAAAGAGATGATGAAGAAAATGGAGGAGATGAAGGGAAGCATAGAGGAAAATAGGGTAAAAATGGACAAGCTGAGCACACTCTTGGAGAACAACACAACTGTTGCTAAACCAGCGAGTTATGCGTCCGTTGTCTCAAGGGGGATCGCTGAGCGAGCTCCCGAGACAAGGGCTCTGCATTCAGTTGTGGTGTCCTCCAAAGATACTCAGGACTCGGGAGATGAGGTAATGGAAAAAATCCGGAAGACCGTAGATGCAAAGGATGGGTGGGTGAAGGTGGAAAGAACCAGAAAAGTTAAAAATAGAAGGGTAGTCGTCGGCTGCGAAAGCGAGGAGGAAAGAAACAAGGTTAAGCAAAGATTGAGCAAGAATGAGGGATTGGTTGTGGAAGACGTAAAGAACAAAAACCCCCTTCTGGCCTTCAGAGATGTGATGAAGTACGATATAGCCGACTTCGTCACCGCGTTCGCTAATCAGAACGCGGACATCTTTGAAGGCCTGAAGGGGGAGGAAAAACAGGTAGAAGTAGTGTTTGGGATGAAAGCGAGGAACCCCCATCAAAACCACCTAGTAGTTAGAGTTAGCCCACAAGTGTGGAAGAGATGCACGAATGTAGGATACGCCCACATAGGGCTAGGCAGAGTGAGAGTGGAGGACCATAGTCCGTTGGTACAGTGCTTCCGCTGCCTTGGCTACGGGCACACGAAGAGGGTGTGTAGTGAGGAGACGGAACGATGCAGTCACTGCGCCGGTCCTCATTTGAGGACCGCTTGCGACAAGTGGCTGCGGAGAGAAGAGCCTCAGTGCATCAACTGCACGAAGGCCAAGAGAGGTAGCGTGGAGCACGGTGCCCTTGATAGAGAGTGCGCAGAGAGGAAGAGGTGGGACGCTCTAGCTAGATCGGCGGTATCGTATTGTTGAGGTTGTTCCTGGTGAGTACTTCCAGTACCGAATATTGCAGGCCAACCTTCAGCGGAGCCAAATCGCCACAAGGGAGTTATTACTCGAGGCCACCAAGCGTAAGGCTGGTGTAGCGCTGCTGCAGGAGCCCTACATAGGTGGGGCGCGGAGTATGAGGACATACAACGGAGTGAGGGTCTACCAGAGCGATGGGGAAGGGGGCGGTGTGGTCAAGGCGTGTGTTGTGGTATTCGACGACACACTGGATGTCGAACTACACACACGCCTCAGTAACAACAACATAGTTGTGGCCACCCTCCGAACCAAAGCCTGGGAGATGGTTGTTGTGTCCTTCTACTTCGAGCCCGATAAGCCTGTGGGGCCCTACCTGGACCATCTTTTGCGGATAGAAAGGGAGCTGGGATCCGATAAGATGGTCTTGGGAGGAGACGCGAACGCTAAAAGCCCGTGGTGGGGTGGCGATACGGAAGACCCGCGAGGAAGGGAAGTGTCTGCTGTACTGGAAGCAATGAGTCTACATATACTCAACGCCGGAGACACCCCAACTTTCGATACCGTCAGAGGGGGTAAAAGGTACTCCAGCTACGTGGATGTGACAGCGTGCTCCGACGATCTGCTGGACCGAGTGGGCGACTGGAGGGTGGAGGAAAGTCTGACGAGCTCGGACCACAACGGCATTTCATTCGGCATCAGACAACAGAAATCCACAGGCACGAACATCATACGTACCACACGCATATTTAACACACAGAAGGCAAACTGGACTCAGTTTCGTGAGAAACTGACCCAGCTGATGTCAGACAGACAATTTACTCTACAAGCGATGGACTCAATACACAGCACACAACAAATAGACGAAGCAATAGACAGATACACGGAAGTCATAACACAGACATGCAGAGACACCATGCCGACCAAAAAACACACACAGAAATACACCTTGTCGTGGTGGAATGATGAGCTCGCGCAGATGAAGAAGGAGGTCGCCACGAGGAAACGCAGGATCCGAACCGCAGCGCCTGATCGCAGAAACCGCGTGGTTGGGTTGTACCTGGAAGCGAAAGAGAGGTATGAGAATGCAGTGAAAGAGGCTCAAGTAGCGAGCTGGAAGGAGTTTTGCCGAAAACAGGATAGGGAGGGGGTCTGGGAGGGCATCTACAGAGTGCTGAACAGAGTTGGAGGGAGGGAGGAGGATCTGCCCCTAACAAGGGGCAGTGAGACCCTCGACGCCCGAAGCTCCGCAGAATTGTTGGCGGAGACCTTCTACCCCGCGGACCTGGAAAGTGATGAAAGCGAGGAACATCGACGGACTCGCCGGCGTGCGGAGTCCTTGGACTCCGAACCGCCGACGGGCCCGGGCGACCCTCTTTTCATCATGGAGGAGTTGAAGAGAGCCGTAAGGTCCTTCAACCCCAAAAAGGCCCCCGGGGCGGATGGTCTCACGTCCGACATCTGCCAGCACGCTGTAGATTGTAATCCGGAATGGTTCCTTGCCCTGCTGAATAAGTGCCTCACTGTCGGCTACTTTCCCGAAAAGTGGAAGCAGGCGACAGTGGTGGTGCTGAGAAAGCCGGGCAAGGAATCATACCGGGTACCGAAAGCCTATCGACCGATCGGCCTCCTTCCTGTTCTCGGCAAAATCTTCGAAAAGATGCTGGTCGCCCGACTTAGGTTCTACCTGTTGCCCAAAATAAGCCCCAACCAGTATGGCTTCATGCCCCAAAAGAGCACCGAAGACGCCCTCTATAGGTTGGTGAACCACATCAGAAAGCTGAGGGAGGAGAAGAAAATTTCTGTTGTGGTATCACTGGACATAGAGGGGGCCTTCGATAGTGCTTGGTGGCCAGCCATAAAGGTTCGGTTGGCTGAAGTTGGGTGTCCGGGGAACCTGAGGCGGGTGTTCAGTAGCTACTTGAGCGGCAGAAGAGTGAACGTTAGATATGCTGGAGTGGAAGTTGGCAGGGGGACCGACAAGGGGTGCGTGCAGGGGTCCATCGGTGGACCGATCCTGTGGGACCTCTTGTTGGACCCCTTGCTAGCTTTGCTTTCGCAGACGACATTGTGCTGGTATTTGAGGGGGAAACGGCCTTAGAGATCGCTACGAAGGCAAATAAGGTGCTAGACGAGATAAGAAAGTGGGGAGTAGCAAACAAGCTGAAATTTGCCCCCCACAAGACATGTGCACTACTATCCACTCGGAGATTGAAGTATGACGTGCCGCGACTAATCATGGGGGGTGTCGACCTTAAGTTTTATGACGAAATAAAAATACTAGGCCTAACCATAGACAGCAGCCTAACGTTCAACTCACACGTGAGTAACGTCTGCCAAAAGGCAATTACGCGTTATAAGCAGCTGGCTAAAGCTGCTAGAGTAGGATGGGGGCTTAACCCCCAGATAGTTAAAATTATATATACCGCGGTAGTGGAACCGACTGTCTTGTATGCATCAGCAGCGTGGGCACCCACCGTGGAAAAGATGGGGGTCCAAAAAAGGCTTAACTCCGTCCAACGGGGTTTTGCCCAGAAGATCTGCAGAGCATATCGAACCGTCTCCCTGAACTCTGTAATGCTGTTGGCTGGGATACTCCCTCTTGACCTCAGAATACTCGAAGCATCGAGACTTTATGAGGCCAAGAAGGGAGTACCACACCCGGTGCTAAGAGACAGGGAGGTGGAGCGAATGGCTCCTGCGATTGAGGACCCACATCCGGCAGAGCAGGTAGAGCTGAGGTTCGGGTTGGTAGACGAGGACTCATATGCTGACGTGGTTAACAGCCACGTCCATAGGATCTATACGGACGGCAGTAAGATTGAGGGTCGAGTCGGAGCCGCACTCTCCGTATGGAAGGGTGAGGCCGAGACGAAGGCCGTCAAGCTTGCGTTGCCGCCGTATTGCACCGTCTACCAAGCCGAACTTCTAGCGCTCCAAAGAGCTGTAACTGAAGCCTGCAAGAGTGGAATGGCAAAGGTCGGTATCCTTAGCGATTCTAGATCGGCACTCCAGGCAGTCACTCTTAGTTCCCCTCATCCCCTGGCGGTGCAAACACGGGCGGCCCTCCGAAAAGCTGCATTGCAGAGGCGGGAGGTCTCCTTGTTTTGGATTAAGGCGCACGCAGGGTTGAGAGGGAATGAGAGAGTCGACGAGTTAGCCAAGGAAGCCGCTCTGGGCTCGAAAAGGAAACCCGACTACGATCTGTGTCCTGTTTCATTCGTCAAGCGTATCTTAAGAGAGGATACGGTTGAGGAATGGGACAGGAGATACGAAGTGGGAGGGACGGCCGGAGTCACGAAGCTCTTTTTCCCAAGCGCTGCTGCTGCATATAAGATAGTTAAGACGATAAACATAACACACCACACCACACAGATCCTGACTGGACACGGTGGGTTCGCCTTCTACTTGCATAGATTCAAGTTGAAGGAGGACCCGTCGTGCCTGTGTCAGCCAGGAGTTGAGGAGACGGTTCCTCACCTGTTATTCGAGTGCCCCATTTTTGCTAGCAATAGATACGATATTGAGCAAAAATTGGGCACATCGGTGACGGGTGAGAATCTGCCTACCATCCTGGGGGGCAAGAAGAGGGATATTTTCCTCTCTTTCTGTAAGAGGATTGTGGATGCAGTTAATAAGAGACACTGTGATAAACTAAACTGTGATAATTAGTGTTAGGTTCCTTAGCTGTAGGTTTTATTGTGATACTAGGTTAGTTGAACGTTGTGCCGTACTATTTTAAACTTGACATATTTTTATTGTATTTTTATATATTTTTGACATTTTAACTTGGAATTTTAATCTGGAAATTATGATATTGAATACTGTCGAATGTTATTATTTTGGAATTTTAATTTTGAGAATATAGAAATGAAAAATATAAATTGTAAATCTATCTTGTTGCTGATATTATTATAAGAAAATAAAGACAATGAAATTATTTGTACTGATTAAAATGTAAAATAATATTATGTAGTTCATGAATCTGACGAAATGATTGTATCATAGAAATTGTAAAACCGAAATAAACCTGGAAATGTACTTAGCAATAAGAAATGATGTAACATAAGAAAAAGAAAAAAAAAAAAAAAAAAAAAAAAAATGAAATAAAAGAGAAAAGAATTAATAAAGATCAAAAGAAATGAAAATGAAAACAAACATACCTAATCATGTTAGGGGGAGGAGAAAAAAAAAAAAAAAAAAAAAAAAAAAAAAAAAAAAAAAAAAAACCTAACCTAACCTAACCTAACCTAACCTAACCTAACCTAACCTAACCGGACATCTGTAGCGAGGCCATTATGTGTGCACCGGAGGTGTTTTTAAAATTGGCGAACAAATGCCTACAATTAGGACACTTTCCGAAACAATGGAAGAAAGCACACGTGGTCATCCTGAAAAAACCGGGTAAAGAAGATTACACTCACCCCAAGTCGTACAGACCCATTGGACTACTCCCCATCTTGGGAAAGATAGTCGAGAAACTCATGATCACCAGAGTCCAATGGCATATACTCCCCTCAATAAACAAGAATCAGTTCGGCTTCATCCCGCAAAGAAACACAGAGGATGCGCTATTCAGCCTAGTAGACCACATAAAGGAGGAGGTACAGAACAAGAAGATCATCCTCCTAATCTCACTTGATATAGAAGGCGCATTCGACAATGCGTGGTGGCCGGCACTGAAGCACCAGCTGATAAGGAAAGGATGCCCCTCCAATATATACAAGATGATCTGCTCATACCTCGAAGACCGTGGTATCGAGGTCAACTACGCCGGCAAAAAGAGTGCAAAAGGGACAAGTAAAGGTTGTGTCCAAGGATCAACAGGTGGACCAACCTTCTGGAATATCTTATTGAACCCGCTACTCGATCAACTATCCAGATGTCAAGTAAACTTCAAAGCTTTTGCCGACGACATAACACTAATCTTCTCCGAAGAGACTGCTGACGCCATAGAGGAAAAAGCGAACCGCGTGCTCCGGATCGTCGAAAGGTGGGGAGCACATAACAAGTTGAGGTTTGCAGCTCATAAAACTAACGCAATGCTGCTCACCCGTAAGCTGAAACTCACAGCTCCCCAAATAAAGATGTCCGGAACCGACATCAAACTCGTGGACGAAATTAAACTTCTAGGCGTCACAATCAACCGATCCCTCACCTTCACCTCGCACGTGGCGGCAGTCTGCAAGAAAGCCGCGAACATATACAAGCAGATAGCACACTCCGCCAAGGTGACGTGGGGGTTAAACGGAGAGATTATTAGAACCATATATATCTCAGTTATTGAGCCGATCATCTTGTACGCTGCGAGCGTCTGGGCCCCAGCCGCAGACCTAAACAAGACCAAGGCGTTGCTGGACTCCATACAGAGAAGCTTTGCAATCAAGATCTGCAAAGCCTACAGGACAGCCTCATTAACATCTACACTGGCACTGTCAGGATTGCTGCCGCTAGACATCAGAATACACGAAGCGGCAGCCCTTTACAAAACCAAGAGAGGAATATCGAGTGACTACGTTCCGCCCGGAAAAACGCTACAGAAGACCTGCGACATTCTCACGCTACCCCACCCTTCCGACTTCACTATCACCACCTTCGAGAAGCTGGAAGACATGAAGCCCCCGACCATAGAAAAGCATAACATCAGAGGCCCCCAGATCTATACGGATGGTAGTAAGATCGAGGGGAAAACGGGGGCTGCAATATCATGGTGGGAGAACGGGCAAGAAGTCAACTACACCAGACTGTCGCTCGATCAAAACTGCACAGTGTTTCAGTCAGAGATGTTCGCCCTCTATAAGGCAATAGAGATGGTAAAGGAAACCGAACATAAGGAAGTTAACATCTTAAGCGACTCAAGATCTTCGCTAGAGCTGATTCGGAATCCCAAACCCAAAACTCAACTAGTGGCGGACATCAAAAGATGGCTTAAGGACATCGAAGAAGAGGGTAGAAGAGTAAGATTCTTCTGGCTCCGCGCACACGTAGGGACGTCCGGGAATGAAAGAGCGGATGAGCTCGCAAAACAAGCGGCTCTGAACACCAAAGAAATCCCGGACTATGATCAAATCCCCCTGTCCTACATAAAGAGGAAGATCCGAAAGGAATCAATACAAAAATGGCAGGACAGGTATACGAACGCGGATACCGGAGGAACCACGAAAAGATTCTTGCCCGATATACAGAAGTCGTACCGATTCGTAAGAACAACACCTCTCACACCCACCCGCATCCAGGCCATGACCGGACACGGTGCATTTGCTCACTACCTGCACCGCTTCAAACTGATCGGAAGCCCAGGATGCGAGTGCGATCCAGACATTGAAGAAACGGTATGGCACATTATCTTCGAATGTCCCCGCTTCCTGCACCAAAGGTACGATGCAGAGCAACAGATGAACACCAACCTTCAGGAAGCGGACGTACATAAATATTTGGAGGACCAGCACGCCAAAGAAGTGTTCCTGGCTTACATCGACAAGATCTTCAACATCGCGAAAAAGAGGTTCCAAGACCAACAAAGTACAGACAGCACAAACAGTATCCTTCAAAGAACAGAACCCACGGACCCCAGTGTTCCACTCCAACAAAGATCGGCAGCTCCCCATTTCAATATTCCGAGATGGTTAAGAGAGGGAGAGAGTGGAATACCTTCGATCAGAACAAGGAAAGTGGTTCTGTTTATGAACAATAGCTATGAAAGACTGGGAATAAGTTTCTGCTCCACCGTTGGCAACAAGAGAGTCGCCATTTCACCTGGGCTGGCTCTCATACTTAAAGGCAGCACAACAAGGACGACCATGAAGAGGAGGAGATATGAGGAACTGGGCGAGGAGATGATCGACGGGAAATCGTGTAGGATAGTACGCACCAAAAACAAATCCGTGCTACTATTCGACAAAACAACCGAAGAAACTCAATTTGCCAGAGCCTGCTCGTTCTTGTTGAAGTTAGCCGAAGCCAACGGCACTACCATCGGCCCAAGAACAATTAGTGTGGACACAATGAGCGTCGACTTCGATAGAGGAGAGGTGGCAGACTATCTCGGGTGCGTCAGAGCAGCCGACAAACACGAGATTGTGGTGTACGAAGGGAGATCCCAAGATCTGAGCTTCCTAGTACCCAACAAAGCACCCGAGAGAACATCAAAACTGACCACAGCACAACTACAGCGAAGCCAAACAACAGGAGTCCAACCTACAACACCCTCAGAGGTGGAGCAGAATCTCGATCCCAACTCTAGACCAAATGTGCTGCAAAAAATCAGGAAAAAGATAAGCTGGCTGACAAATTGGAAAAAACCACCAACACCACAAAACACAGAACGTGCACCATCACTCCCAGGGCCATCTACTGAGACGCCGAAATCAAGCGCAGAAATCTGGGCTGAAAAGGAAAAGGAACTAAGGAAACTAAGGGCGGCTGAAAAACAAAAAGAGACTGTCATGTCGGCCAAACAACAAACATCCGCCGCCAAAGTCGACCAGCAAATCCATCGGCTGGTCACAAAGGAGAGCCAACACTTCAGGAGAGAGCCTCAAGAAGGTCTCGAGGAACAGCTGCCCCTACGACCGGACACATTCCGAAGCCCAGATATTCAAGCGAACGCGCTCAGCAGATTCACCAAAGCCCCAAAACCACCGCAGAGAACACCAATAAACCAACAACCAAGAAAGGCACAGATAGGTCTGGTCAAGAGTCCAACCCTAAGGAAAGTGGTACGACAGGAAGACCATATGATCAACGCATTCCTGGAATACATAGCAGTACTAGAGGCCAACAAGACCATCAGGATCAAGGAATGCGAAGACATCATGAAGTCGTACCAAAAAGGCAAAGATGGCCTCCTACAAATCCAACTAGAGGAGGCCCAAGCCACGGTCTATAATAACAACACGGCGACCGTCCTTAGGGGACAGGACATGACTACCCATATGGCGGCGTATAGCGCCACCTCAGGATTAGTCCTCCTGGACGAAGACCGGACCAAAAGGAGAGGACAACCCGTCTATAACATCCCGTCTCGCGACCCCATCGTTGTCACCACCAGGGGGACAGAAATATGGCTGGAGGACAGGATCCTCCAAACATCCCAGATCCTGTCCGAGGTAGAGCCCCCCGACGAATGGACGATCCCAGCAATAACTTGGATAAATGGAGTCCCGGGTTGCGGGAAAACGACGTGGATAGTCCAAAACTTTAATCCTGACGAAGATGTAGTTGTAACGACAACGATAGAGGCAAAGAAAGACCTCGTGGAGAGAATCCGGGAAAAGGCAGGCCACGAAGCTACGAAGAGGGTGCGCACAATAGCATCTCTCCTAGTAAATGGACCGAAGGGACTCGAAGACCTGAAACGCAAGAGGCTGCTTGTAGATGAAGCAATCATGAGTCACTTCGGATCCATAATACTGATGGCACAAATCACCAAAGCCGAGAGCCTGCTATTAATTGGGGACGTAAACCAGCTCCCCTACATAGACCGAGATAATCTCTTCGAGCTGTACTACTATCGCCCGCATCACCTCGCAGACGTCACTGAAGATCTTCTCTGTACACATAGGTGCCCGCAAGATGTCGCCATGGCGCTCAAGCAAATACACAAGGGCATCTACTCCTCAAGCAACATCGTCAAGTCCCTGGCAATAGCACCCATGACCGGGACGGAGATCCCTAAAACCGATAACAGCACCTTGTACCTGACTTACACACAGCTGGAGAAATCAACGCTGAGAAAGTCAGGCTACGGAACCGGAGAGGCCTCAAAAGTACTAACCATTCACGAGGCCCAGGGATTGTGCTACAAGAGAGTATACGTCATCAAACACCAGAAGAGGATGTTACAGCTACATCACAGTGCATCACACGCGGTGGTCGCCCTGACGCGTCACACGGAACATCTTGTCTACTACACCGACGACACAGATGACGCGCTGGGCAAACTTATAAAGGGAGTGATGGAAACACCTACAAAGGCCATCATGGACCACAACGCCAAGATGGCAATCAAGAACCGGGACCATACCACCATCAAAAAACTGGTCTCGGTGAAAGCCCCATGATGGCAATAAAACTGATAAAAGACTGATAACACTGATAACGACGACAAATACCGGATATGACAACCGCAGCCCTGGCCCAGACGGTCGAGCGGCGAAGGCGCAGCAACACAGTGCCTCTGCCAGCTCCCGTCCTCTCCCAGGGCTGCACTTACCAAACAGTCCATCGTGGAAATACACTAGGCTATCAAGAACCGGGCCCCTTACACCTGGCCGGCAACAGCCCCACGATGGACAGAAGCAGATGACACCACGAGGCAAGATCAAGCCATCGATGACAGCCCCGTCAAGCAGATGGCATCCGATTTGATGACCTCAGCCACAATCAGTGGCCAACAGAAAAGACAACTGTGTGCCCAGGCCGGCCGGTGGAATCGGAAAGCCCAGTTATAGCCAAGCGATTCCACCGACTGCCTGTCGGCGGACACAACATTGAACGGTACCTTTTGCCATCCCAGGAACTCCACCCAGCTTTGGTGACCCCTAAACACCCGAGCCAATGCCACAACATCAAAAGGCAAAGGGTGGAGCATCATAAACCTGAGGGTAGCGGGAAATGTCGGGTCCGCCGACAATGAAATGGAAATACAGTACCAACCCCTTCAGGGAATATTATTAGATAAAAATATGTAGAATTATATACCATCTTTATACCAATTCCCCTTCAGGGAAATTATACGACAAAAATATGTAAAATTATCAACATCTTTGATACAAATTCAGATTGTAAACCGACGCAAAAAACGATATGATAAAAAATGAAAACAAACTAAATTGAAAAGAATAATAAACAGAGCACGGGCCATCTAGGCCTGTGGACAGAAAAAAAAAAAAAAAAAAAAAAAAAAAAAAAAAAAAAAAAACTTAACCTAACCTAACCTAACCTAACCTAACCTAACCTAACCTAACCTAACCTAACCTAACCTAACCTAACCTAACCTAACCTAACCTAACCTTACCTAACCTAACCTAACCTAACCTAACCTAACCTAACCTAACCTAACCTAACCTAACCTAACCTAACCTAACCTAACCTAACCAAACCTAACCTAACCTAACCTAACCTAACCTAACCTAACCTAACCCAGTACGCCTCCGGCAGCGACACAAGTAACATCACGCTCCGCGTTAAAATTCAGTAAAAAATAGAAAAAGTGTAAATTCAGTGCTACAAAGTTGAAAAAGTGAAAGAATAGTGTGTTACCCACAAGCACAATTGGAGACCTCGCGATCGGAGTCCTGGTTCTGGAGTTATAGAAGCCCAACTTTGACAGGGAATTATGTCCGGACCAGGTGAGTCCCCCAGGCGACACAATATCCATCGCCTTCGCGCTGCCAAGTCCTGTTTCTGGATATACGACACGTCCCGATATGTGAAGGGGCTAAGCTGTTATTAAGCTCCGAAAATCACCAATTTCGGCACGTGTAAGCCAAAGTTCATCGATTTGACCTAGGACACGTGTCGAGCGTCACAGTCTGAAGACAGCCGGCGATCTGAGGGTGCTCATCCAACAACTGAAGACACCTTAGGCGCCCACCAGCTCACATCATCAGATCAGCTCATCAGCTCCAAAGGTACATACAGCGTACATACAACGTACACAGAACATACAGCGTACTCAAAGGGGTAACGGGAGATACCAAGTGTGAGGTATCGCCAGCATCAGCGCAAGGAGACCCTTCCAGGGAACACACCCCCACCCCTAAATCTCATCCCCCTCAAAAAACTACCCCGTCCCCAAAAAGTGTCAGAAACCACCCCTAGGAAACGGAAACGGAACGGAAACGAAAACGGAAACGGAAACGGAAACGGAACGGAAACGGAAACGGAAACGGAAACGGAAACGATAACGATAACGATATCGTTATAGATGTGCGTTATAGCGCGAATAGTCCTACAGACTACCCTGAGTGCATTTTTGTTAGGGCAGCGAGATAATCCAATAGACTCCCTTAATTGCCCTTATTGACTTACCCTCAATTTGCAAAGTGGCCAATAATCTTGCAGATTATATGAATGTTATAATTTATTAATGCGACAAATAGTCCCACAGACTATTCTGAATGCAAAATAAATGTAATATTGCGCGAATAGTCCTACAGACTACCCTGAATGCATTTTTGTTTGGGCAGCGAGATAATCCTATAGACTCCCTGACTTGCCCTTATTGACTTACCCTCAATTTGCAAAGTGGCCAATAATCTTACAGATTATATGAATGTATTAATTTATTAATGCGACAAATAGTCCCACAGACTATTTTGAATGCAGAATTAATGTAATATTGCGCGAATAGTCCTACAGACTACCCTGAGTGCATTTTTGTTAGGGCAGCGAGATAATCCAATAGACTCCCTGCTTGACGGGGCTGTCATCGATGGCTTGATCTTGCCTCGTGGTGTCATCTGCTTCTGTCCATCGTGGGGCTGTTGCCGGCCAGGTGTAAGGGGCCCGGTTCTTGATAGCCTAGTGTATTTCCACGATGGACTGTTTGGTAAGTGCAGCCCTGGGAGAGGACGGGAGCTGGCAGAGGCACTGTGTTGCTGCGCCTTCGCCGCTCGACCGTCTGGGCCAGGGCTGCGGTTGTCATATCCGGTATTTGTCGTCGTTATCAGTGTTATCAGTCTTTTATCAGTTTTATTGCCATCATGGGGCTTTCACCGAGACCAGTTTTTTGATGGTGGTATGGTCCCGGTTCTTGATTGCCATCTTGGCGTTGTGGTCCATGATGGCCTTTGCAGGTGTTTCCATCACTCCCTTTATAAGTTTGCCCAGCGCGTCATCTGTGTCGTCGGTGTAGTAGACAAGATGTTCCGTGTGACGCGTCAGGGCGACCACCGCGTCTGATGCACTGTGATGTAGCTGTAACTTCCTCTTCTGGTGTTTGATGACGTATACTCTCTTGTAGCACAATCCCTGGGCCTCGTGAATGGTTAGTACTTTTGAGGCCTCTCCGGTTCCGTAGCCTGACTTTCTCAGCGTTGATTTCTCCAGCTGTGTGTAAGTCAGGTACAAGGTGTTGTTATCGGTTTTAGGGATCTCCGTCCCGGTCATGGGTGCTATTGCCAGGGACTTGACGATGTTGCTTGAGGAGTAGATGCCCTTGTGTATTTGCTTGAGCGCCATGGCGACATCTTGCGGGCACCTATGTGTACAGAGAAGATCTTCAGTGACGTCTGCGAGGTGATGCGGGCGATAGTAGTACAGCTCGAAGAGATTATCTCGGTCTATGTAGGGGAGCTGGTTTACGTCCCCAATTAATAGCAGGCTCTCGGCTTTGGTGATTTGTGCCATCAGTATTATGGATCCGAAGTGACTCATGATTGCTTCATCTACAAGCAGCCTCTTGCGTTTCAGGTCTTCGAGTCCCTTCGGTCCATTTACTAGGAGAGATGCTATTGTGCGCACCCTCTTCGTAGCTTCGTGGCCTGCCTTTTCCCGGATTCTCTCCACGAGGTCTTTCTTTGCCTCTATCGTTGTCGTTACAACTACATCTTCGTCAGGATTAAAGTTTTGGACTATCCACGTCGTTTTCCCGCAACCCGGGACTCCATTTATCCAAGTTATTGCTGGGATCGTCCATTCGTCGGGGGGCTCTACCTCGGACAGGATCTGGGATGTTTGGAGGATCCTGTCCTCCAGCCATATTTCTGTCCCCCTGGTGGTGACGACGATGGGGTCGCGAGACGGGATGTTATAGACGGGTTGTCCTCTCCTTTTGGTCCGGTCTTCGTCCAGGAGGACTATACCTGAGGTGGCGCTATACGCCGCCATATGGGTAGTCATGTCCTGTCCCCTAAGGACGGTCGCCGTGTTGTTATTATAGACCGTGGCTTGGGCCTCCTCTAGTTGGATTTGTAGGAGGCCATCTTTGCCTTTTTGGTACGACTTCATGATGTCTTCGCATTCCTTGATCCTGATGGTCTTGTTGGCCTCTAGTACTGCTATGTATTCCAGGAATGCGTTGATCATATGGTCTTCCTGTCGTACCACTTTCCTTAGGGTTGGACTCTTGACCAGACCTATCTGTGCCTTTGTTGGTTGTTGGTTTATTGGTGTTCTCTGCGGTGGTTTTGGGGCTTTGGTGAATCTGCTGAGCGCATTCGCTTGAGTATCTGGGCTTCGGAATGTGTCCGGTCTTAGGGGCAGTTGTTCCTCGAGACCTACTTGAGGCTCTCTCCTGAAGTGTTGGCTCTCCTTGGTGACCAGCCGATGGATTTGCTGGTCAACTTTGGCGGCGGATGTTTGTTGTTTGGCCGCCGTGACAGTCTCTTTTTGTTTTTCAGCCGCCCTTAGTTACCTTAGTTCCTTTTCCTTTTCAGCCCAGATTTCTGCGCTTGATTTCGACGTCTCAGTAGATGGCCCTGGGAGTGATGATTCGTTTAACTCTGGAGACTTGGTTGTTGGGGATCTTCTCCAATTTGTGAGCTGAGAAATCTTATTTTTTATTTTGTTGATGACATTTTTTCTTGACTTTGGGTTGAGAGTCTGTTCTACTGCTAGATTTGTGTCGGGTGACTCTTCTGTCTGGGGAGTTACGTGGCTTATTTGTGCGGCTGTGATCTGTGATGTTTTCTCGGGTGGTTTGTTGGGCACGAGGAAGCTAAGGTCTTGGGTTCTTCCCTCGTACACAACGATTTCATGTTTTTCCGCTGCTTTAACGCACCCGAGATAGTCCGCCACTTCTCCTCTGTATAAGTCAGCTGTCATCACATCAACGCTGATGGTTTTTGGTCCGATGAAAGTATCTTCTGATTCTGCAATTTTTAACAAGAGCGAGCATGCCCGGGCGAATTGGGATTTTTCAGGTGTTTTGTCGAATAGCAGCACTGTCTTGTTTTTGGCGCGTACTACTCGACAATTTTGTCCGTCTATGGCCTCTTCGCCCAGCTCCTCGAATTTCTTTCTTTTCATCGTCGCTCTTGTTGTACTGCCTTTGAGAATGAGTGCCAGCCCTGGTGAAATGGCGACACTCTTTTTACCGAATGTGGAGCAGAAACATATGCCTAGTCTTTCATAATTGTTGTTCATAAACAGAACCACTTTCCTCGTTCTGATGGATGGTGTTCCACTTTCTCCCTCGCTCAACCACCGAGGAATGCTGAATAGGGGAGTAGCTGTTGGTTGAAGTGGGGCGACGAGGGCAGTAGGTTCTGTTCTTTCTATGTTGGTTGTTGCGCTGTCCGCTTCTTGTTGTTCTTTGAATCGTTGTTTAGCGATGGTGAATATTCTTTCTATGTAAGTCAGGAACGTGTTTTTGGTTTGCTTGTCCTCCAGGTATTTATGTAGGTCCGCTTCCTGTAAGTTGACATTTAGTTGAAAATCTGCAAGGCCTACAGGACAGCCTCCTTGACATCAACACTGGCACTGGCAGGATTGCTGCCGCTGGACATAAGAATACACGAAGCGGCAGCCCTTTACAAGACCAAGAAAGGAATATCGAGCGACTACGTCCCGCCCGGTAAAACGCTGCAAAAGACCTGCGACGTGCTAACGTTACCCCACCCTTCCGACTACATCGTTACCACCTTCGAAAAGTTGGAAGATATGGAGCCCTCGACAATAGAAAAGTATAACATCCAAGGCCCTCAGATCTACACAGACGGCAGCAAGATAGAGGGCAAAACGGGGGCAGCAATATCATGGTGGGAGAACGGGCAAGAAATAACGTACACTAGACTGTCGCTCGATCAAAACTGCACAGTGTTTCAATCAGAGATGTTCGCCCTCTATAAAGCAATAGAGATGGTAAAGGGAACCGAACATAAAGAAGTCAACATCCTTAGCGACTCCAGATCTTCGCTAGAGCTAATTCGGAACCCAAAACCAAGAACTCAACTAGTAGCGGACATCAAAAGAGGTGTCAAGGACATCGAAGACCAAGGCAGGAAGCTACGATTCTTCTGGCTCCGCGCACACGTAGGGACATCCGGGAATGAAAGGGCCGACGAACTGGCAAAACAAGCAGCACTTGCCCCAAAAGAAGTCCCGGATTACGACCAAGTCCCACTGTCCTACGTCAAAAGGAAAATCAGAAGAGAATCAATCCTAAGATGGCAGGACAGATACACGAGCGCGGACACCGGAAGCACCACCAAGAAATTCCTGCCCAACATCGAGAGGTCATACCGTTTTATAAGAACAACAACCCTCACCCCCACTCACATCCAAGCCATGACAGGCCACGGTGCCTTCGCACAATATTTGCACCGATTCAAGCTAATAAACAGCCCAGGATGTGAGTGTGACCAAGAAGTAGAAGAAACGGTATGGCACATAATCTTCGACTGTCCCCGCTTCCAGCTCCAGAGACATGACGTAGGTTAGGTTAGGTTTTTTTTTTTTTTTTTTTTTTTTTTTTTTTTTTTTTTTGTCCACAGGCCTAGGTGGCCCGTGTTCTTGTTAAATTTAATGTTTTATTTATTTTCTTTTGATTCTAATTTTAGTAACATTCATTTTTCGCGTCAAATTACAGTAATTTACCCTGAAGGGGTTATAGTTTTTGTACCCTCAGATGTTGAGGGTTTTTAATAATTATGTTGGCCATCTGGTTGATGGCTGCTGTCGTCTCACCGGAAGTCGTCTTCTTGACTGGGCTGTCTTCGAAGTTTTGATCTTCCGGGGTGATGTCATCTTCTTGATGGTTTGCTTTTGGGCCTCTGTTGGAGCCCCGTGGGTAGGTCCGGCATTTCCCACTTCCCTCTCGATTTGCCTCCACCCTTTGCCTTTAGGTGTTTTGGCATTGGCTCGGGTGTTGAGGGGTCACCAAAGCTGGGTGGAGTTTTGGGATGTTAAAGGTGTTGGTCCATGCCGGTCCTGCTCGCTGGGTGAGGCTTATAATCTTTTGTCTTTGCCACCTGTTGGTGGCTGGTGTCGTCGGTCTTGTGTTTTGTTTTATTACCCACCTGGTTGTGGCTGATGTCATCTGCTCTCTAATGGTGGTGAGAGCATACTCGTTGGCCACCTGCTGGTTGCTGATGTCGTCTTCTTGAGTGTTTGTTTGTGTCAGTCCGGTGTTTTGTCTATTCATTTGCCATCATGGGGCTTTCACCGAGACCAGTTTTTTGATGGTGGTATGGTCCCGGTTCTTGATTGCCATCTTGGCGTTGTGATCCATGATGGCCTTTGCAGGTGTTTCCATCACTCCCTTTATAAGTTTGCCCAGCGCGTCATCTGTGTCGTCGGTGTAGTAGACAAGATGTTCCGTGTGACGCGTCAGGGCAACCACCGCGTGTGATGCACTGTGATGTAGCTGTAGCTTCCTCTTCTGGTGTTTGATGACGTATACTCTCTTGTAGCACAATCCCTGGGCCTCGTGAATTGTTAGTACTTTTGAGGCCTCTCCGGTTCCGTAACCTGACTTTTTCAGCGTTGACTTCTCCAGCTGTGTGTAAGTCATGTACAAGGTGTTGTTGTCGGTTTTAGGGATCTCCGTCCCGGTCATGGGTGCTATTGCCAGGGACTTGACGATGTTGCTTGAGGAGTAGATGCCCTTGTGTATTTGCTTGAGCGCCATGGCGACATCTTGCGGGCACCTATGTGTACAGAGAAGATCTTCAGTGACGTCTGCGAGGTGATGCGGGCGATAGTAGTACAGCTCGAAGAGATTATCTCGGTCTATGTAGGGGAGCTGGTTTACGTCCCCAATTAATAGCAGGCTCTCGGCTTTGGTGATTTGTGCCATCAGTATTATGGATCCGAAGTGACTCATGATTGCTTCATCTACAAGCAGCCTCTTGCGTTTCAGGTCTTCGAGTCCCTTCGGTCCATTTACTAGGAGAGATGCTATTGTGCGCACCCTCTTCGTAGCTTCGTGGCCTGCCTTTTCCCGGATTCTCTCCACGAGGTCTTTCTTTGCCTCTATCGTTGTCGTTACAACTACATCTTCGTCAGGATTAAAGTTTTGAACTATCCACGTCGTTTTCCCGCAACCCGGGACCCCATTTATCCAAGTTATTGCTGGGATCGTCCATTCGTCGGGGGGCTCTACCTCGGACAGGATCTGGGATGTTTGTAGGATCCTGTCCTCCAGCCATATTTCTGTCCCCCTGGTGGTGACGACGATGTGGTCGCGAGACGGGATGTTATAGACGGGTTTTCCTCTCCTTTTGGTCCGGTCTTCGTCCAGGAGGACTATTCCTGAGGTGGCGCTATACGCCGCCATGTGGGTAGTCATGTCCTGTCCCCTAAGGACGGTCGCCGTGTTGTTATTATAGACCGTGGCTTGGGCCTCCTCTAGTTGGAATTGTAGGAGGCCATCTTTGCCTTTTTGGTACGACTTCATGATGTCTTCGCATTCCTTGATCCTGATGGTCTTATTGGCCTCTAGTACGGCTATGTATTCCAGGAATGCGTTGATCATATGGTCTTCCTGTCGTACCACTTTCCTTAGGGTTGGACTCTTGACCAGACCTATCTGTGCTTTTGTTGGTTGTTGGTTTATTGGTGTTCTCTGCGGTGGTTTTGGGGCTTTGGTGAATCTGCTGAGCGCGTTCGCTTGAGTATCTGGGCTTCGGAATGTGTCCGGTCGTAGGGGCAGCTGTTCCTCGAGACCTTCTTGAGGCTCTCTCCTGAAGTGTTGGCTCTCCTTTGTGACCAGCCGATGGATTTGCTGGTCGACTTTTGCGGCGGATGTTTGTTGTTTGGCCGACATGACGGTCTCTTTTTGTTTTTCAGCCGCCCTTAGTTTCCTTAGTTCCTTTTCCTTTTCAGCCCAGATTTCTGCGCTTGATTTCGGCGTCTCAGTAGATGGCCCTGGGAGTGATGGTGCACGTTCTGTGTTTTGTGGTGTTGGTGGTTTTTTCCAATTTGTCAGCGAGCTTATCTTTTTCCTGATTTTTTGCAGCACATTTGGTCTAGAGTTGGGATCGAGATTCTGCTCCACCTCTGAGGGTGTTGTAGGTTGGACTCCTGTTGTTGGGCTTCGCTGTAGTTGCGCTGTGGTCAATCTTGATGTTCTCTCGGGTGCTTTGTTGGGTACTAGGAAGCTCAGATCTTGGGATCTCCCTTCGTACACCACAATCTCGTGTTTGTCGGCTGCTCTGACGCACCCGAGATAGTCTGCCACCTCTCCTCTATCGAAGTCGACGCTCATTGTGTCCACACTGATTGTTCTTGGGCCGATGGTAGTGCCGTTGGCTTCGGCTAACTTCAACAAGAACGAGCAGGCTCTGGCAAATTGAGTTTCTTCGGTTGTTTTGTCGAATAGTAGCACGGATTTGTTTTTGGTGCGTACTATCCTACACGATTTCCCGTCGATCATCTCCTCGCCCAGTTCCTCATATCTCCTCCTCTTCATGGTCGTCCTTGTTGTGCTGCCTTTAAGTATGAGAGCCAGCCCAGGTGAAATGGCGACTCTCTTGTTGCCAACGGTGGAGCAGAAACTTATTCCCAGTCTTTCATAGCTATTGTTCATAAACAGAACCACTTTCCTTGTTCTGATCGAAGGTATTCCACTCTCTCCCTCTCTTAACCATCTCGGAATATTGAAATGGGGAGCTGCCGATCTTTGTTGGAGTGGAACACTGGGGTCCGTGGGTTCTGTTCTTTGAAGGATACTGTTTGTGCTGTCTGTACTTTGTTGGTCTTGGAACCTCTTTTTCGCGATGTTGAAGATCTTGTCGATGTAAGCCAGGAACACTTCTTTGGCGTGCTGGTCCTCCAAGTATTTATGTACGTCCGCTTCCTGAAGGTTGGTGTTCATCTGTTGCTCTGCATCGTACCTTTGGTGCAGGAAGCGGGGACATTCGAAGATAATGTGCCATACCGTTTCTTCAATGTCTGGATCGCACTCGCATCCTGGGCTTCCGATCAGTTTGAAGCGGTGCAGGTAGTGAGCAAATGCACCGTGTCCGGTCATGGCCTGGATGCGGGTGGGTGTGAGAGGTGTTGTTCTTACGAATCGGTACGACTTCTGTATATCGGGCAAGAATCTTTTCTTGGTTACTCCGGTATCCGCGTTCGTATACCTGTCCTGCCATTTTTGTATTGATTCCTTTCGGATCTTCCTCTTTATGTAGGACAGGGGGATTTGATCATAGTCCGGGATTTCTTTGGTGTTCAGAGCCGCTTGTTTTGCGAGCTCATCCGCTCTTTCATTCCCGGACGTCCCTACGTGTGCGCGGAGCCAGAAGAATCTTACTCTTCTACCCTCTTCTTCGATGTCCTTAAGCCATCTTTAAGGTTAGGTTAGGTTAGGTTAGGTTAGGTTAGGTTAGGTTAGGTTAGGTTAGGTTAGGTTAGGTTAGGTTAGGTAAGGTTAGGTAAGGTTAGGTTAGGTTAGGTTAGGTTAGGTTAGGTTAGGTTAGACCAAAAAACGTTATCTCCTCCGTGGTGGGATGCTGAATGCACAAGGGCCTGTAAAAGACGTAAACAAGCTGAAAAGCTGTTATCCAGGTCAATGACGCAGGACAATTTTTTAAATTATAAAAAAGTTGCGGCAGAGGTGAGACTTTTACTCACAGAAAAAAAAAAGAAATGGTTGGCGTGATTTTTGTTTGAGTCTCTCACCTATGTCTCGTCCCTCGGCAGTATGGAGAAATGTAAGAAAATTTCGTGGAGCTTTAACATTCGATTACCGTCTGTCCAATGATTCGGCTGAATGGATAAATGACTTTGCTCAGAGGCTGGCGCCCCCGTCAGCATCTTCTTTCGAGGAGTGTCACAATTTTATTTCTTCAACTCAGCCTTCGAATCATTTAGACGCTCCTTTTTCCCTTGATGAGTTTAGACTGGTCCTAGGTTCATTAAAGGATACCGCTCCTGGCAGTGATGGATTTCCATATTCGTTTATAGTTAAAAGTGGACCTAGTACTCAATAAACTTGTCTAAACATTTTAAATGCTTTTTACCAGTCTGAAGTTCCTCCGGATGAGTGGAGAACTCAGATCATTTTACCTATCCTTAAGCCAGGAAAACTTATTAATGACCCGTGTAGTTATAGACCAATTGCCCTTTCGAGCACCTTGGCCAAAATTTTAGAGCATATGATTAAAAATAGACTAGAATGGTTAATGGAGAGTAAGGGCGTTCTATCCAGGACTCAGTTCGGTTTTCGAAAGGGCTTTAGTACTATGGATAGCTTAGCCACTTTTGTGACTGACATCCGTATTGCCCTTTCGAAAGGCGAACATGTGGTGGGAGTATTCCTTGATATATCAGCCGCATACGACAATGTCAATCTTCCGGTTCTCAGGCAGAAACTGCTTAATCTGAGTGTTCCAGTGAGGATGACAAATTATATTTGCAATAGTCTTTCCTGTAGATCCGTCACAATCTCTACTCCTAATTTAACCCTCCCTCCTAGATTAGTTTACATAGGACTCAAGGATCTCCTTTAAGCCCTCCCCTTTACAATTTATACACATATGACCTAGATTTATCTGTTATTAGTTTCTGTGAGATCAAACAGTATGCGGATGATTTATCTTTGCATGTCTTCTCAAAGGATATCAATGAATGCACTGCTCGCCTTAACTCTGCCATCAGTTACCTATACGATTGGTTGGATAGGCATGGTTTGTCCATTTCTATCCCCAAGAGTTCGGTGGTAGTATTTTCTAGATCCAAAATTATTCCTGACGTCACCATTCAATATAACCAGCAAGTTTTCCCTGTTAAGGATAGAGTAAAATTTTTAAGGTGTAATCCTGGACTCCAGAATGTCGGGCGTTCATCAAGTCCATCATATTGTACAAAAATGTGAAAAAAACTTAAACATTTTACGTTCCCTCAGTGGCGTATGGTGGGGTTCTCACCATTACACACAAAAATTATTATATAATGCACTGGTTCGCAGCCATATGGATTATGGGTCATTTTTACTTGTACCTTGCAACAAAGCTCCCCTAAAAGATCTGGATAAGATTCAAAGTAAATCACTAAGGATTATCCTAGGAGCAATGAAATCGTCTCCGGTTAATACTCTCCAAGTGGAATGCGTTGATCCGCCGCTGAGTATTAGGCGACAGTATCTGGCAGACAGATTTCTTTTTAAAGTTTTTCAAAATTCTTCACATCCCCTTATTGGTAAACTAGATACATTGTCCCATTTAATTTCTTCCGGTAATAATTATTGGCTTCACAAAGAACCTCCCTGCCTTCTGGTTAGTTACCTTAAGATAACCCGTCTTCCTTGCCCAGTTTATCAATCCCTTCTGAATCCTCTTTTTTCCACCCCATTTGAAGCCCTAACCTTTACTCCAGAAGTAATCCTTGATTTCCCTATATCTAAGGGATCCCCTTCAGCCAATACACAATTCAAGCAGATTATTGATCAGCAATTTGGGGACTGGCTGCCGATTTTTACAGATGCTTCCAAATTTTCTGAAGATGGCTGTGTTGGAGCTGCAGTTTGGATACCGAAGGTTAATGTGATTTTGAACTTTAAACTACCCCCTGCCTCATCTGTTTTCACAGGTGAGGTACTTGCTATATATGAGGCAATCTCATTTATTGAGTCACATAGGCTAGACAAATCCATTATTCTCTCGGACTCCAGAAGCGCTCTGGAGGGTATCATGGCCAATCAATTTCGTAGTAGGATGAGATTTCCATTAATCTTGAAAATCAGGCAGCTACTCCTTAGATGCAAGATTCAAAATATTCAAATAGTTTTGGCATGGATACCTGGTCACAGCGGTATTATTGGCAACGAAAATGCAGACGCTTATGCCAAACAAGCTGTTACAACGGGTGGACTTAATCATTACCAACTATATTGCCAGGACCTGACTCCCAGTGCTAAAAAACACCTATACATTCAGTGGAATAGTGACTGGGTCAGATCTGGCAATATTAAAGGCAAACATTACTTTGACATACAAAGTAGCGTTCCAGTGAGGCCTTGGTTTTTTAGGTTCATTCGAAGTAGTAAAGCAGTATGTTCTACCGTTTGTCGAGTTAGGATTGGACATTGCTGCTCACCGGTATTCCTAGCTAAAATTAGGGTTAAGGACAGCTCTCTGTGTGAATGTGGACTTGACGAGGGTACCCTAGATCATATTTTTTTCTGCTGCCCTAGAAATCATCCCTCTCTTTATGACCTCCTCCCTAACAACATCCCCCGCCCTATAAATTTCAAATCAACCCTTTGTTATGTAAATAGTCCATTTATTGAAATTTTATGTACATATATCCGTTCTAACAACATAAAACTGTGATGTTTTACTAACCCATATATGTTTGTGTTTGTTTTAGATTATTCAACAGATAATCTACTAAATTAGATTCCGTTGTACCTTGTTGTTTCACCAGACCTACAATAAAGCAAAGTCAACACAGCCAGTAGCCACTCTGACATTGGCAACTCACTGAGGCCGCCATAATTAAAGAAGAAGAAGAAGATATCTTAAATCTAAGCCATCATTGGCCATTGGCCTAAGCGATTAGGCCAGTATACTGGTAACAGTTTAGGAACACGCAAATTGTCAAACTTAAAAGTGACAACTGACAGAGAGTTTTGGCGGGCATGTCACTTTCAACACTTCTACTTTTTATTGTTGGTGTGGTTTTTATTATTTTTTTCCCAAATTGTGTTATTTGTGTTTTTGATGTTCATTATTGGTAAAATATTAGCCATCAACCCATTAACTGCCAAAATGAAACCAATAGTATTTTTTTAACAAAACTTGAATTTATCTGCAGTTTATATGTTAAATAAATGAAAAATTAATGAAAAATTAAAAAAAAATTAAAATCCTCCCCTTTAGGGGGGTGTACCCAGATAGGTACAACGGCGTGTTATGTGGTACTTAGGTGTAATAAGGTTTAGAACTAACTTTTTTGATACATACTTTTTTATTACATTTTTTGCACTGACAACGAACTCCTGCATGATGTTTTACATTTTGACACTATTTAGAAACATTTTTGGGGTAGTGATCGATACTATTTTGAGGTAAACTAGAGACTGACGAGGAGGATAACCTCGTTTTTCATTATATTTTCTGACACAAGTAAAATGTTACGATGTGTCGTCGAAAGAGAATATAAACCATGCTATCATCAAGAGTCGTAAGTGGTCAATGCAAACGCTAATCATTACCAATCACAAAAGAAAAAACATAATTCAAATATGTAAATAAAATCCATCATCATCTTTACCCAAAGAGGTGATTTGCGTTCCGTCTTTTCTCATAATTAGGTAGTAGTGGTATCTGTAGCTGAAGCAAGTAAACTTTCGTTCTTGATATCCATTAATAGGTATAAGAAGTAAAAAGTATACAGGGTGATTTCAGGAGTCATATTTCTTACTTACGAAGGAGTGTCTATATTAGCTTATGTTACCATAACACTTTGCAAATGACAATTTTGTAGATATGATAACATCTATTCTAGTTGATACTAGCTTCATTTTTACTGACAAGATAGAATCCTCTTACAAGGTTTAGCTACTATCAAATCTTTTAGCTGCTATTTTACCTGCGTTTTTCTGTCTATAACGTCTGTAACACAATAGACATAACTACCAGTAGTTCGACTGCAAAAAAACGGACAGGTTTCAATATCTGTCAAATTCGTCGACTTTCACTAGGATTATGAACGGAATGTGCCTTGCGCTGGCTGATATAATTTATTTTTAAATATTTAAAATAAAGATTTCAAAATGGATTCTGACAATTTTTATCGCATGTGCCAAAACACAAACAAAAATACGACCAAAGAGGAACACGTCCAGCGAATATGTCATAGTTTTAAATTCGTAGGTAACAAGTTAACAACCCTAGCGACGATTTTCGTCATAATACGTCAAATTTAAAAATTTCAACATCAGTTCTAAGTCGGCATACTCTATAATTCTGTCTACTCTGTCTGTAATTTCAGGACACATAAATGTATAAGAGAACGGACATTTTCACTATGTTATGAGTTTTATGAATGTATATGATAATTTTTATTTACATAGGACAAAATAGCTTTTCCTTAGTATTCATAACGATATAAGATGTAAAAATTAATCAAAGTCAATATTTAAAAATTCTGAAAAAAGGAAAATTTTGCTAGTGGATTCTGCCATTGTACTCAACTAGGTACAGTAGTGTTTGAATCACAATTTTTCCGTCTATTTCAATAATCCACCACTAACTTGTTATTTATTATATAGATAACAATGTATTGAATAAAAAAACAAACACATAAAGTGGTTGAATATTATGCGATTAAAATAAAGAGAGAATTTATGAGCTTACTCCTGCAGGTCGCAAAATTGTTAGTTTCAAACCTACCTTATGACTAATAATATTGGTTTCCAGTATAAATTTGCTAAAAAAAAGTTAAAGCTTTATCTTTAAGTATTGATGGTATTCCCTGGTAATAACGATAGTTGTCTACCCATACGCCATCTAGTTACTAAAATGGAAACTGTTTGACAATCAAATTAAAAAAATAAGAAAATCCCTCATTTTTTCATATCTCTTACTACTTTTCTTGTTGTCCCTTTCAGTGGCATGCTGAGAATGATTCTACTGGGTTTCTTTTTCTAAGTGTCGGCCGGAGCGCGCAGTACCAATGCGCCCAGCATGGTGAAACATGTACAAATTGACACAATAAAAATTATTATTCGTTGACGTAACCTAACCCCGCGTTTTACTTGACACTCACAATGGCAGGTATTACACGCAATCAATATTATCACGATTCCGTGATAATATTGATGGTGTAATAGGCCGAATCGCAGTATCGCAGTACTATTTGTGAATCCCGTGATACTAGAATCGTGATAATATTGACCGTGTAATTTAGGCCAATGGATTAATAGCTGAAGCGCCATATTAAAAAATATAATTATTTGCTGCTGCCTCATGCCTGCTTGTCAATTTGACAGTTTTTGTCAGCTTGTCAAATTACACTTGACAGTTTACACGATAATCGGTACGTGTTTAAAAATTCTTCTATCTTACAAATTATATTAAAGAAACCCTATTTTTAAAATATTTACATAATATATTATATATGTTCCTAAGGAATCCCACACTATGAGTAAGTCATATCGAATAGATTGGTTTGATGGGAGCGTAATCGAGGACAGACCTACCACATCTACAACAGTAGAACCACGAAGAGCTCAATCCCCTAAAGATACCAAGGAAGGATACGTTAAAAAAGCAATGGGATTTATAAAACTACACGAAATATCGCAGCTAGAACCGCCAATTTTGAATTTGGAACTCGAGGCAAGGCCTGGATTTTGGCTACTTTTCTCATCAGATTTATCCGACGATTTTATAGTCTTAATAGTGAAAACATTAAAGACTCTATACAAATCTCTGGGGGAAAACGATAGCTCCAAACTCCTCCAGCTTTTAGAAACTAAGTTTATGGAGTCAGACTTTTTTAACAAATTACATGACTATGTAAAGAAATTACCAGACGTAAGACTTTCACAAAAAAGCAGAAATTCACAACTGTGGAACGACGTTAATGTTTTTTTCTGCGAACTGCTGGACTTTTGCAAAGGAATATTGAATTTTTATAAAAATAGAAGGGAATATTTGAAAAAATTAGAAAAGGTAGTGGAAGTAACATATGTGTCGGCTTTTGGAGTCGCAGAAAACCACTCTGAGAGCATCTCTTCAAATTTTTACCAAAATATTGCAATTTTACAAGAGGATCTAAGGAAAACACTGACTGATACCAGTAATAATCCTCAGGTACGATTATTTTGATTGCAAACCTAATTTTGCATGAAAAATTTATACTCAAAAACATAATTTAATAATCTAATAAATCTAATATAAATCTCCTGTCACGATGTTTGTCCGTAATGGATTCCTAAAGTACTTAACTGATTTTAATGTGTTTTTTTAAATGTGTGCTTTTTTCCAACTTGAGAGATAGGATAGCTTAGAGCTTTAATTATAGTCGCAATTTTATTTTATTGCAAATTATTTGTCTACAAAGAGCAACCATTGTTTATGCAATGCGGGTCACGGGATAGCGATGGACGTTGCCATGGTGACATACTTATTTAGTCACTAATTCAATCAAATAATACAGGTGATATACTTTATATACATAATAATATGGCAAAGAAATGTTTGCCGGGACAGCTAGTATTTTAAATAAAAAAAAGTATCACACTTGTTATAATATAATAAGATGCATATTAAACATGTTTATTATAATATCATACATCATTATTTATCTTTTCAGATGAACCCAAAAACAAGAACAACTACAAAATCAGCAAAGACAACTACAGAAAAGGATATTTCACTAAAAGACTTTTCTGACGTTCTAGATGATGGCAATAAACACTATCAAGACCTAAGCATTGTGCCCAACTTAAGCTATTTTAGCTTGCAATATGTAAACAGTATCAAACCCAACATAACAGATGGTGCTTACGAAAGTGTGGAGCACTATTTAGACATACAGTTTAAATTGTTGAGAGAAGACTGCTATCGAACATTAAAAGAAGGAATAAGTAAGCAATTCTTTTTGATTAAAATATGTTTTGTCATGTTTCTGTAAAGCAGAGCTACAAATGATCCTTTTTCAAATCCTTCAATGTAAACTTTTTAGCTCAAAAACCTTTTTTGGTAAGAGACTTGAAAAATAAGCATAAAAACTTTAACCCAACTGTGATTATGTATAGAAGGGGTCTGAAATGAAAAAACAGAATATTCTGTATAGAAAATACTCACACTCACACCTACACCTGAAAACCATCACATACATTTTGTTTTCTGTAATTTTTGCAGATCAGTATAGAGAATATAAAACATTGAAAAACTGCAAAGATGCTAATATCAGGTAAGTCAGTTTACCTAATAATATTATTATTAGAGTTCAAAATACAGTTAGTTAAATTTAATACTTCAATCGGGGATTCTCGGAAATGCTATTGTATTCAATTGTTGTCGCAATCAACGGTGCTCATACGGGGCTTGATAGGTTAATATCCATACTAATATTATGATATGTATTAATGGGTGTCTGTCTGTTATCTCTTCATGCTCAAACTGTTGAATCATTCACAGTTTTCAAATGCTAATTGTTACAGGGTCTACAATAACGTTTTTGTTACTGATATACAGTTGGCAATGAATCGACTAGGATATGTTGTGGACTTGAGTCGGTGTCCAGATTTGGAGGCCTACAATACTAAAAAGCCCTTCATGCATGGATCACTCTTGATATTAACATGGGATAATTTTGACACGATGCTGTGTGGAACTGTCATCACCAGTATAGGAGATAATAAAGTAAGTAATGTTTTTCAAAATAATAAATACATAATGAAAACTTGTACATTTTGTGGTACACTTTACGGAAAAACTATCATGCCTATTAACTTGTGCTTTAACATAGTAATAATAATAATAATAATAATAATAATCATTTATTGCAGGCAAGAAACCCATAAAAAAATACATAAAAATTAAAAATTAAATTAAAACTCAAAGTTAAACAATACATAATATTAAATACACTGTGAATAAATTTAAATAATAATATATAAAATAAGATGTTACAAAAATACGTTTAAAAATAATACTAAAAATCATTTCTGGTTTTTGTCGCGATGCACTGATAACCAGTAGGCAGGAAACGAATTCTCCGGACACCCGGTACACACACTGAGGATTTCGTTACTAGAGGAACGCACGCGAGCCCAGAATTCCGCAACTCGTGCCCTAACAACGGCGAAGTAATCGGGAACTCTGGCGTCGGCAAACATGCCCGAAGCACTACAGTATCTAGGGAGTCTCATAAGAATGCGGTATGCGTTATTATACTGCACTCTGATGCTACTCCTTACAGATTTAGAGCAGTTGGCCCAAAGCTGACACGTATAAAAGCATTGACAGTATGCCCTAAACAGTGTCAGCCTTGTCTCAACGCTGCAACGTGCAAACCGGCGCGCGAGCATGTTACACCGAACGGCCATTGCCCGTCTCTCACGAACAATGTCTTCATTGTCAGACAGATTCTCGGTCAGAATGTGTCCCAGGTACCGGAAACGCTCGACTCGCTGCACTACTTCTCCATCTAAATAAACCGGCGGGACCCTCTCCGGACCCTTGTCAGCCCTAAACACCATCATCTGCGTCTTAGCAACATTGTATTTGAGACCATGGCTACTAGCATAGGTCTCGCAAATGCCGAGAAGACGTCTTAAGCCTCTGATTGAGGGGCTCAGAAGCACCATATCGTCAGCATAGCTCAAATTATTAATGCATGTCGTACCTATGTGGCAACCCACACGGGTGCCTCTGAGCTCCTCAATCAGACCATTGACGTACAGGCTAAACAGGTCCGGCGAGGTTAACCCTCCTTGGCGCACCCCACACTCTAATCTAAAATCATTAGAGGTTGCGTCGCCCCATTTTACAAAATTCGTTTGGCTTTCGTACCAGTATCTCAACAGATTCACTGTTTGCTCGGGTATACTACATTTTACTAGCTTTTTCCAAAGTAAATTATAATTTACCAGGTCAAAAGCACGGCTAAGATCTAAGAAGCATGCGTATACGGATGTTTTTCTTTTTGTGTAATACTGAACCGTTGATTTGAGCGCAAATATAGCCGAATCTGTTGAGAGACCGGGACGAAAGCCAAACTGTGCGTCATCAATCCTTATATTATTCCTTATGCTAGGGTAGATTAGTGTTTCAAAAATTTTTCCTATAATGGTTCCTAAAGAGATCGGTCTATAATTTTTCGGATTTGAGAGATCGCCAGTTCTATTCTTAGGTACGGGAACCACCATTGTTCTCATTAGGTTTTTCGGCAAATAACCTATGTTGGCGGAGATTGTAAAGAGATCTGCCAACATAGGCAACACAAATTCTTTCGCGTGTAAAATATGCTCTAAACTAAGTCCATCGAAACCAGGCGCTTTGCCCTTCTTCATTTTAAGAATAACTTCTAATATATCTTTAGGAGAGAAGCCACTACAACCATAGTTATTCCTATCGACACTAACTTTAGTGGTATCGTTATTATTAGGCACGGGCAAGGGACTTATTTTAAAATGGTGTGCAAATAATTCGGCTATCTGACTTTGATCCTGAACATCATTGACACAGACCGGAAGACCCTGCTCAAAGTTAAGGCGTTTTGTCGCTTTCCAAAATTTGGAGAAGTTTCCGTCCGACCGGTGTGTGGCAATGATATCCATCTTTATTTTATCTTCATTGCGTTGACACCATTTTAACTTATTCTTAAAAAATTTCCGACTACTCACCATATTATTGTACAAAGTACCAGATTTTGGCTTCCCATTCCACATCCAACAGTTAAAATCAAATCTGGCCTTTTTGTGAAATTCACGGACGTGGTGGTTCCACCCTACAACTTTTTTACTCCTAGCAGGTACATCGCGACTTGAAACACTTTGTATTGCAGCATCTTGTAAACTTTTAACTATATAATCATAAAATTTATCTATTTCTAAAACATGTTCCTTACAAATATAAAATTTTAAAATATCACATTCAGTGCAATTTACAATGTAATGACTAGAATTTAAACTAATTTTACTTAAATTATCACAGCATAACTTCTTATACAGACTAATTTCGTCAATGGATCTATTACCCCAATACACTCTAGAAAGAGGGTTATTTACTTTTGTAGGACTGAGTTTCTTTTGTATAATGTTTAGTAGCTTACACTTAATCAATAGGGGAAAATGGTCCGACCAGTAGACTCCGTAGTCGATAACAGCTGATGTCACCGACGCCTGGGCGGCCGCCGTCACGATGCAATGATCTAACCAACGCCTCGCTCCACTTCCATCGTTGATGTGCGTAAAAGAGTTTGTGGGCAGCAGCTGAACGTCGATGGACTTAAGAGAATGATCCGAGCAGAAAGCGCATAGCTCTTGTCCAAATCTGGAGTCGCAATGGGCGTTAAAGTCGCCTAGCACAAATACTGCCTCGACTTCGTGATCACTAATGATCGCTTCGATGTCACCCAGACAGCTTATAAAGTCCGATAGGCTTTCATCAGTCCCTTCATCATACGGTAAATAGGCACTCATGATAAGCAAGTTACGGCCCTCCAACTTAATAATTATAGCTGCCAGTCTATCACTGGCACAGTCAATGAATGAATAATACTTATATATAAATAATATGTAGATGTGTTATCATCAGTCAATCAAAGTTAATGTAGATGTGTCATCATCGCCCACTAAGGACGGAATTTTGAAAATGTTACCCCGAAGGGGGTGAAATAGGGGTTGAAAGTTTGAATGAAAGCCCGTCATTTCTTGAGTTAGAAACATGAAACTTTATTTTTGGGTTACTGATTCAAAATGAATGGATACGTATTTAAGCGTTTTTGGAAATTCTACCCCCGAGGGGGTGAAATTGGGGTTGAAAGTTTCAATGAAAGTCCGTTATTTCTTAAGTTAGAAACATGAAATTTTAGGTTTGGGCTACTAATTAAAAATGATTGGATATGTGTTTAAGCGCTTTTGGAAATTTTACCCCCAAGGGGGTGAAATAGGGGTTGAAAGTTTAAATGAAAGTCTGTCATTTCTTAAGTTAGAAACATGAAAGTTTATTTTTGGACTGCTGATTAAAAATGAATGGACAGGTATTTAAGCGTTTTTGAAAATTCTACCCCCAAGGGGGTGAAATTGGGGGGTTGAAAGTTTGAATGAAAGTCCGTCATTTCTTGAGTTAGAAACATGAAACTTTATTTTTGTGTTACTGATTAAAAATTAATGGATACGTTTTTAAGCGTTTCTGGTAATTCTACCCCCAAGGGGGTGAAATTGCGGGTAGAAAGTTTCAATGAATGTCCGTCATTTCTTGAGTTAGAAACATGAAAGTTTATTAACGTTTGCTTAAATAGGGTCCCGTTTTTGCCCTATTAAACCATAAAACGGGGAAAACTATCCATCTTTGCTAGTATACTATGTTAACGCGGACGAAGTCGCGGGCAACAGCTAGTTAATCCATATTTGTTCTGTCCTCTTGATTTGTTTCTTTAACACACTAAGCAATTTTCACAAATTTTTTTTATGTTCTTTGTGATGTTCTCCGCTGTATACAATGAACCAATCATACTTTGCATCTGCCTAATTCCTAAGTGACCCATGTCTTTATGTATTATATTTATGAATTGTATGCTAAATTTTTCAGATAAAATTATTTTGTCTTTGTTCTTTACTCTCTTATAATATATGTTGTCTTTTGATATTAATTTATCTTTCTTGCACTGTATATTTTCATTTTTTTCTTGATCTTCTAAGATTTCTTGTAGTTTTATTGTGTTTACTATTTTTAATTGTTCATCTTGATTTTCATTTGGTCCAAGGACAGGGTTTCTACTCAGACAATCAGCTTCAATGTTATACGAGGGCTGCTATTTATGTATCCGGAATTAAAAAAAGAAACAAACATATATCATTTAATATGGTTTTATTGCTTTTCAAAATATTCGCCGCGATGATCGACACACTTTTGCATACGCTGGAACCAATTTTCATAGCACTTTTTCCATTCTGATTGAGGTATCTCCAAAACGTGCATTTTGAACGCATCAACAGCCTCTTCGCGGCTCGAAAAACGTTGACCACGTAATTTGTTCTTCGCGTATGGAAATAAAAAGAAATCGTTAGGTGCCAAATCAGGGCTGTATGGCGGATGACCAGTCAATTCGATCTTTTGACCCTCCAAAAACTGAGTTGTTTCAGCTGAGGTGTGACAGCTAGCAAAGCAGAGAAACAAAATGTATTCTTCAACCAAAGAGTTCTATTTTCAAATGTTGTAATTACTTTTTAAATATTGTTCTTGTAAGTGGCCAGTTCCGGATACATAAATAGCAGCCCTCGTATCTGCCGGGCGAGTACTTAATTTGGAAATCATATTGTGATAGATAGAATGTAAGTTCACCCAATTCCTCATCTGTCCTTGATTTAATGTTTATAGTTTCTAACGGTTTGTGGTTAGTAAATACAGTAAATTTTCTACCTATCAATAAATGCTGCCAATACTTAACACATTCCTTAATCGCCAGGCATTCCAGATATTTTGCTTTCTTCCTTTTTTGAACTTCATTTAGCTTTTTAGAGAAGTATGCAACAAGTTTTTCTTCATTATTGTCTTGTGGCTGCTTCAAGATTGCTCCCAGTCCCTGTATACTGGCATCTGTATATATGTGAATAGGGTGATTAGGATCAAAGATTGTTAATATTGGTTGAGAACATAACATTTGTTTCATTTCATCGAATGACTGTTGACATTTTTCAGTCCAGTTAAATATTTGTCCTTTTCTTAAAAGATTATGCAAAGGCTCTAGTTTTATTGCTATATTTGGCACATACTTACGGTAAAAGTTTATTTTCCCTAAAAATTATCTTATCTGTTTCTGTGTTTTTGGAATTGTAAAATTTTGTATTGATATTAAATTATCCTTCAGCGGTCTGACTGAGTTACTCTGTATTATATGACCCAAGTATTTGACTGATTGTGCTGCAAATTTTCTAAATGTATGTCATTTAGAAAATTTGAGTTTCAGGCCTTCATTTTTTATGGCTTCAAATAATTGTTTTAGGTGTCTTATATGGTCTAAAAATGTTTTTGAAAATACTAATAAGTCGTCTATAAAACTTACTGCAAATTCTCCTAGCTTATTTTTTCGTATAATGTTACACATTATTCTTTGAAAAATCGCCGGTGCTGTCTTTAGACCGAACGGCAAACAGGTCCATTGGTAGTGGCCCTCCTGTGTAACGAATGCAGTTTTGTATCTGTCAGTAACACGCAATGGTATGGACCAGAAAGCGGAGTTCAAATCTAGCGTAGAGAAAAATTTGCAGTCTCTTGTTTTTACTATAAGGTCTTCAATAAGAGGGAATGGTTGCGATTGCGGAACAACTATCTTATTAAGTTCTCGGAAATCTATGCATAATCTGGCCTTTTTATTTTCATCTCTTTTGTAAGCGAGTGTAACAGGTGCTGAAAAAGGGCTATATGATTCCTCGATTATATTTTTTTCCAATAACTTTGCAACCTGTTTTTCTATTTCCTTCTTATCTTAAATAGTGCAACGATATGGTCTTTTACTGCAATATTTTTCCACTTGTAAATCGATGTGTGCTTCATAACCCGTTACTCTCTCTATGTCATATTTATCTTTTGCAAAAACAGATTTATATTTTGACTAGCTGTTGCCCGCGACTTCGTACGCGTTAACATAGTATAATGACAAAGATGGATAGCTTTCCCCTTTTTGTGGTTCCTTATACAAGGGGTAAAAACGGGACCCTATTTAAGCAAACGTCAAAAAACTTTCATGTTTCTAACTCAAGAAATGATGGACTTTCATTGAATCTTTCTACCCCAATTTCACCCCCTTGGGGGTAGAATTACCAGAAACGCTTAAATACGTATCCATTCATTTTTAATCAGTAGCACAAAAATAAAGTTTCATGTTTCTAACTCAAGAAATGACGGGCTTTCATTCAAACTTTCAACCCCAATTTCACCCCTTTGGGGGTAGAATTTCCAAAAACGCTTAAATACCTATCCATTCATTTTTAATCAGCAGTCCAAAAATAAACCTTCATGTTCCTAACTTGAGAAATGACGGACTTTCATTTAAACTTTCAACCCCTATTTCACCCCCTTGGAGGTAGAATTTCCAAAAACGCTTAAGCACGTATTAAACCATTTTTAATCAGTAGCCCAAACCTAAAATTTCAAGTTTCTAACTTAAGAAATAACGGAATTTCATTCAAACTTTCAACCCCAATTTCACCCCTTTGGGGGTAGAATTTCCAAAAACGCTTAAATACATATCCATTCATTTTTAATCAGTTACCCAAAAATAAAGTTTCATGTTTCTAACTCAAGAAATGACGGAAATCCTTCCTTAGTGGGTGTCTACTTAATAAAACAACCCTACTCACCAAATTTCGTGGCTGTAACTTTAACAGTTTTTGCTCAGCGATGATGAATCAGTCAGTCAGTCAGGACATGTAATTTTATAAGTATAGATATCAACTCCTCAATCTGTGCTTGATCCTTGAAATCTAGATGATTTATGTAAATTTGAAAGTTTTCTTCACATAAGTGTTCATTAAAGTTTATTATATTTGAATTATTTTTTTCTTCAAAAAACTGTTGAATTTTAGAACCAGGCAGTTTCTGATGTACTTTCAAATTTTCATCTTGACACAAGTAAAATTATTTTATGCAGTCTAGTCCTATTAAAAAGTCATAGTCAAAATTCTTTCTGTCTATCACAAAAACATTCATTTCCTTTTCCATATCAAAAATGTTTATATTGACTTTGATTATGCCGTTCGCTTTTTTAACGCCATTAATTGTTTTCAAATTAGCATTGCTGCTAAAGTTAGGATCTTTATTATTTATCTTTAATAACTTTGAATTGATCAATGATCCATTAGAACCAGAGTCGTAGATTCCAAATATCTCAATATTGTTATTAAGAACTAATTTTACTTTAATTAATGGCGGTACAGTTAATTTTTTTGATCTTCACGCTGTAGTTCACATTCTAGCTCTGAATTATTGATAAGTTTTATTTGCTTTTTATCCTTTTCATTATTTATCTTAGGATTAATCCAACATAAATCTTCCGAGTGGTAACGTACACCTTTTTTAGGGTTCCGTAGTCAACAAGAAACCCTTATAGTTTCGGTCTGTCCGTCCGTCTGTCCGTCTGTCTGTCTGTCTGTCCGCGGTTTTACTCAGAGACTATAGGACCTACAAAGCTGTAATTTGGCATGAATACACATATTAATTATGGCAACAAAATGGTACATGAAATCGTAAAAAAATATTTTTTTTATGGTACCTCCCCTACACATCAAGCGGGGATGAATATTTTTTTTCGCGCCCACCCCATCGTGTGGGGTGTCGTTGAAAAGGTTTTTTAAAAATATTGCGAATATTCATAGATCATTTTCCGATTTAGGGATCCGTTTGTGAAATATTAAGTTTTATAGTGGAAAAAATCGTTAGAGTCCAGTGTCCCCCCCTTCTACCAGCTAAACGATTGGTTCTGGAAATGTGAAAAAATTCACGGAAGTAGGAAATATGCTGAATTTAAAAGGAAAACTATCAAGGCTAAGAAGACTTCATAAGTTATTGAGTAATAGTCGATCAACTAAAAAAATGTTTTCGGCGAAGGAACTTTTCGTTCAAATTCCTTTGAAAGTAACTGAGATGATGTTGTTAGTAGTGTAAAACACGCTATAAATGTACGTTCATTGACCATAAAAAATGGACAAAAACTAGCGGTACTACGGAACCCTATATTGCGCGTGGCCCGACACGCACTTGGCCGGTTTTTAATTTTTCACAAATGCTACACTTTTCTTTTATTATATTTGGTTTAGTATCTTCTCTCTTTTTGAAAATTCTTCTTTTTAAAACTAGATGCTCTAACTTTCTCAGTTCATTGAATAAATCTTTTACATACACAACCTCCTCCTTGTTAATTAGGTCTGTTATAAAGTCTGGCAAGCCCGCATTTTTCTTTACATATATATGTCTGTCCGCCATCCCTACCGAGTACCATCTATTATGTAATAATAATTTACAAGTATTTCACATAGTTGGTTGTAGAATTCGACGGAAAACTGCGAGTGGACTTCAAGGAGTACACAATGGTTGAGAGTGACGTGTTCTTTGAGCCCTACCACAAAGTGCTGAAAGTGCTCAAACAAGCCAGACCACCGATACCCATGCAAAAGTACATTGTGTATGTCGATGTAAGTGTCGAGGAGTTTTTAAACGAATTTAAATAATATTATTTTAAACCGATCATTCCACTTGACAACACCAAAACAACACCACCGGTGGTGTCATATGGAATCTCTAGTCCATATGGTCACCACTGACTATTAGTGATGTTACATCTGTTGATATGAAAACTCTATGGGAAAATCCCAATAAAGTTCAAGCAGTGAAGTTTATATTTATCTGTCACTTAAATGATCATCTTGACATCACTAGGGAGTAGGGTGGTGTCACATGGACTAGAGGTAGAGATTCCATATGACACCACCGGTGGTGTCATATGGAATCTCTAGTCCATATGGTCACCACTGACTATTAGTGATTTTACATAGTTGATATGAAAACTCTATGGGAAAACTCCAATAAAGTTCAAGCAGTGAAGTTTATATTTATCTGTCACTTAAATGATCATCTTGACATCACTAGGGAGTAGGGTGGTGTCATATGGACTAGAGGTAGAGATTCCATATGACACCACTGGTGGTGTCGTTTTGGTGGTGTCAAGTGGAAGGAATGTTTTAAACAGATAAAACCGAGTAATTGTACGTAATTGAGGAAAAAAATTCGATATCTCAAAAGATACGGAACCGATTTTGATGAAACTTGCAATAATCCCTAAGAATTATTTAAATCGGACTTGTACTTTCGGAGATATGCGATCAGAAATCAAGACGTGAGTGGAAGAATAAGGTAGGGCCGGAAAAAATATTTGAAATAGAAAAACTATGGATTATAATATTATTATGTGTAACCAGATACATTAGTTAGGTTATGAAGTAGATAAGTTACAAGTTTTATTAAAATTAGGGAAAAAAATAGTTATTGTCCGAATGTTACCAAATGTTACTTGTTCGATTCTTCCACTCACGTCTTCATTAATATAAAAACATATATTCTTTATATGTACAACTTGTTTCAGAAAAAAATATTACCGCCCGCATATTTGAATCTCAACACTATGTACACCATCGGCAAGCACAGATTTTCAGTGTTGTACCCGAACTGGCCCACGGCAGCTCAGTGTGACCTTGACGACTCCCAAATGGAGGCATTCAGGTTGTTTTCATTCATTAATTATCGATACTAATCTATACTAATATTATAAAGCGGAAGAGTTTGTTTGTTTGAACGCGGTTATCAAATGGTAGTTTTTGCGCCTTGTATTTTCACAGAGAACTTTTGTACACTTTAAATATGAACGCTCTGATACATTTTTATTTGCAATAATAAGGTTTTTTCACTTTTTGTACTTTTTATGTGTTTTAAAAATTATGTTCGGCATCTACTCTTTTTTGACAAGCTGTCATTTTAGTCCATCACGCCTTGGGATGATAAAAAGATCTAATCAATAAGAGGCATGCAGGTTCGCGCTGACCAGGGAATTCGTGGTCATCCAGGGTCCACCGGGCACGGGCAAGACTTACCTGGGCACCAAAATCGCAGGGACGCTCCTCAGCAACATATCCTTTGCTGGATCACCCATGCTGGTCATATGCTGCACCAACCATGCCCTTGATCAGTTCTTAGAAGGTCTCCTCGCCTACACAAACAGTCTCGTCCGAATCGGTGGCCAGAGCAAAAGCAAAATCCTCCAAAACTACAACTTGAGAAACCTGCAGGCGCCCAAAACCTTCGGCAAAGTTTACTACCACAAGCGGAAGGAGTTGGACCGAATATTGAGCGAATTTAAGACGCTGGCCGAAAAAGATCAAGCGTACCGAGAATGTGTGGTGTCGTACGATACGATAAAGAGATATATCAAGGATCCCTATGTTTTCCGCGATTGGAAGCATCTCGCCGGTTTGTCCGATAAGGACATGGTCACAAACGCCGAGTTCCTGCACTGGCTCTTGGGACGCAAATGTGAGATGGAGACCAGGGATATCCACGACTTGGTGACGTGTTTTTCTTTACGCCAAGCCAAGGCTGAAATAAAAAAACGCAAAAAGGAAATCGAACTGATGAAATCGGACGCCTGCGATTTCGTCAGCTCACCGAACAAGACCGAGAGATTAGCGGAGGAAAGAATCAAGGCTCTAGAAGATATGTTGGCCGCTTTCAAGGTACCTACTCTATTTTACCCACTGACCTCCATTATACAAGTACGCTGGACATAAGATACCCAGCTGTCCCCAATGCGGGGGAAGAGAACTAAATCTGACGTAACTTGCAAATGGCCGCTCAATCGCTATTGGTTGTAGAAACCAAAGAGAATATAATCACTACGGTGGTAGAAACTAGTATTAGTTCGAAGTACTACCACTACTGCTGTCAGCGCCAATATGGCGACTTTTAAACATCATGTTTACGTGAGATTTAGTTCTCTTCCCCTGCATTGGGGCGCTGATTCCGCTTCAAATAGGCACAAAAAACAGCTGTCATTTCAAAGGGTATCATAGGTCCAGCGTACTTGTATAATGGAGGTCAGTGATTTTACCTGATAGACTATAGAACTGCCTTAGAGCCAGTCCACACGGCGCTTTGCGTCAATGCAGCGCTGCCGTTTGACGCATAGCCGGCCACACGGGCGCTGCGTCATCGCCGCGTTATTACGAAGCAGTCTTAACGTCAACACCCCCTCCCGCTTCGTCTCGGGGGCTGCTGTTCGTCATGTGTGCGTTGCGCGCTGTGGACTGGCTCTGAGTGTTTACACTCGGCCCTCTATACAGGGTATGACAAAACTAAGTGATACGATGATAAAGTATAATCACTTAAATTTGTTACACCCTGTATACTTGCCGAGTCGGCGGCATCGGCATGATGAGTGATGAGAGTGAGAGTAGCAGCATGAGTGATGAGATGATGAGAGTGAGCACGACTGACTATTTACATTCTTGCGCTGCCCACTACCCTGCCAACTTTCCTGCCCAACAGGGCTGAATATTCTATTCTATTCTACGCAAAATGTAGTGCTGGCTTCTCACGGCGCGTAATATCACGAGCCGCGCCGCGCCAGCTCGAGCCACGCGCCGTGTGGAGGAGGTGGCTCGAGCAGGCGCGTCCGATACGGTTGAAGTCGGTAACTTCAAAGGCGCGGCTCGGCGCGGTTCGAAGTTTCGAACGGCTCGTGATATTACGCGCCGTAAGAACGGGTAGCGCGGACTCGCCTGTTGGCTCGTGCTCGCTCGTACAAATGGGCTCGGCGTGGCGCGGCTCATAATACCACGCACCGTGAGAAGCCAGCATTAGACTTTCACCGAGTTGTATGACTGTGATAGCTAGACTTTTAACAATTTTACAGATTACGTTTCATTATACATACAAAAGTAACTTTGAGTATATCATTTCACTTTGTTCTTTTTTAGAAAATGATGGCCTGGCCCTTCCGGGACAAGTGTATTCAGGAAGAGAAGCCACCAAACATACCTATGACTGACCAAGAAAAGAGATGGTATGCATATTTTAGAATGATACGTTCGGTGCAGGAACATCATAATTCTATGAAAATTTCGTTATACGTAAGTACCATCAAGAAATTGATTTATTTATTATACGGCCTACGTCGTTTGGTCGAATTATGTCAATTTAATGTAAACTTCGTCATTCGTCGGCTGACAAAGTGCTACCAATATAAGTTAGTCCGCCATCTGCCTACGAATCAACTTCTCTGATAGTAAGTATCTTTAGAACTTAGAGCCAACCCACACGTACCACAACCACACCACGTCGCAACGACAAAATGCCATCAAGCAGTGGTTACGTGCAGTGAATGGTGTCGCTGCAGCTTTTTACCCGACTAGGGCGAAGTAAAAAGGAGGGTTATGATTTTGACCTGTATGTATGTATGTATGTATGTGGGTATGGATGTTTGTCTGTTCCCTCGTAACTTTAAAACTACTTGTCCTATTTAGACAAATGAGATGTTATTGGAAGCGTCTTGATTGTCCGCTGGTTATAGGCTACATGACTTTACGTAAAATTGACTATAGCGCCATCTAGGGCACTTAAAGTATAGAACAAAAAATTTTTTTTCCTGACTATGTTGTGTGGGGTATCAAATGAAAGAACTTTGTTAGCACATTTCAAATATATACATTTTATTAGGTATTTCCCTCGGGTTTGCTTGCAATCACCTGATTATTGCATGAATTCATGATAATATCACTTCAATACAATATGAAACAACAATTAATTATCTATAGCAACACTAATTCAAAGTAACTCTAAAATCAGTTAAAGGTGCTGTTGGGCACTACATTACTATATAATAATATGGTGTACGGCTTTGCTTGCAATTACTTGATATTTGTAGTCGCGTCGTTAGTGTTGACTTTTCATTCTCCTGTTTCAGGAACAAAGTTATAAATTGAAAGTTAAATTATTGTACCCTAAACTAAATATATACTTTTTGAGTATCATTTAATTACCATGTAGTTTACCTTCCTTCACCCTTATACCCTCGTTAGTGTTGAGCGTGGTTCTTGAGATACAGCCTGGATATGGACAAACGGACAGGCTGATATTTTATCTTTGTGATCGGGTCCCGTTTTTACCCTTTGAGTAAGGGACCATAAAAAGGAGAAAATTAACCATCTCCGTTATTATGCTATGCTAACGCGGATGGAGTCGCGGGCAACAGCTAGTTAAACAATAAATAACTACATATTCATTTGCTCACTAGAACCAAATAAATTGTAAAATATCCTTAATATGGTCGTCGATCATTTGAGGAGTTGGGAAGGTTAAGAAATTTATCGAGCGAATCTTAGCCCCAAAATAATTGAAATAAAAATAAAGTTTAAAACACTAAAACCCGACTACTAAAACGCGCTCTAAAAAGTACGAAACAAGAAAATAGTTTATAGGGATATGGAAATGTTTAAAGGATAGCCGTGGTCGTATGCCACCCACTATTATAGCAAAACAGATTCATTATAGATAATAAATGGGCATACATACGACCACGGCTATCCTTTAAACATTTCCATATCCCTATAAACTATTTTCTTGTTTCGTACTTTTTAGAGCGCTTTTTAGTAGTCGGGTTTTAGTTTTTTAAACTTTATTGTAGTTGCGTTGTGGTACCGACAAAATGTCGACGTGGTTGCGTTGTCGCCAGTAGTTGCGATGTGGTTAGGTACGAAAGTCAATGAAACGGAGGGGGGGGAGCGCGCGGGCGGTGTGCGCGCACTATCATTGCATCGACGCACACTGGTCCCAAAGTAAAATAAATGGGACATTAAGAATTTTCGGATCGAAGGTCAACGGATCAGGCTGATTTTTTTTTGTAGACAGCTGATGCAATTACAAGTCACTTTTATAGATATCGTTTTTTTCAAATATGCCGTATCTACAGAGATAAAAAATAATTTAAAAAAAATTGTATGGACGAAATCATAATTTTGTCATTTTAATCCAAGATTCAAACGTATTCAAAATAAATCATAGAACAGCTTATAGCGGGACTCTTGTCGTACATTTTTGTCATAGACACTCAACTGCGATTTTTGCGCCATTTAGAGCTACAGCCACTTTAATTTTTTTTGTCAGCGGATGAGGCTGATTTTTTTTGTAGCATCTGATGCAATTACAAGTTACTTTTATAGATGTTGTTTTTTTCAAATATGCCTTATCTACAGAGAAAAATAAATATAAATTATTCTTTGTACGGACGAAATCATAATTTTGTAATTTTCTTCCAAGATTCAAACGTATTCAAAATAAATCATTGCACAGTTTTGTTAGAGACACTTAACTGCGATTTTTGTGCCTTTAGGAGCTACAGGTACTTTAATTTTTATTGTTTTGTATAATTCATTTCTGAGTATTTCATATAGTTTTTAATAAATATTGTTAAGGATAGACAAATAATAATGTTTTCTTTATTGACAAGTAACTCTTTCTAATGTCTTATTCATAAAAAAGCCTATATATACTAAAACTAAACAAATTAAAGTAGAAATCTCAAAACATGTACGTACAGGTAAATTATTTTATGACTCATCCAGTTTGCAAACATTGTTTGGTAATGACTCATTGCCTAATTGGTAATTACCTCTATACTTGGAATTTGTGCTCTGTTTTGTTATTCAGCGCTAGCGAACGCTTCGGAAACGCTAAATAATAAATAGGCACATAGATTGCAATTCAAATTTTCCCTTCCGAGTACTTTTACGGGCTTCGGACCGTCAAAATACAAACTTGTATGATTATAATTATAGGTAATGTATTAACAATCTAAATTATTCCTTCGATCGTGGAAAAACGAGACACAATAAGGCTATTGTGAAATATGATCATGAAAGCCTCATATTACTTCAAATAGTGGGGGTAATTAGACAATGAGTTATAAAAAAATGCTTGCAATACGGATGACTCGCGCAGTAATCCTTCGAGCCCCAAGCGGTCGCATTTGACCGCGATAACAATAGAAGCCTTACTATTGTTATCGCGGTCGCATAACAATAGAAAGGCCCGGGCTTCGAGCCCCAAGCGGTCGCATGCGACCGCGATAACAATAGAAAGCCATTCTATTGTTTTTTAATTAGACAATGAGTTATAAAAAATGCTTGCAATACGGATGACTCACGCAATAATCCTTCGAGCCCCAAGCGGTCGCATGCGACCGCGATAACAATAGAAGCCTTACTATTGTAATCGCGGTCGCATGTGACCGCTTGGGGCTCGAAGGATTATTGCGTGAGTCATCCGTATTGCAAGCATTTTTTTATAACTCATTGTCTAATTACCCCCACTACTTGATGTAATATGAGGCTTTCATGATCGGTTTTCACAATAGCCATTTGTGTCTCGTTTTTCCACGATCGAAGGAATAATTTACATGTACAAACAAACAAACCTATATAATCATACAAGTTTGTATTTTGACGGTCCTAAGCCCGTAAAAGTACGAAGGGAAAATTTGAATTGCAATCTATGTGCCTATATATTATTTAGCGTTTTCGAAGCGTTCGCTAGCGCTGAATAACAAAACAGAGCACAAATTCCAAGTATAGAGGTAATTACTAATTAGGCAATGAGTCATTACCAAACAAAATTTGCAAACTGGATGAGTCATAAAATAATTTACCTGTACGTACATGTTTTGAGATTTCTACTTTAATTTGTTTAGTTTTAGTATATATAGGTTTTTTTATGAATAAGACATTAGAAAGAGTTACTTGTCAATAAAGAAAACATTATTTGTCTATCCTTAACAATATTTATTAAAAACTATATGAAATACTCAGAAATGAATTATACAAAACAATAAAAATTAAAGTACCTGTAGCTCCTAAAGGCATAAAAATCGCAGTTAAGTGTCTATGACAAAACTGTGCAATGATTTATTTTGAATACGTTTGAATCTTGGAATAAAATGACAAAATTATGATTTCGTCCATACAAAAAATAATTTATATATTTTTTTCTCTGTAGATAAGGCATATTTGAAAAAAACAACATCTATAAAAGTAACTTGTAATTGCATCAGATGCTACAAAAAAAAAATCAGCCTCATCCGCTGACAAAAAAAATAAAGTGCCTGTAGCTCTAAAAGGCGCAAAAATCGCAGTTGAGCAACATGACAAAAATGTACGACAAGAGTCCTTCTATAAGATGTGCTATGATTTATGTTGAATACGTTTGAATCTTGGAAGAAAATTACAAAATTATGATTTCGTCCATACAAAAAATAATTCATATTTTTTTTCTCTGTAGATAAGGCTTATTTGAAAAAAACAACATCTATAAAAGTAACTTGTAATTGCATCAGATGCTACAAAAAAAATCAGCCTCATCCGCTGACAAAAAAAATTAAAGTGCCTGTAGCTCTAAAAGGCGCAAAAATCGCAGTTGAGTGTCTATGACAAAAATGTACGACAAGAGTCCCGCTATAAGCTGTGCTATGATTTATTTTGAATACGTTTGAATCTTGGATTAAAATGACAAAATTATGATTTCGTCCATACAATTTTTTTTAATTATTTTTTATCTCTGTAGATACGGCATATTTGAAAAAAACGACATCTATAAAAGTGACTTGTAATTGCATCAGCTGTCTACAAAAAAAAATCAGCCTGATCCGTTGACCTTCGATCCGAAAATTCTTAATGTCCCATTTATTTTACTTTGGGACCAGTGTGCGACGCAACGTTGTGGTTGCGATGTAGTCGGCCTTTAGTTCGCTTGTGGTTACGATGTGGTCGATATCACACCCGGTCGACATCGACTGCAAAATGCGGTACGTGTGAACAGTCCAGTTCATTTACAATCCATACTAATATTATAAATGCGAAAGTGTGTCTGTCTGTCTGTCCGTCTGTCTGTCTGTCTATCTGTCTGTTACCTCTTCACGCCCGAACCGCTGAACCGATTTTGCTGAAATTTGGTATGGAGATACTTTGAGTCCCGGGAAAGGACATAGGATACTTTTTGTCCCGGAACAATGTACAGTTCCTGATTAACGAATTTTGGCGCAACGGAGTTGCGGGCATCATCTAGTACGAAATATACGCCCGACCACGTGGTGTGGTTGTGGTACGTGTGGGTTGGCACTTAGCGTAGATGCCGCTTAAAGTTTAAACTAAAGAGTGTCGTATCGAAACGTTTTTTACACCACCAAGTGACGTCACACTTGTTTTTGATCCTTCAGCGCTGTTACTTCACAGTAAACTCAATACCAGGAACACATACACCTATAAAGTATTATCACTTAGTTTTGTTACACCTTACAGACTCGACCTCTGTGGCTCAGTAGTTGAGCGCGTTGTCAGCGCTCAAGCGTCAAGTTTTCGACGTTCCTGGTTTATGGATGTGTATTGAATATGTGTATCATATAATAAAAATCTTAAATATAATATTATGTAAAGTATAAAAGTATTAAATACATGGTGCAATTAAACCTGCCGGCCTTAAGTATCATTAGGAAAGTCCGTTTAACAAAAAAAATCGGTGTTAATTTTTTTTACAATAACATATTTTATCCACTCAAAATCGTTGCAGAACGATCACTTCGCGGCGGTGGGTAGAGCGGGGGTGACGCGGGGGGTGGTGCCAGGGCGACGAGTGGTGTCCATCAATTGTGGTGTTTTTAGGATAACTTTCGGATACTATTTCTCAATATTTTAGTACTGAGTAATTATAAATCAAAAATACGTGTATTTTTATTTTTAACAAGGATCAATATATCGAAATTTGGCCGGAAGGTTAAATTGCACCCTGTATATTTCCGTCGTCTGGTACCCGTAACATATGTCCTTCATGTACTTAGCACGGGGCCAGACTGACGTGGTGTGAAGCGGCCATAGATATTATTATTATAACACCTTGTAGAGACAATATCTAGCGACGAGTCGGGAGTTGGAGAGTTTGCGTGATACCACGGACTGCGAGAAGCTCAAGGGGGTGCAAGTGGTGGGGATGACCACCACCATGGCGGCCGCGAGGCACGGCCTGCTAAAGAAACTCAAGCCATTTGTTGGTGAGTGAGTGCTGTATATAAAGTTAATATACCTAGCGGAATAGAGAAACAAAGACCTGAGCAAGCGAGATGTCACTATCAGTAACACTCAGTGGTAAAAGGAGACGTGTGATACATGACAGCAGAACCAATTTTTCATCTGTTTGACGTCCAGTCGGCACTTATCGGTACGTGACAATATAATATCTTAGAAAGATGCTTGTGTAAGTGTATGTACGTAAACTTTTTACACACAGACGTAAATCAATTTCCAATTTCGGTTTCGTTTGACAGCTCGAGATTGTTGCTCTATTCCGCTAGGTATATTAACTTTATGGCTGTAACTCACCGGAAAGTCATCGCGACGTAGCCAGTGACGTTACTATGGCAGCGTCCAAGCAACGTCCGGCGCCTCTACGTCGCTGCAAAGCACTGTTTTTAAACTTAACTTTACGAAAAACACCGCTTTGCGGCGACGTAAAGGCGCCAGACGTTGCTTGGACGCTGCCATGGTAACGTCACTGGTTTCCCGGTGAGTTTTGGAACTAAGACCAGAGGCCGTACCACGAAACCGTTTTGAGACTCAAACAATAGAATGAGGATGCCGCGTCCTACTCTAACAAACGAGAAATGACGTTGTTAGAGCAGGTTTTGATTATATCATTATATTATGGGACACATATTATGTATAATCAAAACAAAAATGAACATGAACTTCATTACTTATAGTAGGGGAGGTAGTGCTATCGTTTGCTAAGTGATTTCATACCGACCAAATTTGTGTCCAGCGGTAGCTTAATATTTATCAATCAATATAATCAGCGTCAGTCGCCGCACCCGTGGTGGAATGTTAACTGAGAGTATTTCAAAGTTGTAAAAAAAATTGTCGCGAAAAGTGATTTTATACCGAATGAAACTTTGATGGATGATTATTGAGGTCATGTTTAACCAAAAAATCACCGTCAGCCGTATTGCAGACGGGGGATTCAACGTCAGTCGCGTTACTGAACATGTAAAACTTTTTTGAATATAAAGTCATTTTATACCGCACAAAATGTATACAGGTGAATGTTTCTACTTTGTATATAATAAAGAAAACCGTCAGTCGCTAATACGACGGTGGAAAAACCGTCAGCCAGCGATATAAGTTATAACCAATATAGCCCTACTGCGCGCTCAATGTATCCTAGGGCGTCGCGTAGACGACATTTCCACCTGCAAACATTCAGCTGACGGCGATCAAAGCTGTTATGTATTAGTGGAATACTATTATTGTAACGATTTTCGCTCGGTATGAAATTACTTTTTAAACTGAGCGCGACCTCCCCTACTATTATGTGTAAGTACTCAGTTTACGTATTGTAACTAAGTACTTTATAAATTGTTTTGATTTTTTTTATTATACGTCAAGGCACAGAGGCAGGCAAAATACTGTTTACTATACTATTTTACTTCCAGTCGTGGTGGAGGAGGCTGCCGAGGTTTTAGAGTCGCATATAGTAGCAGCCCTCACTGACGAGTGTAAACATCTCATATTGATCGGTAAGTGCACTGCACTAATATCCGTACTACTAATATTATAAACTAGTGACCCGCCCCGGCGTCGCACGGGTAAGTATAAAATATATAGCCACTGAAAAAATGATTAAAATCGATAGCCTATGATCCTTCACGTGGTCTACTTCTTATCTGTGCCAAATAACATAAAAATTGCTCCAGTAGTTCGCGAGATAAGCCCTGTCAAATAATTTTTCCCGTTTTTTTTTTTCACATTTTCCTCTACTTCTTCGCTCCTATTAGTCTTAGCATAATAAAATATAGCCTATAGCCTTCCTCGATAAATGGGCTATCTAACACTGAAAGAATCATCAAAATCCGTTGCGTATTTTTAAAGGGAACAAAGGGACATAAGGGAAAAAAGCGACTTTGTTTTATAATATGTATAGATATAGAATAGATAGATATAGATGCGAAAGTGTCAGACACACTTTGGAATTCGGAAATATTTGGAAAAGAAATTTATTATTAACGATAACCGCAATGTACGTACCTGTGGCCTACTACGAAATTGTTTTGAGACTCAATCGGACCAGAATGCCGCGTCCTACTCTAACAACGTCATTTCACGTTTTTTCGAGTGAGACGTGGCATTCTCGTACGATTGTTTGAGTCTCAAAACGGTTTCGTGGTACGACCCCTGTAACATTTAACGGCTGAACCGATTTTTATGTCATTGCAGGCGACCATCAGCAGTTAAGGCCGAACTCGGCTCATTATATCATAGGGAAGAAGTACAACTTGGAAGTGTCACTCTTCGAGCGTATGGTCAAAAATGGCGTCCACTCCAAAACTCTCACTATCCAGCGACGTATGCGGCCAGAAATAAGGGACCTGCTAGTGCCAACTATATACGAAAAGTTGGACTGTCACCCCACAGTCCTGAGCTATCCAAACATAAGAGGCATGTCCAAGAACCTATACTTCTTCGACCACAATCATTTTGAGGAAATTGAGGTAAGACCTTTTTGAACCGAGTTAAAAACGGAGATTTTTCAATTCGTATGTTTTTTATATGTTTGTTCGCGGATAACTTCGCCGTTTTTAAACCGATTTTAATGATTATATTTATGTTGGAAAGAGTATACTTTACAAGTGGTCCCATGATAAGAGGTTTTCTTTTGGCTCCATATTATTATTTGGCTCCATACAAAAAACACTATTTTGACTTATTTTTGCTCTATAACGGCACGGAACCCTTCGTGCGCGAGTTTAACTCGCACTTGGCCGATATTTTTATTCCCTAATAATTTGAACAAACCTTGTAAATTTTTACAAATCATTTTCCCGGTTCTAAAACCTCTATTTGTGGAAAAAGTTAAGATTTCAAATTGTTAGTTACCCACTTCACCCACTAGTGTCTTAATATTGTTTTTTCAGGCCAACGGCAGCAGCTACATGAACAAGTCCGAAGCGTATTGGTGTGTGTCGCTCGCGCACTTGTTCGTGAGACTCAAGTACGACCCGTCTGAGATCACCATCATAGCGACCTACTCCGCACAAGTGGCACTCATCGTTCAGGTGATCGTTATATCTATATATATAAAAATGGATTTTCAAATGTGTTAGTCGCGCTAAAACTCGAAAACGGCTGAACGGATTGATTTTAGTCTTAAAATATTCGTAGAAGTCCAGGGAAGGTTTTAAAGTGACACGAAGTTCACCGGGAGAGCTAGTAAATAAATAAAAGTTTATATTTTGACCCAATACATTACACTACAATAATTCACAAGAATTTATACAAACATTTTAATGTTTTAACATAACAATACAACACGAATAAAACCCGGACACAATAACATAACAATGAGAAACAACAATAAACAATACTTGAAATAAAGCAGTATATGGATTACATGGAATGGTAGGTATGCCTTATGTGCCAAAAAGGACACCACTCGAGCGTAACTCTGTAGTCTGTAGCGAGCACTACAGTCTACAGCGCCTAGTCTTATGTGGCTCCTCCTGTATATCGCAGCGAACTGGTTAAAATAACTCGAATATTTAATTAAAAAGATAGACGTATGATTGAATGGAGTTGTTCAGTCAAAGGGCTAGCTGTTTCAAACGGCTATTTTAACCAGTCGACTGCAACAGTTACATACTTACGCCTCCGTAATTTTTTGGAATAAGGATGTTGCCAAGGTCAAAGATTAGCCGATTTTATAACGGTAAAAAATAAGCATTTTCAAAATGTCAGCTTCGTAACTTGTGTAAATTTTTTTGTTATGAAACCTTCAAAGTTGGATGGTCAAGTCGTTTTTTTTATATAAAATATTTGTATACCTTTCGATAAGTTATGCAATTAATAACAATTTTTCTTATGAAACCACTCTCATAAAAGTAACATTTAACATGGCTATCAAAGTTTAGTATGGATCGTTTTGGGAAGGTTTATTTTATGTGATTTGCGAATTGTTATATCTTGGAGAGTTTTTAATATATCAGACTCATTCTTTCGCCGATGTTTCTATTTTTGTGAGTTATTTGAATGACCAATGAGAAAATGGGAAAATAGCCTAGTGACTAGTCCTTGATTTTTTTAAGTCTCATTTTGCAAAAAAAAAAGACGAAGACTTTTGCTACTTTATAATGGTATATTTAAAGTCTCCGCCAGTTTTTAGCTCTATGCAACTTTTTCCTTATACATTTTTACAATAAACATTAGACAAGATAAAGGTGCAACAAACAGCTCAGAATCGCGCCTGTCGAAGCAAAATGAAATAAACAAAAAACTTGAGAGGTGTTAAGGGACAGCCAGATAGAACGAAGTTACAAAAAAAAACAAACAATAAAAATCGTCGCTACACCACACTGTTAAATGCAAGAGAGAGAGAGACAGAGAGAGAAACACGTGCTACCGCACGGCTTACAAATATAGCAAAAAGTGTCGTTACAACTTTTCGTCTTATTTTTTTCTGTCTAGCCCCCTTTTGCAACGCGCGATAAGGAACTTTATTCCAAAATAATTGTCTCCGTCGGTTACTTATTCGTGCACAGCTAAACCGATTTTAATCTTTTCTAACGTCTTTCGTATTTTGTTGCAGCGAAAGAAAGATTATAGTCTTACAAGAGACGTACACGTGACCACCGTTGATAATTATCAGGGCGAGGAGAACAGAATCGTTATTTTATCTCTCGTAAGAAGCAACGAGGAGAAAAATGTAGGGTTTCTGAGCACGCCTAACAGAGTATGTGTGGCGCTGTCTAGAGCTAGAGAAGGTAAGAGTTGATGTATATTTATTATTTACCTAATACCCTATTCCCTCTTAAAAGCCCGGCAACGCACCTGCAGCTCTTCTGATGCTGCAAGTGTCCATGGGCGACGGAAGTTGCTTTCTATCAGGTTTGCTCGTTTGCCCCCTTATCTCATTACAAAAAAAATGTCCGTCAAAAGAGAGTTGCTGAACTAAATTTTCCAAATACCGCGATCGAATCATGGCTTTTTTCGCCTAGTATTTTGACAGCTACATTTTTTAAGAAAATAAAAACCCAGCATATGGAAAAATAACTCTTTTTACTGCTAAGTGTCTAAACACACTAGGCTGAATTACGCCGGCGTAATTTACGTGGCCGAAATTACGTTCAGCCGCTTACGTCTGATGACACACTATAAATTACGCGAAGAGCCGAAATTTCGCGGCGTAATTTCCGTTGCGGAACGCGCGCGTAAGTGAGTATTTAAAATTCTCAGATGTAATGTGTGCGTTAACGCTTTGGAGATAAGGTTGGATTTCCTATGTTCGGTTTTGATAATTCCGTCGCGTATAGTGTGTTGCTGATTGCTATACAAAACATTACCGCCGAATCGCTGCCGAACTTTACACTCGACTTGGCTCGACGGAAATTCGGCTCAAGACGGAATTTCGGCATAGTGTGTCTGTCGCATTCCGCCCATATTTTGTATGGATTTGAAACGCGGCGGAATTTACGTCGGCGTAATTCAGCCTAGTGTGTTTACTGTTAAGACCCTAACAGTTAAACAGCTATTCCTTCCAGAAAACGATAATTACCCTTTTCTATTATATTCGGCGTCAACTAGTCGATGACATAAGCTTCTTATTTGGAATGGCATAATATAATCGTATTTTTTAAGACTAGATGTATGCGTGTAGACTAGCTATTGCTTCGCAATACCTTCACCGCGGCAGTCCAGTGGAACACGTGTTTTTTTTAATTTATAAGTACATAATTATTATTTATGTAGTCGGTTTATAATTATTAATATTATTTCCAGGTCTATACATATTCGGGAACATGTCGTGTCTGGAGACCAGCCCTATGTGGATGGCTATGAAGACTAAGCTGCAAGCTCAAAACGCTATCGGCAGGAAACACAGTCTTATCATCAACGACAAAGAATACGAAGCAAGTCATTTATCCCAAAAAAACGATTCTATTTTAAGTAAAAATAGCGACGCAAGTCGTTCTTTACCCAAAAAAAATTATATTTTAAGTAAAAATAGCGAAGCAAGACATACTTATCCCAAACAAAACGATTCCATTATAATTATTATTATTATTAAAAATAACGAAGAAAGTAATTCTTTACCTCAACAAAACAATTCTATTATGACTAATAAGAACGAAGCAAGTCGTTCTTTATCCCAACGAAACGATTCTATTATTATTAAAAATAACGAAGCAAGTCGTTCTTCATCCCAACGAAACAATTCTATTATGACTAATAACAACGAAGCCAGTCGTTGTTTGCTCCAACGAAACTATTCTGTTATGACTAATAATAACGAAGCAAGTCGTTCTTTATCCCAACGAAACTATTCTACTATGACTAATAATAACGAAGCCAGTCGTTCTTTACTCCAACGAAACTATTCTGTTATGACTAATAATAACGAAGCAAGTCGTTCTTTATCCCAACGAAACTATTCTATTATTGATAATAATAATGACCGAAACATTTTTGTTACTAATAATAACAATAATACAACATGTTTTAAGGCAATAGTTGATGGTATACGAAATGTATTTACAGCCGTGTTAAATTTTTTCTGGAATTAATTATAGTCAAAACTTTTTTTGCGCCAGTGTTTACAAAGGGTCATAAATAGCTTAAATTCAAAAACTCGACCAAATCCGACGGGTGCGTTGTTTACCACATCTTCTTTAAGTTTCATTTTTTACAAAATGATAAGAAATAAAATTGTTGCAAATTTAATTAACTACAAGTTTGATCCTTGTGATTTTCATCGTACAAATCGATTTTTACGGAAGTAATTGCAAAAAACCGGCCAAGTGCGTGTCGGACCACGCGCAATATAGGGTTTCGTAGTACCGCTAGTTTTTGATATAATTTTTGTATGGCCAATGAAAGTACATTTATAACGTATTTAACACTACTAATAACATCATTTCAGTTACTTTCAAAGGAATTTGAACGAAAAGTTGTTTTATACTTTGCCGAATATTTTTTTTAGTTGATCGACTTTTTTTTTAGTTGATTTTTTTTAGTTAGTCAACAACTTATGAAGTCTTCTTAGCCGTGATAATTTTCCTCTTAAATTCAGCATATTTCCTACTTCCGTGAATTTTTTCACATTTCCAGAAGCAACCGTTTAGCTGGTAGAAGGGGGGGACACTGGACTCTTAACAATTTTTTCCGCTTTGAAACTTCAAATTTCACAAACGGATCCCTAAATAGAAAAATGATCTATGAATACTCATAATATTTTTAATAAACCCATCCAACGACATCCCACACGGTGGGGCGCTTTTATTATTCGTAGGGCGCGTTACCATAAAAAAATATATTTTTGAAGTGAAAACTTCTTTAGCGGCGTTGAGCACTTTTGTGGGATGGGTAAAAACTGAAACTCGCGTCAAATTCTCGTGCTGATCGAAAAACCAAGGAAAAAACGTAAGACGGTTGGAGAGTAGTGTTTTGTGTCGAACTCGAACTCGAACTCGAATTGATTGTAAGGGTTTTGATTAATTAAAAAAATCGATTTTTTAAAAATCGATTTTCTAAAAAAATGGGTTAAAAATTTAATCGTTTGTAAGGGTTTCGATTAATTAAAAAAACGGTTTTTTAATAATCGATTTTCATAAAAAATGGGTTAAAAAAATGCACAACGTTAATAATCAAGTTTTCACTTCTGCCGGCACTCCCGGAGTGCAACCCGTCTTTTTTATATACCATTTTGTTGGCATCATTAATATGTGCATTCATGCTGAATTACAGCTTTGTAGGTCCTATAGTCTCTGAGTAAAACAGCGGACAGACAGACGGACGGACGGACAGACCAAAACTGGGTTCCTTGTTGACTACGGAACCCTAACAAGTCAAAGTATAATTTAGCCTGTATAACCTGTTTCTCGATAGTTATTAAGTTTAAGAAAAAAATACAGAAATAAACTTGGAGATCATTAAAGCGGGATTATAGGCAACTGACATTTTAGATTTTGCGGAAAACAAGCTCAATAGATGGCGCTCGATAGGTACATTTTTAGTTTTCAAGCCGTCGTTGATTTCAATAATTTTCAGAAATAATGTGATCACGTGGTAAACTCGACATACAGACTAATGATTAACAGAGAGGTCATGTTCACAACTTAATAAACGAAATCTTTAATGAATTTTGTATTATAATAAAATTATGTATTATTTTAATATGTTTGTTCTGTACTCACGATCATGAGAAAAAAGTATTTCCTCAATAATACATGATATTATTGATTATACAATGTATAACAAAATAAAGTATTACTCATAATATGCATTGCTTAAACTTATGCATGGAAAAATATAGCTATCTTAGGTACAATAATTCATCATCGTCAGCTCGCTCACTGTTGAGGTTATTTTATGACTTTATAATATGGTTCAAATATTTTTTGTGCTTGGGTTTATTGCAATACCTTTAATAAATAGGATGTAGACCCATGACGATTACTTGTACCTGACGCTGCAGCATCCTCTGGAATCTATATAACACCCTCCACAAGTTCAAAAACTCTTGCAATACAACGTTTTTGACCCGCTTGACAAGTTTTTAATGAATAGTAGATTATATTCATTATTGTTATGCAGATCATAATATTCATATTTTCTTTGTCGTTTTTAAGGAATCTGTTCCCAAAAGAGACCCTTGGCCCAGTAATAGGCCTGGAGATAGTGACACAAAATTCTTGGTGATTTGTGCCAGTATGGCGGTTTTACAGGGGTATAATTACGTAAAGGCAAAAAGGAAAATGATGGTCATAGCGCTCGCACTGGCAGCCCAAACGCGTGGGCGTTAACCGAACGTGTCGGATAAATAACGAGTGTCGAACGATTTGTTCCACAAAAATGCTTGTATTTTCAGATAGTCGAAAAAAAATAAGTAGGCGAAAGCGTAATGCCATACTTGTCGGGTGCGGCTTACAGCCCGCCATACCGACGCGAATACGTTAATTTTAATAAAAAAATGGAACCATTTGTACCAGGCTAATTTTTGCATAGCTAATCATCGTCGAGTAGCCATTCACGAAAATCACCTTGCCATACTTTTCCGACAGCGCCCAATGGCCGCCATACCAGTGCAAAGGTGTAAGTTTTTTTTTTCGCCAAACGATTTGTACCACCCTGAAACTTTTTTTAACAGTTCCCTGTATGATCATAAATAGGAGTCTGATAATGCCATACCTGTGGGAGGCAGCGAATGTGAATAATATTTTTTTCAAAATCCTAAGATTTCATACGTAATTCAAACGGTTTTTCAAGTATGGCGCCACTTTTTCCGTCTACTACAAGTATGACAAATATAATAATGGTCACATTGTATCGTATAATTTCCAAAAATCCAAATGCCATACTGGTACAAATCGTCCAATTTTTATCACTTTTTTGCTCAAGTCCGATAGTCATCCCGCCCCATGGTTACAATCTGTAACAATTTTTTTTTTGGTACAATTGTCAAATGACGAGATTACAATGATGCCATGATGTAAAAAATGATTTTACGTATCTTATAGTCGTATTTTTAAAACGTGTCAAATAAATAAGTAAGTATTTCAAGTATGGCAGCACTTTTTCCCCCTACTAGAAGTATGGGAAAAATAATAAGGGTCATATTTTGTCAAATACTTTCCAAAAATTTAAATGCCATACTGGCACAAATCGTTTGGCGAAAAAAAAAATCTTACACCTTTGCAGTGGTATGGCGGCCATTGGGCACTGTAGGAAAAGTATGGCAAGGTGATTTTCGTGAATGGCTACTCGACGATGATTAGCTATGCAAAAATTAGCCTGGTACAAATGGTTCAATTTTTTTATTAAAATTAACGTATTCGCGTCGGTATGGCGGGCTGTAAGCCGCACCCGACAAGTATGGCATTACGCTTTCGCCTACTTATTTTTTTTCGACTATCTGAAAATACAAGCATTTTTGTGGAACAAATCGTTCGACACTCGTTATTTATCCGACACGTTCGATTACCGCCCACGCGTTTGGGCTGCCAGTGCGAGCGTTATGACCATCATTTTCCTTTTTGCCTTTACGTAATTATACCCCTGTAAAACCGCCATACTGGCACAAATCACCAAGAATTTTGTGTCACTATCTCCAGGCCTATAAGTCTTAGCTTCGCTGTCTATCCGTCTGTCTGTCTCCAGGCTGTATATCAAGTAACGCGCTAGCTAGAGAGCTCAAATTTTCAATTATGTATTTATGTTGTCACCATAACAACAAATAGAAACAAAATAAAATAAATATGTTAAGAGGTCTGAAATATTCAAAACAAAAACGCGGTTTTTATGCCTTTTCTGCTCGACATCAATAATGGCAACCGGTAAGTGTTTGAAATATTTACGAAATTATAAATAAAAAATATTTAAACTTTAACAATACTAATACTTATTCGAATAGTCTATCTGTCATTTCATGCTTAAGCTACTGAACCATTTTTTATAAAATTTGATGAAGAAAGGACAAAGGATACTTTTTATCCTGAAAAAATTAACGGTTCCCACGCCATGAACGATTTTTTGAAGAATTTGCATCGAGATAGTGGCTATTAATTTGCTCTAGTAGCTGTTTGACACGAAAGACCCTGCGGGTACATAGCGTCAAACATTTAATAAAGAATTTGAAAGATAAAATATATGGGGTTTATGTCTAAATCTTCATTTATGATACATTGAAGTTATAAATATTCATCTCTGTGTAAGGCAGTTACAATATTATTTTTCTCCTTTTGTTGAAAAATGAAAAATGGTAGTGAACAAGACTTATATTTTGCCAACTTTCCAATAAACCAGTACATTACACCAGATTGTCGTGAGTAAAAAATTAATAATTGCATAAAATGTAATTTCTTTGCTCTCTACTTTTAAGTGTCGTCGTGATTTTTATTATATTATTTTATAATATTTTGTATATTATGTTTTTGATAAAATCAAATAAGGTTTAAAGGTTTTTCATTTCGATCAATATTATTTTTTGTGTAAAGAATGGAATTCACATGTTCGATAAAATTGTAGTTTCATCAAGCCCCAAGCGGCCACATCCGGCCGCGATAACAATGAAAAAGCTATTGTGTCTCGTTTTGCCACGATTGATGGGTTAACATAATATCGTATCAAAATCATGGTGTATCTATGAATTTGGATCTATCCGCTTGATAATATTATTTTTACGATTTTACTCCAGTGCTAATAGTCAGGGAGCCCTAGAACAATTTTTTTTAGTACTAACAAGCAAATTTTTGTGATTAGCTTCATTTTGATAAGACAACTTTTTTATCTGCGAAAAATCTTCCGTTTTAGGGTACCGTAGTCAACCAAGTTTTGTTGATTCAGAACCCTAAAACGGAACCCTAACCAGCAGATTTTTTTGTATATTGGTAGGTTAATAGTTATATAATTTAAGAGTAACATTGTTCTACAAATTAAACAATCCATATTTTAGGACCTTCAAATCAAATTATGAAATCCTTTCTATCTCTGTTAGCTACCACTTTCAACTTTTTTTCGCAGATAAAAAAGTTGTTTGTCGTATCAAAATAAAGCTGCTCACAAAAAATTTGCTTGTTAGCAATAAAAAAATGTTCTAGGGCTCCCTGACTATAAGATGTTATATCTTTCCATTGCTATGGATTGGACATGTTCGATAAAATTGTTGTTTAACATAATAATATCATTATCATTTTACAATGTTTTAACACATCCCTCAAAATGTATCTCTGTGTTGAGGCACTCTGTTCATTATTATCCGACTGAGCTGTGATATTTGCATTTATGACTTTCAAACCTACCAAAACATATAAATGATCGTTTGGCGAATGTAAATTATCAAATATATATCAATAAGATACCTAATAAGGTAGTCTCTCACCAACTATTAGGTTACAAAACAATATTGTAATATTTGTAAACCAAACACATTGCCTATGTTCTGAAATAAAACCCAGTTTACTTACCAGTGATCAAGACGTCATCTTACGATGCCGCACTGTATTGTACTGGTATTCCACTAGTAAGACAAGTGTAACGTATTATAATCACATCACAATAAACACATTTAAGTATACGACAATGCACTGGCAAATATTTCGAAACGAATCAACAGTATGGGACCACGGCGATTCTAGGCCTGAGGAGCTCTGGCCAGTATACTGGGATATATTTGTGATCATACTAAAGTTTTTCTGTAATAGACAATCAGTCACTGAAAGACAGATTTCAATGATGTCATTCAATTATTATCCATCAAAACGCCTGTGGAATTATCATGGCAAATATTGAAAGCAGGCGTTGCATTCGAAAATCAATAAATCTTTCGAATTTGTGATCAAAACGATTTATCTTTATTATTGTTATTATATATCAAAAACGAAGCTAACCCTAACCTTCGAAATCATAATTTAAATATTTTTGTATAAAAATATTTTTTCCTGCGTTTATTTTCGCTGAATTCTAGTCGAAATAAAAATTTGAAAGTAGCATTCTTTATTACTCTTTTTTTAGTGGTAAATGGATTTAAATCAAAATTCTAAGCTGACTGGGACCTTGGTAAGGAACGTAACAAACCTAAAAAAAATTACTTCTGGTCAAAGTTCTAGTGAAAATAAAAACATGAAATTTCACTAGTCCTCGTTGTATTCGGCCTTAAGAGCTCGGGCTATGCGGCCGCTCAAATCAAATTCGACACTAGCGCCACTACAAGTTTTATATATCGCTGTCTCGCTCTTGCGAGGTACCCCGTGCCCCGCGCGCCCCGGACGCCCTGCACGGCAGCAGCATGTGTGCGTGCGTCCTTCATTATTTTACTCTGATCGAGTTATTCAAGCCGTGCGTGTGTGCGAAGTATATTTTACTGTTTCGTGAACAATGTTGTTTTTGTGGTTGTTTTATATTTTGGAATACAGGCGCGGGCGTATTGTCGTCGATCTTGTCACTGAACTGAACAGAATACAGATTCTACAAACAGTGGCGGGGCAAGACCTAAATTTTATGTGGGCAAGATATATATCTTGCGAGGCCCCCTAAAATATATTATGCGAGGCCCCCCCATTGGATGACGCTATAGAACGGATTTATTGAGAGAAATAATTTTTTGATAAGTACTTAAAGTTTTATTCATAAAACTTTTTATTTATGAATATTTGAGTATCACGTACAACTCGTAAAACCTTTAAAAAAACCTAGTGGTCCAAGGGGCGCGAGGCCCCTAGGACCGCGAGGCCGTGGGCGGTCGCCCACACCGCCCACGCCTTGCACCGCCTCTGTCTACAAAATATATTAAAATAATATACTAAATATAATAGACGACCTCTGTGGCTCAGTGGTGAGCCTGTTGGTAGCTCAAGCCGGGGGTCGCGGGTTCGAATCCCGCCGACGGAACAAAAAGTTTTCAATGTTCCCGGGTCTGGATGTGTATTAAATATGTGTATGATACTCGTATAATAAAAATCTTAAATACATATAATATGTATAGTATAAAAGTATTAAATATATTTCCGTTGTCTAGTACCTGTAACACAAGTCCTTTAGGTACTTAGCACGGGGCCAGACTGACGTGGTGTGAAGATATTATAATAATAATAATATCTACATTGGACTCTTCACACCACGTCAATCTGGCCCCGTGCTAAGTACCTACACTAAGGACTTGTGTTATAAGTACCATACATATTATACCGGATATAATATTATAACATTTACTTTTTATTATACTCAACTTATTTAAGATCCATAATTCCATACTGCCATACTAATTGTAAAAAATTAATATTATAAAAAAAGTGTGTCTGCTTGTCTGTCTGTTATTTTATTACCTCTTCACGCCCAAACCGCTGAACTGAATATGTAATTCAAGTGTGCTAATCTCAGGAACAACTATAGGCTTTATTATTTATAATTTATTATATATTATAATATATTATTTATAATACAAATAGTAGCGACGAAACAGAGGAAAATGTGGATAAAACCGGAAAAATTATTTGAAAAAAATGTCTCACGAACTACTGCAGCAATTTCTGTTATTTGGCACAGATAAAAAGAACCACAGACCACGTGAAGGATTATAGGCTATTTTGTGGGCTAATTTGTCGGTGGAATTTTTAATTTACGCGGGCGAAGCTGCGCGGAACGTCTAGATTTGATATCGAGCAAAATATGGCAGAAGACGTTTGTTGTCTGTATGCGTTACTTCCAGGCATTGCACCACGGAGCTCTTAGTATTAGCTTGCACAGGCATTTCAAACATTAAAATAATTTTAAATTGTTGTCGTTTGGTCTGTTTGCAAAAGCGGGACAATTTCGGCCTCGCGGGGGACAGCGGGACAGACTGCCTCAAAGCGGGACTGTCCCCCCCCAAAGCGGGACGTATGGTCACCTTAGTCATGACTCATGAGTCATGACCCAGGAAAACGTTTTGTTCCGTCGGTGGGATTCGAATTTCGAACCAGCGACCCCCGGCTTAAGCTACCATGCGCGCAACCACTGCGCCACAGAGGTCGTCGCTTTTATTTAAATATTATTAAAAGACAGTACGTAACAATAAAGTTTCAATAACAAAAAAAAAGGTTACTCCAAATATTCCTCACATTTTTATCAACAAAATAATAAAATCGGCCAAGTCCAAGTTTCTGAGAAAAGTGGCTGTGACATACGGACAGACAGACAGACACACAGGCATGACGAATCTATTAGGGTTCCGTTTTTTGCCTAAAAATCAAAAGAGAGCATTATCAAAGCGCACGGAACTGCGCAGGCCAAGTTCCAGCAGGCCGCGCGCATGCCGTGCACTATTTACACCAACTATCCCCAACCCGCGGCCCGCGGGCCGCATGCGGCCCGCCGGGACTTTATCTGTGGCCCGCGTGATGTTAAACTATTTTGAAATTAAAAAAATAATGTAAAGTCGTCGTGAAAGACGTGAAATTTTTTCCACTTTTAAATCGTTAATTTTGAAGAACGTTATTTTTTAAGAAAATTGAGAAAATTAATAAATCGGTCACGCGTGAGTCGGTTCATCTACGAAATTCAGACGCCACTCCCAATTGTCCTAGCGTTATAAAATTCGGCACACAGGTCGTGTGTTACCGTATATTATAATCCCATCAAAAATATACCTGTTAAAATAGGGCCTAGTTCCTATAGGCTAATTTTTGGCCTAAAAAAAGAGTTGTAATCTAATTCAATGCCAAGTTCAGATGCACTTCACCGATCATAATCATCTTCATCAACAGCCTGATACATAATATACGCGGCGCGTATATAATATTTCTATGGGCCCTTGTGTAAACAGCCTCAGATTTTAAAAATTGTTTTTTTAGAATCTTTTAACTTTTTATTTGACGTATTTATTTCGCGATATAATCGTTTTTGTTTATTTGCTAAAGTGTCGAAATATATTACGTACAATTATAGAATTAAAACCAAGCCAGACTGACGTGTCACGTGGTGTAATTTGTAAAGCGTCCATAGATATTTAAATAGACCCTCCTAAATCCTAATGATACCTAAGCCCTAAAAATTTGGCCGGTGGCTGTGCCGGTGGGTTTAATTGCACCCTGTACAATATTACATCTCCTTTTTTAAGTCGGTTGGTAGGTAATTAGATAAAATTAATAATATTGGGGCGAGACGTATTTTTCATACAAGTTTTATTCGTTTATTTATTTATTGGAAAACAAACAGCATTTTTAACACATATAACAATAATAAATAAGTTAATATTAAATAAGTTTTACGACCGAATACGCGATAGGTAATATAAATCCCACCAAAAACATACCTGTTAAAGTAGGGCCTAGTTCCTTTAGGCTAATTGTTGGTCTAAAAAAAGAGTTGAAATCTAGTCCAATGCTAAGTTCAGATGCACTTCATCGATCATAATCATCTTCATCAACAGCCTGATCCATAATACTTCTAATTTCAACTTGGCAGGTTAATTAAATTCTATAAATATTATCTAATTATATAATTAATCAAGTGTAACGTACAGCACAAAAACCTGCCAAGTTCAAATTTAGAAGTATTATGGATCAGGCTGTTGATGAAGATGATTATGATCGATGAAGTGCATCTGAACTTGGCATTGGATTGGATTTCAACTCTTTTTTTAGACCAACAATTAGCCTAAAGGAATTAGGCCCTACTTTAACAGGTATGTTTTTGGTGGGATCTCAATACTTTTTTTCAAGAAATCATACCTATTTTTTCTTTTTGTGCCACATTGTATCACTGGTACATGAGATTTTTTATCTCAAGTTCGTAGATGAGCGAACTCACGCTTGACCGATTTCTTAAATTTCTTAATTTTTCGTTAATCTACATATACCACACGACATGTGTGTCAAATTCATAACTCTAGGACATTTGGAAGTAGCCTCTGAAGTTCGTAGATGGGCCGACTCATGCTTGACCGATTTCTAAAATTTCTTAATTTTTTGTTAATCTACATATAACACGACCTGTGTGCCAAATTTCATAACGCTAGGACAATTGGAAGTGATCTAGAGGTTTTGATTACCGGTCAGTGAGTGAGTGAGTGACTGACTGACTGCCAAAATTAGCTATTTTTACAGGGACGTATTATTTCAGGATCTACCGAAGCTATATCTATGAAATTAGGTATAGGATATCATTACGTAGGTATAATTTTATCTTTGCTCTCGCAATAGGCACTGAGCTACAGGGGGGTAAAAAGTGCGTCGAATCAGTTCGTGTAAATAGTGCACGGCATGCGCGCGGCCTGCTGGAACTAGGCCTGCGCACTTCCGTGCGCTTTGATTGTACGAGAAATCCGACCCGACCCGATGCATTCCGTCACAATTAGCGCGAATTTTCTGCTATATGGAATAATCGTTGTCGCAAAATATATGCTATAAATGTATGTATTATGTATATAAATATAATTTTTCTTCAGTTTTATATTTTACTTTATTTCAAGACAGAAATTAGCAAGTCAGTTCAGGAGTTCTCGAGTTTTAGCGAGACTAACGAAATCAATTATTATACATATGTATAATATTATATATATGTATACATATAATAAGGATATAATAAATATACATATACTTATATATTTTTTATTTTATTTATATAGAAGACTAAATGAAGGGGAATTGTGGAGACCGTACATTTTCTCGCAACAAAAACTAGGTATTGTATAATATCCTTTCCTCAAAGTATCTTAGTACCAAATTTCATCTCAAACGATTCAGCCATTCTAGCGTGAAAAGATAACAGACAGACAAACTTTCGCATTTATACTTAATATTAATACATCTTATATATAAAATTCTCGTGTCACAATGTTAGTTACCGTACTCCTCCGAAATGGCTTTACTGATTTAATATTTTTATATGCACATTCAGTAGGTCTGAGAATCGGCTACTGCTACTGGGTACTTTTTATACTGATAAATGCATTTGTTGAATAAATAATAGTAAATTATTACAACTCGAGACATGAGGGCGACCATTGTTTGTGCGACGGGATAGCGATGGACGTTGCCATGGTAACATAGGTACTTATTTAGTCACTTCAATAAAATAATAAGGGCCAAATACTTTATATTATGGCAAAGCAACATTTGCCGGGACAGAGCCTAGTATTAGTATGAAAGTATCACTGCATTATAATGTAGGTTTCTACATAATATAATGGAAAGTATGAATTATTATTGACCTTTATTTATTAGTAAACATTTTACACATTTAAAAAAATAAGTACTTACTTAGGAAGTCAGGATTTAGGAAAAGTCTCATATTATGTCGGCCTTCTAAATAGTAGAAAAATACCCTATCGCTATTCCTAAACGTTATTTACAAAATACTAAGTATAAGAAAATAATATTATGATATAAGTACATAATTATTATATACAGTTTACTTGTGTGATACATCCCATCTTTCGGTATCCATTATTATCAAAAGTTCAAGCACCACAAATCGAAATATGTAATTATATTTTGTTCAAGCAATTTTCTTCAAGTATCACAAAAAACTATCAAAATCAACAACAATAACATTCTCTCGATCGCGGATTCTTGGAAATCTACTGTTATCGCGCGCGCGGTCGCGGACTTGAATGAAGTCACGTGTACCGGTTACCCCACTCCGCCGCCCGCGCCTCCCGTTGCCGCGCTCTGTCGTGCGAGCGGATCGGCACGATACCAGGTTGGAAATTATAGAGAAATTGCGCCGCGTTCACGAATACCAAAGATGATGAATGAAAATTTATTATATTGCAATTCTTTTGAAGACATTCTGTAACTACACAATATAAGCTGAGGTCCCAGGAAAAATACATAACGATTCGATGAGTTTTTAATATAAAACAAGTGTGCGAAAAGTATGTCGTCAATGGCGTAAAAATGCATGAAATGTAATCGTTTATATTTTTTTGTGTGTAAATATTTTGTAGTAAATTTTTGTGCAGGAACCTAGGTAATTACTATTTTAAGCTGAAAAATAACTCAAACATGTTAAATATTTTCGTATGAGAAAATGATTTTGGTATCACGTTTGTATGAGAATTTCGATGGTACCCGGCCCCTTAAATATCCACTTGTTTTTTGCAGTTATTTCCGTAAATATTGATTTAACAATGAAAATTATAAAGACTAAAGTTGTAGAAAATCAAATTTGCGATAGGTTTGATCATTTTCTTTAAAAAATTAAAAATAGAGGAGATATGGCTAAAGAAAGATTTAAATAAATAAATAAAGGTTTATTTGACCCAATAGGACATTACTTAATTTTAAAGGTTGATTTGACCTTCAAAGCAATATGGCGGCTAACTCACCCGTCGGATTTAGTCGAGTTTTTTTTAATTTAAAAGCTATTTATGAGCCCCCTAAACATTGGGGCAAATAGATGGCTAAACTAACGCTACTGGACTATATAACTACTACGTATATGCTTGGTCCGCGGTTGGTCTAAATTATTATATATCAGACAAATTGAAACACGTTGTCAAGTCTGGATTGACTTGATTTACATTTAAAGATAAATGTGTGTGGACGGCTATGAAGACTAAGCTGCAAGCTCAAAACGCTATCGGCAGGAAACACAGACTTATCATAAACGACAAAGAATACAAAGCAAGTCATTGTTTCCCCAACGAAACTATTCTATTATTAGTAGGTAATAGCAGAGATCAGCGCCCGTAGCACGGCGACCAGTAGAAATGCGAAAGTATAGACAAACTGCGGAGATAAACTTAAGGTGCGGTTCCGATCTTTTTTCGTTCCGAAAAATTCAATTAAAATGCCACTTTATGACAGACTATAGTCACAAACTGTGGAGATAAACTTAAGGTGCCGTTCCGATCTTTTTTCGTTCCGAAAAATTCAATTAAAATGCCACTTTATGACAGACTATAGTATATGTCATAAAGTAGGATATTATTTGAATTTTTAGGACTATAGTCTGTCATAAAGTGGCATTTTAATTGAATTTTTCGGAACGAAAATTGATCGGAACGGCACCTTAAGTTTATCTCCACAGTTTGTGACTATAGTCTGTCATAAAGTGGCATTTTAATTGAATTTTTCGGAACGAAAAAAGATCGGAACGGCACCTTAAGTTTATCTCCACAGTTTGTCTATACTTTCGCATTTCCAATGGTCGCCGTGCTACGGCTACAGGTATATAAAATTTATTACTCTATCTATGGTAATAGATAATAATAATGACTGAAACATTTTTGTTAATAATAATGAGTAATGACAATAATAAAACATTTAAGCCTATAGTTGATGGTATTCGAAATGTATTTACAGTCGCGTTCGATTTTTTTCGGAATTAATTATTCCAAAAAAATCTTCATTTGATTCTTTGTAGAAATTGAGTCTTTAGAACCGGAAAAATTCTTTGAAATAAACAAGTATGGATTCTATGAATAGCTAGATATAATATTAGCTAGGTGAATTAGGTAAGTTTATTGTTAAATTTATAAGGGAAAAATGTGTAATTGGTCTTATGTTGTAAAATGTTAGTTACCCACTTCGTTCATACATGACTCCAAATATAAATACTAACGTAGATTAAGAGACACTAAAAATAATGGTATAGGATCCCTCCATAGAACGACCTTCACCGAGCTGGTTAATGGATGAAAAGTATTTTATATTTGATTGCGTATGTCAATAAATTTATTTCAAGTGGGTTGCCTAAAAAATATCCGTCCAGAATATAAAAAAAACACCAAGGGAGGAAAGTATGTAGGTCATTTCAACCCGCGCGATATTGTCACCCGGTGACCCGAGCCGAAGGCGAGGGTGACAAAAGCGTCGGTTGAAGTGTCATGCTATCCTCCCGTGGCGCGTATAGAATTTTTCATCATACCAGGACCGAAAGTTTAATGACATCGTAGTATACAGTGCCGTAAATAGCCTTTTTTGCGCCCTGTGCGAGCTTCTATAACTGCGCCCTTGTTTTTTTAGGGTTCCGTAGTCAACAAGGAACCCTTATAGTTTCGGTCTGTCCGTCCGTCTGTCCGTCTGTCCGTCCGTCCGTCTGTCTGTCTGTCTGTCTATCTGTCTGTCCGCGGTTTTGCTCAGAGACTATAGGACCTGCAAAGCTGTAATTTGGCATGAATGCACATATTATTGATGTCGACAAAATGGTACCCACATGAAATCTTAAAAATATATTTTTTATTGTACCTTCTCTACACATCAAGCGGGGATGATTTTTATTTTGCGTCGACCCAATCGTGTGGGGTGTCGTTGGATAGGTTTTTTAAAAATTTATTTATTTATTTAGGATAACAACAGCCGTCAATTTTAACAGTATTACTTATAGAAGAATACAATGAGTACATAAGGCCAATAACAGCTATCCACAACTTATTACATAACTTATTGCAATTTTACCAGAAGTAAACAGCGTAGAAACAGAAATGAAAACATTTTTGACACTCAATGCTAATTCTTATAATAATCTCAAGCCATATATTTTATCTATTATAAGTTATAGTAGAATATAAAAATATATACATAATATATAAAATATATATGTGTATAATATAATTTGGTGAATAAATGATAAAAATGAATATAATGTATATTATATATAAGATATAAGTATATATAGTAAAAATAATTAATTAATTCTAGATGAGGATATTAAAAATGAGATAGTAAATTCAGTACAATTTCAATAATTTTAAATTTTAAAACTAACTAACAACACCAATTATCACACAGGCTTATTATTTTTCTAGCAGGGATAATTTAATTTTTGATTTTAATGATGGTTTTGTTTCTATAAAGGGATCAATATGATAAAATTTTTTGTTGTATGTATGTAAAATTCTAGAGAGAACACAGTTTTTAGCGTAATTAGTGTACTGAAATGGAACATAGAATAAAGGAGTTTGACGTGTTCTGCGACGGGGTACGTTAAACGAGACTAAATTTAACAGATAAGGACTATCTAAATTACAATTTAATATATCATATAGAAGACACAATGTGTCGTCACTTATCGTCGTCACTTATATGACATGTCATGTCATATAAGTGACGACGATCATCTAGGCGCATTAGTTTATAATGACGACACTGTTCAACATAATTCTGTGTGGGTAAAGATGAGCCAGACTTAAAATTTAGAAAACGTATAAACTTCTTCTGGATGTTTTCAATGCGAGATGCATGGGTGACATAAGAAGGAGACCAAATTTGACATGCATATTCCAGAATGCTTCTAACAAATGCAAAGTACAGAACTTTAATACAATGAATGCTTGTGAAGGGTTTGCTTGTCCTTTGCACAAAACCAAGCATACGATATGCTCTGTCTATTATATTGTCATAATGCATAGTTAGAAGCATTCTGGAATCGAAATGTATGCCAAGATCTCGTACATTACTAACGCGAGCTATGGTGACGTTATTAAAATTATACGGAAATATTATGGAGTTTTTTCTGCGTGTGAAACTTATGCATTGGCATTTGCGAATATTAACTGTTATATTGTTGTCTTTGTAATAAATAAATAATTGGTTAAGATCGCGCTGCAAAAGTTCACAGTCATGTAATGAACCGATCGCAAGGAAATTTTTTTTGTCGTCTGCATAAAGTAGATGCATGGCGCTGGTGAGGCACTTGTTAATGTCAAAAATGTAAGCACTATAAAATAAAGGGCCCAAATGTGATCCCTGTGGGACACCTGAGGGTATTTTTACATAATCCGATTTGAAACCCCCCAGAATAACAGCTTGTGAACGGTTCGTAAGATACGACTTGACCCACCGTAGCAGATCACCATGTATTCCCAGTTTATGGGGCTTGCTGAGCAGGAGGCCGTGATCCACTCGATCAAAAGTTTTTTCAAAATCCGTATAAATCACGTCCACCTGCCCACCACGCTCCATATTCTAAAATATTACGAGTATTCATAGATCATTTTCCGATTTAGAGATCCGTTTGTGAAATATTAATAATTTAATATATTTCGCTAAAATTAATAGGAGCGAGGAAATAGAGGAAAATGTGGAAAAAACGGGGGAAATTATTTGAAAGGGCTTATCTCACGAACTACTAGAGCATTTTTTCTGTTATTTGGATCAGATAAGAAGTAGACCACGTGAAGGATCATAGGCTTTTTTTGTAAACTGATTTTTCTATGAAATATCTAATTTACGCGGGCGAAGCCGCGCGGAACGTCTAGTTGAGTAATATTCGATCAACTACAAAAATGTGTTCGGCGTAGTATAAAGGAACTTTTCGTTCAAATTCCTTTGAAAGTAACTGAGATAATGTTGTTAGTAGTGTAAAACACGTTATAAATAGGTATACATTCATTGACCATACACAATTAAAAAAAAACTAGCGGTACTACGGAACCCTATATTGCGCGTGGCCCGACACGCACTTGGCTGGTTTTTTTTAGATATTATAGGTACCCAGAGCAATGCTTCCAGGGCCACAGGCCTCCCGCCTCCCTGGGCTGGCCATTCTTGCGCCCCCCCCCAGAGTCTGCGCCCTGTGTCTGGGCACCGGTGGCACCGCCCTTTTTACGGCACTGTATAAGAAAAACGAATGTGGTTCAAATAATTATACCACGACGGGGTCTGGGGCGCAGCCCCGGTGGGGGGTTAGGGGGGCGAAGCCCTCCCCCAGATGAAAAAAAAACAAATTAATAGATTTAATTAAACAATGCTTTGTCGTAAGAGTACCATTTTGTAATGTAGTGCCTTATTTGTAATATTTTGTAAAGATATGTTTCATTGAAGTGACTTAACAAGTATGGCACCATGGCAACGTCCATCGCTCTCTCGCCTCAAAGATAAAGTAGATTTTTATATATTAATATATTATCAGTTCTCTCCCTCGATGAAATCCTCGTAGTGTATGGCCCAGGCGACGTAAAATAACTAAGTTGGTAGCCACCTCCTCAACACAACAAATCAACTCATATGATCAATATTATTAAATTCTCGCATGTACTAATATTATGGGTTTGAAATAACAACTGCACGGTTACCATGGTAATGAGTTATTTCAAATAGGTAGCGGGAAGAAAATTTTAAACTGTCAGTTGTGATCAGTCTTGTGAAATATGCATCTTTCTTCCCGCAAACAAGGGAAGAAAATCAAACCTTCGGTCCTGGCATGATGAAATAGTACATTACCTAGGGCAGGAAAATAAGTAATGTCTCAGATCACATGTAATTGTTGGCCGAGGCGAAGCCGAGGTCAACAAACATGTGATCTGAGGCTTTTTTATTTACTGCCCATGGTGCGTATACTATTTTTCTCATCGACGGAGGCGGAAAACGGCAACATCGGTAAGCGCAGCGGGAAGAAAGTTGACGTTTTCCGCCCGGAGGTGAGATTTTTTTTTTACATTTTTTGGTTTGGTTAATAGACAAATTCCATACCAATCGAAAGTATGAAGCCCGTAGAATATGCATTAAGCATTAACCAGACCGGTACTAGTATCGATTTACCTGCCTACCCAAGAGTTGTGATGGGAAAAAATAGATAACCTAACGTTTGCATATTCTACGGGCTTCATACTTTCGATTGGTATAGAATTTGTCTATTAACCAAACCAGTAAAATGTTAAAAAAATTAAGTACTTGTGGTTTTTTTTATTCTGGACTGAATTTTTTTAGGCAACCCACTAGCAATAAATTTATTGACATACGTAATTGAATATAAAATATGTACTTTTCCTACATTAACCAGCTTGGTGAAGGTCGTTCTATGGAGGGATCTTAGGCCATAATAAGTTATTGAAAAATTATCAAGTAGGCCGGCTTGATTGTGATTTCATCACCTAGACTCTAAAGCAGGCTTTCCCAAAATGGGCGATAACGCCCCCTTGTGGGCGTTGAAGGTCTAAAGGGTGTGGGCCCCCCGCCCCGGAAAAAAATGGGGGCGTTGTGTAGAGGCTTGGGGGCGTGTCTTGTAATTTTATTTTATCTGGATGCATTTTAATTTAAAACAATGGGGGGCGCTAAACATAATTTCTTCACTAAGTGGGCAGTGGATAAAATATGTTTGGGAACCCCTGCTCTAGAGCAGAGTATAGACAGAATGATATCTAGAGCGTGGAGCGTTCTTCATAAAATTATCACGGATTTTTTTGGCTTATTTTATTTAAGAAGGCTTCAATTACCAAATGTTCTTTTACTGCTTCGTGTGTGACTGTCAGTTTCTTACCTCTTAACGATTTTTTGCATAAAATTAGGGACAAACGAGCAAACAGGTCATTTGATGGAAAGCAACTACCGTCACCTATGGACACTTGCAACATTAGAAGAGTTGCAGGTTTTTTTTTTAATATATTAGTATTCATTTCAAAAAACTGAAAAACTAATGCATTAAAACCTCGCCAAACCAAAGTTTATCGGCGAGATGTGTTGCCGGCCCTTTAAGAGGGAATACGCTCATAAATAGCCGCAAAATTTCGAGACATCCCCATGCTTCAACTGTACTTTAGTTAGGAGAGTTTCTGTCACTGAAAAATGTACGGCTCACGCGCGGTAAAGGTGAACGCAGATTTGGCCGCACCGCACGCACCGCAGTCGCCGCATTCGCAATTCTTCATATTATTATGAAGTTGCGAAGACTGCGGCGCGGGTAGGTAGGTATGCGAGCTTGCCTATAACTTCATATAAAGAATTGCGAATGCGGCGACTGCGGTGCGTGCGGTGCGGCCAAATCTGCGTTCACCTTAAACGAACTTTGACCGACATCTAGCGGTCGGTTCATTCATTCAAGCATTTAAAGTTTAAACGGTTAAACCGCATTAGGCGACACTGCTGCTAAGGGACGCGACACTGAAGTCCCAATTAATACATTAAGTTGTATGTCACCTGTAAAGTTTTTGCAGTGTGAAAGTAGCAGCACTGAAAGAGCAACATTTTTTTTTATTTGTATGGGCGAGAGCCCCAGCGCGGCAGCGTCATGAACTTGCCTATTACAAAAGTTTAAAAATATATCATTCAGCACTGCCACTTTTACAGTAAACTGTATACAGGGGACTCATAGACACCCTATAATATTATCACTGTGTTTTCTTACATGCTGTATAATCTATACTAATATTATAAATGCGAAAGTATCTCTGTCTGTCTGTCTGTCTGTCTCGCTTTCACGCCAAAACTACTGAACCGATTGTAATGAAATTTTGTATACAGATAATCTAAAGCCTGAGAAAGGACAAAGGCTACTTTTTAATTGGAAAAAGGGGTTGTAAGGGGGTGTTTATGCGTAAATTTGTTCAAATTAAGTTAGTTCCAAAAATTCATAACAGATGGCGCTAAGAGACGCCTACATCGCGCTATCGCTTGCTCATGCGTCTTTCTATAAGATGTGGTACCATGTTGAGTTCAGTTTTTCGATTCTTTCGATTGTTTTTTCAATATTAACACTTTATTAAATATTAAGTTATTAACTCAGTACTCAGTACTTTATCTAGACTAGATGCAGTGACGTAACCTGAAACCAATGATAAATATTAAATAGTTTATGGGTAACGCGCGCTATTTGAAACTGAAGTCCACGCGGACGAAGTCGCGGGCAACAGCTAGTATATAAATAATATTTGGTGCAGTGTCTTCATGCCTAGAGCGGTCTTACCCTATGAGTATGAGTTAACCGACAGACACACTTCGCATTTCTAATATTAGTAAGGAATCATTGATATAGTTAAGTATCTTTTAATATTTTTTAAATTAAAAACTATATTTCTCGCATTTATTGGCTGTTTTTTACTCTTCTGACCAAATTTTTTTCTACTTTTCAGGTAGACACGACCAAAGAGCTAGATAATGTTTGTAATACAATGTTAGAGTTACAACTTTAATCAATGAAAGAACATTTAGCAATGCCTGTGATATTTTACTTATAGTATAAAAATAAATAAAAAATTAAAAAATAAAATATATTAATATAAAATGGGTACCGCTACAATAGAAATTTAGAATAAAGGTAAGAATAGACATGACTGCATGAAGTAGTATCTTTAAATAAGATAATGTAGTGTAAAAGATAGCTATAGTCGTTGTTTTTGCATCAATGGAGGATTTGGGACCGGGAAAATGATTAGAAATGAAAAAAAAATGTGGATTCTATGTATAACTATAGGATGAAGAAGGTATTCTACAAGGTTTGTTCAAATTATAAGGGAAAAATAAGTAATTATTCAATACATTGTAAAATGTTACTTGCCCACTTTATCTACTCATGTCTTCAATAATGATCTGAAAAAACGACCGTCCGTACGAACGCCAGACTTAAGGGCCGGGTACCCTCCAAATTCTCATACATACGTAATTCCAAAATCATTTTCTCATACGAAAATATTTAACATGTTTGAGTTGTTTTTCAGTTTAAAATAGTAATTATCTAGGTTCCTGCACAAAAAATTACTTTTAAAATATTTAAACATTAAAAAAAAATTTTTGTTTTTAATTTTTTTTAGTAAATTTAGTACTTAATATTTAAACACTAAAAAATAGAGTAAAACACTAAAAAATATATAAATAAATAGTAAATTTACTACAAATTATTTAAATACTAAAAAATATTTTTTAGTTTAAATATTTTGTAGTAAATTAACTATCTATTTATATATTTTTAGTGTTTTACTCTATTTTTTAGTATTTAAATATTTAGTAGTAAATTTACTAAAAAAAAAATTTAAAGCAAAAAAAAAATTTTGTGTTTAAATATTTTGAAGTAAATTTTTGTGCAGGAACCTAGGTAATTACTATTTTTAACTGAAAAACAACTCAAACATGTTAAATATTTTCGTATGAGAAAATGATTTTGGAATTACGTAGTATGAGAAATTCCAAGTGTACCCGACCTCTTAAGTATAGTTTATTTTTTAGTTGAGATAAACTACGATAACATGGCGCGTCCCTCCAAATTACTGTTTCAATGTGTGTAGTGAGTAGTCACATCCATCAACCAGTACTCGTAATATTTCACTTAATGTCACATATTACTAAGATTTGTTGGTCAACTAATCATAACTAGCCGACCGCGCATGACAACGCGCACTTCACACGTTTTGACAACGCACTTCAAACGTTTTGAATTTTGGAATTTGGAGGGGCGCGCCATGTTATCGTAGTTTATCTCTACTTTTGGCAAGATATATGTACTATAATATAATAAGTACTGATGTAAGTAAGTAACATATACAATATATATCTAGCCATTAGCTGAGCACTATCAAAGTAATAAGTATTTTTTAAATACTTTGGCCTAAGACAAAGATAATTAATATTTTTATACTATGTTTAAGTGTTTGTGTTTTTGCTTGAATTCAAATTGTGATTGTTAGGGTTGCGCCACACCGGAATGGCAGCGGCGCGACGAGCACTTTCAGTGTCATAGGGCCAACCCACACGTACCACAACCACACGACAAGTGACAACCACACGACGTGGTCGGGCGTATATTTCGTATTGTAAATGAACTGAACCATTCACACGTACCACATTTTGCAGTCGTTGTCGACCACTTGTCAGATAACTTGTCAGAAGCAACCACGGCCGACCACATCGCAACCACATCGCAACCACAACGTTGCGTCGATACAACGACAGTGCGCGCACACCGCCCGCGCTCTTCCCTCCCTCCGTTTCATTGACTTTCGTACGTAACCACATCGCAACCACTGGCGACAACGCAACCACGTCGGCATTTTGTCGGTACCACAACGCAACTACGAAAAGCTGCAGCGATACCATTCACACGTAACCACTGCTCGACGACATTTTGTCGTTGCGATGTCGTGTGGTTGTGGTACGTGTGGGTTGGCCCATAATAATATGATGAAATGTGACACTGAAAGTGCTCGCCGCGCCGCGCCGCTGCCATTCCGTTGTGGCGCGGCCCTTACGGTAAAAAATACCTAAATAATGCAATAAGTTTTATCTGTATCTAAATAAAAAACTTTGTATATCACATATTATCTTTATTTTATTACCTAAAATATGTACCTACGTCTTATAAAAGTAAATTAATTTATACCTACATCTACATTATACATTTTTACGAAAGTAAAAAATACTTGTTTTATAAAACTTCAAAGAGTGTTATAGCAAATGTTGAATATACCCTCTTAATGCAAAGTAGTTTATAGTTTATACAGAATTTACGTTGTCTTTGTCTCCTACGTTGAAAATATCATATTTTGGTCAGACAGGAACGTCGATTATTATTAAGATAATGACGCTGTGAAATTACTACAGAGTACAGATATTAAAAAAAACAATAATTATTTTTATATTATAGTAATAAAATATTCTGATGCTAAATTTAGAGTCAAACAATAAAAACATTATGTAAATCATAAAGAATACGTAGAGATACGAGAATTATCACAATTCACACTTTCAATGAGGGTTTTGAAGTTTCGTGACATAACATACAGGGTGTAACAAAACAAAGTGATAATACTTTGGGGTTAGTTTGGGCCCCTAATAATATTATAGAGTTCTAAAAAAAATGGGAAAATTCATGATGCTGAGGCGTATGCCCAAAGTCATACAAAGCACAACAATGCTCTTTCAACGCTGCTACTTTAAGTACGGTAAGTAAAGTAGGTATCATCAATTTGTTTTGGTACACCTTGTATACCTACAGCAGTTACACAGAACAATTTGACTACAGACTATAGACCCTACAACCACATAACTCCACCTAGTGGCAAGCGGTAGGCAGAAAACTGAAAAGTGTTAAAAAAAATCTTATTGACAGTTCTCAAAAACACGAGCCTACCAGGCATCGTTCAAAGAAATACACCTTATAAAGGAAATGAAATTCTAATCATTTATATAAATACAAAAATGTTTAATATGCGTCTCAACTCTCACCTTAACTTAGGTCAGGCTATCGCATGCTTACATTTCCTAATTTGAGTTAATTATTATTTGGTGTTTCAATGATTCGTTTCCATGAATGATAGTTTTAAAGGTCACGGAAGCTTTTAAATTATCCAAAACTCATAATAACATGAAAGTCCAGCAGACACAAACTTGTTACTAGCTAATTTACTATGTCTCCCTTCTCTTATCAGTCTAACAAAGATCTTCTATAAACGCGTGCACATGTGCAACAATCCTCTCGGGCGCTTCTAAATGCACATGGTGCGTCCCATCCACTTCCACAAACGTCACATCTGTGCTCTCCTGCAGAGCGACCAATACCTTATCGTAATACTCGTAGAAGGTATGAGAAATATTCGGAGCGGGGTTCGCTTTTATATTCAATATCCTACACTTTATCTTTTTGACCATCTCTAATGCCTCCTCTATGGAGATTAAGCCCAACGATGAAAATTTCAGTTTTGGGTCCCTGTTGAAATAGTAACCGACTTTCCCTCTGAAAACGTTTCGTGACATCCCTCTCTCCATCATTATCTTGCAGTTCTCCCTCGATATCGAACCTGCGTACGCCTCGACGACCATATCTATCATCTCCTCGTAGGACTCCGATAGGGCGTTGTTCTTGAAATTTTCGTACCTCAGCATCTGGTCGATAGAAGTGCTAGCGACCTTGATAGTATCTTCTGTCGTTTGCATCGCGGGGCTTGCTATATCGACGCAGATAAGTCTGTCTATATCATCTGGGAACATGGCAGCGTACATGAAACTTATGGAGCCCCCCAACGAATGCCCCATTAGAACGACCTTCTCCCATTTAAAATGCTTCACGATTCGTCTTAACAGCACGAGTCCGTCCCAGTATTTGTAGTAAACCATTCCTTTAGGGTAGTGTGATGAGAGCCCCATCCCGGGCAAGTCTATACACAGGACGGAGAGTGTTGGTGGCAGCAGTGGGATCAGCCGGTTCCAAGTGCCAGCATTGTCCTGCCAGCCGTGGGTCGCCAATATTGGTTGCCTGTCCTTCGGTCCCCACCACCGCCCCGCTACTTCGCCCCATGGCACTGGTATTTTTATTTCCTCGACGTGATGGGTCTTCGAACCTGGAATATGAAAATTTATTAAATTTAATCACCGTTTACCGTTTGGATAATATATAAAAGATAAAATAAGGAAAATGATTGATCCCCTAGCTGTGGCACTTAATCCCATACTCTTTGGATATAATATAAAAGATAAAGAGCTTAGAAATGATCCCTGTGGGACACCACTTGATATTCCATTTCAATGAGAACTCCACTATATAACAGAATTAGCACGAAGTACGATCGTGGTAACAAAAAGCGGTAAGCACGGGGTCAAAAGTGCCAGCATGTTTTAATTTGAATGAAAATTTATGCGAATAGGCACATTGTGTAATGCTTCACAGGACTGTTAAATTTTTTCAAAAAATGTTAACAGTCTTGATCAAATTTTTAGAAGTAATTTAACACTTATGAAAAGGAGTTTAGGCAAAGTAGTTTGACAAAATTTTCAATGTTTTATAATATGGCTAGCTTAATAGAAATTCGAATCATGAAAACACTTCCATATTTTGGACTAAGCTAAGATTTTGTACGTATACAGTAATATTTATTATGACATGGAATAGATTTGACAGGGGTTGTCGCATCTTGCAACCCCGCATCGAGTTGTGCTGGTATGTTATATTATTGATGATTACTGATTAGGGTAAGTACACTTAAATTATTTCAAGGAGCTCGCAGTTGGAGATAGGAAAGTCAAACGACTTAGCTCCATCAAGACCGCAAGACGTATACGTTTTACTGATTGGATATTATGTTGGTCTGTTTATTAAGGAAGTTGAAAAAGGTTGTAGGGTATAACCGACAGAGTAATATGAAAATAAATTTTGGATATAAAGGGTACAAGCGCCAAAGCCATGATCAATTACGAAATGGAAGAAGGCTATAAACGACGTTTCTAATTTTTGAGAGAATTGCTTAAAAGATATAAGCAGCCGAAAGCTGTAGACAAATATTTTTTGCAGGGGTACAAGCACCTTTACAGACAAACTGACCTGAATTTTTGGCGCTTTGGGGTTGTCGCATCTTGCAACCCCGCATCGAGTTGTGCTGGTATGTTATATTATTGATGATTACTGATTAGGGTAAGTACACTTAAATTATTTCAAGTAGCTCGCAGTTGAACATAGGAAAGTCAAACGACTTAGCTCCATCAAGACCGCAAGACGTATACGTTTTACTGATTGGATATTATGTTGGTCTGTTTATTAAGGATCTGAATCTGATAATGAAGCTTGGGTCATACTAATTTTGGTCGTTTAAATCAGTCATAGGAAGGTTGGTCTCCAGCTCTCTAATATTTTTCATAGGTACTTAACTTACAAAAAATACATTTTTAAAATTCTAGTATGTAAGTAAATATTATAAAAATGTAAATCGCGAAGAAATTGCCGGTAGAAAATTATTAATCTAAATTAATACACAGTATTTTACTGCATTTTTAAATAACCACTCACAGAGGTGTGAACAAAACAACAGCTAATGTACTGTAATAAAAAAATAAGGTCACTAGAAGGCTAATAATTCTCGCAATTAAAAATGTTCAAGAATATTTCCTTATTTACTAAAGACAAACCCTAACTAAAAAGGCAGCGTTTTGTTAAGGTGCTCCCAGACAGAAGTTATATAACGTTAGATAAAATTATAACAAAAGACACGTTTATTTTTTGACATGTTGTAGCGTACCTATGTTACACGATGTTATAAAATGTTATCGTGTTACAGAATGTTTTATAGCGTTAAATAACTTCTGTCTGGGAGCACCTTTACACAATACTTTATCTCAGTAACTCTAGCGACTTTTCCAATGCATCATACAAGGATAAAAATTATGTAAGTAACTATATCGTCTGTAATCTGTACCTATAGGTACACGTTAGTTACTTAGTGTGGTTGATTTATATCTGAGATAGGATTGGCACTACTTGTGGTCTTGTGACTTGTGATCCACACTAATAATATAAATATTATGATAGTTTGTTTGTATAAGGATGTATTGAGACCGAGACATAGAATAGTAATTTTTATCCCGGAAAAGTATACCCTGTGCGCCCCGCAACGGAAGCTACACACACATAAATTATGTACAAGAAGTAACCTTCCGAGGCATGCTAACAAAATGATAATTAGCAATAAAAATATTTACCACTCCGCGCACTCATTATCACTGTGAACTGTCACAACTCACAACTCACAAGGAAGTTCACGCTAGGTCAGTATCTGGTGAGCGAATGACTTTATTGTGACCATACCACTGCTTTGTAGCGATGTGACTAATAAATAACACTTTTTAATTCCATCAGACGAATGCATGTGATTTATTCGTGATACGCTCACCCCTATTAACATTTTACATAGATTAACTTACAGAGGCACTTACAAGTGTTAAAAGCATAATAATATTAGGTATGTGCATTTGTGCAGGTTGCTATCAACATTTTGATTTTGTAATTACCTTTGCAATTATTTTTGTTGCGGTATAAAATTTTTTTTTGTTGCGTAATTTAAAAACCATAAATACATTTCATATAAGCTATAGGCAAATTAAAGTGTATGCTTGAGCTTGAACCAATCTATGTACAAATTTTGGAAGCTTAAATCACTCTCCTCTGTTGGCAAAATAAGAATAGGATTATTCTGGGTTATAAAAGTTGACCAATCGTGTTATGCTATGGGTAATTCAAAGACAAAGACATGATGAATACTGACAATGAACTTTAATTTCTTAGCTTTAGTCATTGCTGATAAAAATCGATATCGCTACAGCCAAATTATCTGCAAGGCGTCGCCTTAAAAGGTATAAAATATTATTTTTATTACATTCGTCTTGGTCGCAAGAGTGGTACTGGCTACACGCAAATGTTGTAGGTAGGTACGGAGTGTTTGTTGTGCTTTACTAATTATTTTTGTGATTACTCTACACAGTGTTTTGTTCATGACAAGAACCTAATCAGTTTTAAATTACATACTTACTAATAAAAAAATATTTTTTACGTAAGAAATAACACGCAGGTACATAGGTAGGTACTTACTTATCTACTTTTTAAGATAATCTAACACGAGAAATCCCTGAAGTTCCTAATATTTTAAAAGTGTTTTCATGTTAATTAAACTTTATAAATATTCATTTACGCGACTATCTAATCAAATTCGGTGTTTATGACAATAATAATAATAAGATTTCAGGAATAAATTCACAAGTCACAACTAATTTTAAAACGTAATAAACCGTTCAAAGCTTTTTAGAGGGCGCCACAATCGTAAGTTGTTTCTTATAGTTATTACTGAAAGCCTGCCTGAGGATTTGTGAGTAAGAAAGTGGATTAGGATTTCAATGACACATTTTGTATCTACTGCTAATGTTATTAAATGAATACTTTAATTGAAACCTATTTACCTATCTAAGTAAATAGGTAACATCATGGCCGCTATTTGCTAGGGGATAGGTACTTCCCCCGTGTGGGCTTTTCTAGGCCACCTCGCGAGGCGACCTAGAAAAGCCTGCATGTTTTGATGAGTCTGGCACAGACAACCGTTGGTAAAGTTGCGGTGGGTTGATCGTGCCCGTAACTTTGCCAAAGCGGTGAGTGGAGCACCATGGGGTTTTAGTGGGTAGTTCCTCGGAGAGTCCCACATACCCCGGCCGATGTCCCCAACCCGCCGGGGATGCGTAATGCATTTCCCCATGTACAAAAAAAAAAGGGGATAGGAACTTATTCTTCAGGGCAGGGCCCCCTCTACCATATGTGCAATGTGTGCAATGCACACGGGCGTCATCCTCTAGGGGCGCCAAATCGCCATCTTTAGGGGCGCCAAAACCAATGACCCAAAAAAATTGCCTAAGGGCCGATTCACACCGGAATGGCAGAGGCGAGGCGAGCAGTTTCAGTGTCATATGATTTTAAACTTTATCTTCATTATTGTAATACATAGTATCGCTTGAGAAATCTACGGCCGCCCGTGGACGCTCGTGGCATCTTGCGGCCGCCGGCGGCGTCGATTTCTCAAGCGATACTATGTATTACAATAATGAAGATAAAGTTTAAAATCATATGACACTGAAACTGCTCGCCTCGCCTCTGCCATTCCGGTGTGAATCGGCCCTAAAAGCACAGAATACATAATAGTACCTTCTAAAAGGGCGCCAAAATCCTTTTTTTGCACACAGGCGCCAGTAGCCCTTACGGGCTGCTTCAGAGGCAACAGGCATTGTAAGTATGCAATATAATTTTGTCAATTAAGTCCATTCTATATTTTTATTCTTTCAATCTTTGGAGAAACAATAAAAACAACAAATTCAAAATGGTTTTTCTTTATTGTTTTCTTCATACAGTAAAACTAAATTAATCCTTTATGTACTCACTTAATTAATTTCCTATGCAAAATGTTCCCAGTATATTTATAAAAAATACACAAAAATATTTAAAACTGTACTTTAAACTATTTTAGTACAGCTATTCTATTAAAGCTATTAAATTTTGATCAATATTAGATAAGTCAGTAGGTAAGTTGCGTAGTGGTTATTACAATCTAAAGTACCTCCTGCTCAATATTTTCGACTCTACAGACTACAATAACGTTGGCGGAGAGCAGGAGGTCCGAGGTGCGATGAGCTTTACACTGGTGGAGAGAAGAAAGAAGAGGAAGCCCGCCATCCAAATCTACCCTATGTGTTACATGATAAAATAATATTACAGTGCCGTAAGTAGTACCGGTGCCCAGGCACAGACTCTTGGGAGTTAGGGCGCAAAAATGGCCAGACCAGGCCTATGCATAGCATTGCTCTGGGTAACTATAAAAAACCAAGGGCGCAGTTATACCTAAATACTCGCACAGGGAGCAATAAAGGCTATTTACGGCACTGTTTGTTTAGTTTTAAACTTTGTAGGATTAGTAAATTATGTACTAAGTAGATTATGCCCGCAACTCCTTTGCACCAATATGTCAAAATTAGCTCATCGCGCGGGAACCGTACATTTTTCCGGGATTCAAAGTACCTATCTCCATACCTTTACACAGACACACTTGCATATTTATAACATTAGTAAGTATGGATTGGTATCTAATATAAAATTGTTTAATGCTCATCTATTGCCTGATTAGTGATTACTAGTGTCCGACCGAAGCTTCGGCTTCGGCTTCGGCTTCGGCCAAAAAAAACACCTTCGGAGAAACCTTCGGCTTCGGCCTAAAACCCAGCCGAAGCCGAAGCTTTGCCGAAGGTCCGAGCAACCGTCGAAATTGAACGAACTGTAAACTGTTACGAAAGACTGAGTGAGTTGTGAGAGAGCGACGGACGGGTCGTGTATGCAGAGACCGCTGAGAGTCACTGTCAAATACAATTAACAAACACTAGCTTCTTAATAAATCATTCAATGATTTATTAAGGTGACGCAGCGTTAAAGTAAGAAACCGTGTTGGATGTGTTTTAGATTGCTTGTTTTCTATGAGAGGCCGGCCCGGCCTCTCATAGAAAACAAGCAATGGAACAGCAAAAAATGGAAAGGGCGTAAGCGACAAAATGGTTTTTGTCGCATAATTTAAAAACCATAAATACATTTCATATAAGCTATGCACAAATTAAAGTGCATGCTTGAACCAATTTATGTACAAATTTTGTCCATAAATTGGTTAAAAAAAATCACTCTCCTCTGTTGGAAAAATAGGAATCCCTTTTTTTACAGAGGTCTTTTCGATTGATTATTCTGTGCTATAAAAGTTGTCCAATCGTGTTATGCTATGGGCAATTCAAAGACAAAGACATGATGAATACTGACAATGAACTTCAATTTCTTAGCTTTAGTCATTGCTGAGAAAAATCGGCATCGCTACAGCCAAATTATCAAGGCGTCGCCTTAAGAAGTTAGTGTTTGTTTATTTTATTTATTAGTCTAGTTTCGGTCTAGTCGAGTAAAACAAAGACTGATTAATTGGTTAAATTATTGTTATTTGTGAAATAATAAAGAAATTATTTATTTTTACAATAGTTCAGTCAATAAAGTGGCAGTTCATAAAATACGTTCGCATACAAGGGGAAGAGAGGGGTTTTGCCGAGTGTGACAAGATGTGACAAGGGGGGACAGGGGGTCTACGGCAGCGTGACGTTCGCCGTTCACTAAAAAATTTACTGAGTATTCACTATTCATTGGGTGTTTGCACACTGCACGATAACGACACGACACGATACCACAGAATAGAGGGCCACCGCACATATTATACAATTTCAAGTTGGCCGACTATCGTACAAACTGACTATTGTACTAATTCTAATATTCTGTCACTTAGTATTGAATGCACCCAAAATATTCTCCTTTCTTTTCGCCTTCGTTTTATTAGTGCCACAATAAAAGCGTGCTTTTTACGCATTTTAACACGCACGTCGCTAGGCTAGCAACACCGTTACCAAATAAATCTAAAAGTCTGCGGCTGGCAGCGTACACGATGAAGTTGTCCAATTAAATTGTGACACTACGCAATTTAGTTTGTACGATAGTCGGCCAACTTGAAATTGTATTATATGTGCGGTGGCCCTTATCAATTCTGTGGTATCGTGTCGTGTCGTTACCGTCGCAGTGTGAAAACACCCATTCTCTCGACGCAGACGCTTTTAACTCTCTTCTCAATTTAATGATTTTCATTAAAGTGAATTTCTAATATCAGTGTACTTATTATCAATCAAAATTTATCATGTTTAGGGGGGAGGGGCCTTACTTTTTGTGACGAAATATTTACAGGGGAATTTACACAGAAAGTGTGACACAGCGTGACAACCCCCCGGGAGGGGGTCAAAAAAAAGTTAATTTTAGTGTGACGTATTTTATGAACGGCCCCAAAGTAGTTGTAGAGGGCGTAAGCGGGAACCTAAGAGATTTCTGCTGGAACTTATTCAGGCTGCTTAGGGATAAAACATACTAAAAGTCCTGAAGTCTAGGAGGTGAGCCGGAGTGAGGGGAGAGTGCCAAAAGTCTAAATTTTTGGTTTTTGGCTAATAAGTAAAAACGATGCGTTGTAGCAAAAAACATTCTACGATGAAAAAAAACTTATTAAATTCTCTATAATTTTGATTCTATACACTTTTTCCGAATTCTCATCCGTTTTCGAACTACACATTTGAGTCATTCCTTAAACTTAATTAATTATTTGTAGTCCACAAATTATATAAGTAATAAATAAATCACGAAATCACAAACTTTTATTACCATCTCTAAATCAACTTCTCTATGAGACATATTGAAGTTTTGAAATAGTTAATTTTTATTTTAATTGTAGCTTGTAGACAATATTGAACATAACTGTATTTAAAAAAGATAAAACTGACTTCAAAATTATACGTAATTGAGAATCAAAACTCCGTATCTCCAAAACTACTGAACCGATTTGGTTGAAACTTGCACTATTACCAAGTTGAACAGTACCTAGTACAACAAAAAAAGAATTACTGAAATCGGAATGGTAGTTCCAGAGATATGCGAACACAAACATAAAAACATACATACATACATACACTTGTAATTTGGCACATTTGTTCAGACGCTGATACAGATTACAGACTAACATATACGAAAATTGGGCAGTTCTGGAAACATTACATACATACGCGTCGAATTATTGATAACCACCTTTTTTTGAAGTCGGTTAAAAATTTATTACTGAGAGTCGAGCGATTCAGATTATAAACCTTCGGCTACGGCTGAAGGTTGTGGCGATTGCCGATTAATCGGCTTCGGCTTCGGCTTCGGCCAAAAATAGACCTTCGGCACAGAATATATATTAGTTGTACCAACAAAATTGCCACTGGCGAAACCCGTTTAAAGAATTAACGACTCATGCTACGATACTATAAAGTTCAAATTCCGACCGCGCAGTGCTAGGTGCCTACAATTATATTTGCCTACATCTCCGCTCTCTTTCTATCGCATAACTCGTACCCTCTCTGAAGAAATCAGGGTTGTCTCTTTTTAAAAATAATATTATAATCTTTATATTTAATTAACTACATTTTATTTAAATCGAAATAATCTAAGATATTATGTCTTAGTACTATGTAGATTTAATTATCATAAATTCGGTGTTTGTATAACTTAGTAATTTTTGTAAACAAATGAGGTTTCGAATAGTAAAGAAAGTTAAATTTGGTTTCAATTCCGTGTTAAGACAGTTAAACACTGCGCAATATTTCTTTGCCCTTTTCTTTTTATTGTCCATTGTGAGATTAATATCAATTCTGTGATAGCGATCGAATAAGTTACGCAATACGCAGGTATGCAACGAACAACTCGTGCGCGTGCGGTACCGCTCGCTTGTGAGTCCCTAGTCCCTACTGATTTGCCAACCGCGGGTGGTACTTACAGTTCGATGCCTATTCGCGCGAGTGGGACAGGCCTGCCTTCGGTCGGACACTAGTGATTACCATAATACGAGAACTCAGAATGGGATTAATTAAATGACCATATATTATATTATGTAGGTAAGTATATTACCTGCTTTGTTCTATTGTAAATCATTATTTAATTAGGTACCTACGTATGTATGTGTGTAAAATGTATATGAATAATAATTTGAATGCCTCTAACCCAAAAATCAAACATCGTCCTTCTCTCTTCACACTCACGCCCGTCTTTCATATCGTCGCTTGCCTCTCTAACTGACGTAACTGACATTGACCAAAATGTTCAGGGCAAGCTTTATTCGGTTTATGGTTACCTAAAATCGGAGGCAGCTCAACGTTTATCAGCGTGAACAAAATAAAAATCTGCCTGTACATTATAATAAATATTATTATTATTATGTAAATTATACATTTTCAGAGCAGATACATCTCTTTGAGAGAACTTTGTTTTCGATTTGGACGGTATTTGTTGTAACTTACGTCGGGCAATTTGTACTATAAATCATGTAATAAAATTCAGGGTATAGAAATAATCAGTTATAATCAAATTACAAGTTACAAATTACAAACACGTAACCATTAGGTATACTGATAGTTTAAAAAAATAACAAATTGTAACAAAAATTTAAAATTTTTGTGTTTTTTTTAACAAGAGTTTGTAACTTAAGCTTAAATAACAGTTTTTTTCTATAACGTCATTGTTTAAAATTCAAACATAATCAACATCAGCTGTTTAATTAGATAACTAACAGTTTCATAAAACACTATCTTTGAGATCACATCTTAGTTATGTAGGTACTTAACCTTATTCGGAATTACCGGTACGATACGCCATGCATAAACTGCATTGATCCTTTTTTGGGATGATGAAAACTCAAATTTTTAGCCTTAAACACTCTGCGGTAGGTTGCAAAACAGGGTTTTATTGCATCGTTCTCTAAAGTAGCCAAAAACATATCATACATCTTACGTATAGTCCATTGACATGTTACATTTGCTTTGCATTTATTAGAGGACGCAATTTTCTTTTTGGAATATGTTGGGGGGGTCAATAGAAGCTTAACCTCAAGTTTGTGGGGTCGCCACCCTTGTCTCCCGGCCTGGCCGCCATCTTGAAAAAAGGGGTGACAACACAATTTTCGTGATATCTTGGAAACTACACGTCTTACAAAAAATTTATGAGAACATAATTTGTTGAAAATTATTTTGCCTGTAAATATGTTCATATAACTTTTTACTCTAAATTAAAAATTTTAAAAAGTTATGAGCAAAACATTTAGAAAATTTTTGAAAAGGTTTATTATCAATCCTTAATTTTGTTTCATACATTTTACAAAAAAAATACCTTAGACCAACCTTGTAGATGATCTTTTGAGAAAGGGATACCCCGATCCCATGTAATTAATTTTCTGCAGATACAAAGGAAACTGTGGAACCGTGTGTCAGCAGGCCTGAAATGATTTAAATAGTATAGTAGGTATGTGTAGACTAATATAGTAGGCATACTATAATATAGTTGCATATATTTATGTAGTGTAGTAGGCATAGGTACTGTAGACTGTGGCTGCAGAAAAGTAGGCCTGAAATGCTTTACAGAATAGTAGGCATACTGTAGAGCATCTTATGCCTGCTTTTCTGCAGCCACACATGCTTTCACAGTTTGTTTTGCATCTGCAGAATGGGGGATCTTTTTCTCAAAAGATCATCTACGAGGTTGGTCTTAGGTGATTTTATTGTAAAATGTATAAAACAAAGATATAGAGTAATAATAAACCTTTTAAAAAATATATCACTTTTTGCTTATAACTTTTAAATTCTTTAATTGAGGGTAAAAAATTATATGAACATATTTGTAGGCAAAATAGTTTGCAACAAATTATGTTTATAATTTTTTTTTGTAAGACTTATAGTTTCCGAGATATCACGAAAATAGTGTTGTCATCCCTTTTTTCAAGATGGCGGCCGGGGGACAAGAGTGGCGACCCCATAAACTTGAGGTTAAGCTTCTATTGACCCCCCCAACATAATATTCCAAAAATAAAATTGCGTCCTCTAATAAAATATGCAATATTCGGTCCTAAAATTGTAACATTTCAATGGACTAGTATGTCACTTACGCCGCCAATAGATCTTACAAGTACTGCAAACAAAATATTACTAAACGTCGTAAGTGACATAAGTCTTTTAGTGAGCTCTATAATTCAAGAAAGTGTAGATACGCCTGCCCCAACCTTTGTGATATCTCAGAACTGGTAAAACATACAGATACGTCGATTACACAGATAGATTCGTCTTGCAAAATTGATTAAGATGGTGTAGATAACTCAGTTTCGAAAAAAAGTCAGATACGTCAGTTAGAGAGGCAAGCGACGATATATGCCAGGTGAAAAAGGACGACGCGGATTCATCACTAAATTAGTTTTTTCTCAATAACTCGATAAATACCTATCTATACAACATTTAAAAAAATCCGCTAGGTCGGTTTCTCAATAATAGAATTTTATACAATGTGTTAAAATATTAACTTAGTTCAATGCACGGTTATGGCAATAAATGAAAAATTCGCATCTTTGTGATTTTTTTCTATCGAGAAAATTTTAAGATAAGTATATCGTATTTTTGCTCAGATCGAATTCTTGGAAATATAATGTAGTATCTAATTTAAGAAAATGAAACAATTCGAGGCTTATTTTCAAGTATAAAAATGAATTACTTGTATAAAATCGAAAGGGGTTGAATCTCGCATTACCTAATACTTATATGGCGTATTTACGTGGTCGACGTCGTTGTGCAAAGAGCGGTACAGGTAACAAGTAAAAACTTTTTACTTTGGTTAATTTTGGCCTTCATATTTAATGAATTAGGGTGTGTCACGTTGTATGGGCGATTTTTTTTTCTTTAAATTTCTTTACGTAATAGGAATCAAAAGTTGCCTTGGACTTATATGATTATGTACCTATATGTATTATGTTATAAAATTTATAAGTACTTATATTTCTTTTATTTTTGGCTCGCTCAAGTGTCTTGAAATATCAAAAAAATGAATGTTTGTCCTATTTTTTTAAGTCGGTTAAAGTGATAAATATTAATTTTTATCAGTTATAAATTTGTATGTTTATACATTAAAGAAAGTTAAAAAAAAATCCATTAACTTATAGAAAAGTAGTTTAAACATAAGGCAAAATTACAGCCGGCTGCGTTCAACAAATCCAATTTAGTCGATTTCCGCCATATAAAAAATAATAGCTTCCAAAACTGCCTTCAGCGATTCTGATGAATGAGTTGCATGCCCCAGATAAATTAAACCTAGTTTTTGTACCATCGTTATATGCTTTATGCTCTTCTACTCGTATGCGACGGTATATCTTTTCATAACTCTTCAGTACTTAATTTAGTTCGCCCTCTCGTTTCTATCTTAGGTTTTGAAGTGATTTTAATCGTTTTAAATCAAATTAAACGAAACGAATTACTAATTCCTATTTATTATTTAGCTCACAAATTACAATTGAACCACTCAGATAACTGAAAAATACCGCTTAGTTGAAACTGTAGGATAGCCCGGTCTATTTAGACGCAAAAAATCGTAACCTTGGAATAATTCGCATAGAGCTGAAAATTGGTAGAGACGTTAAATACACCATTATAAATAAAAGGGAATAATTTTTTGAGCTGTTATTTAAATATTCGAGATGTTATTATGATCAGTTATTTAAGTTAATAGCGGTTGATTAATTATTGCGACAGTAAAACATGGACAGTAATAAAATATCAATTGGACGGTTATTTTCTCATACAATTTCAATTCTAAAAATAATCGAATCAGTTCAATTAGTGAACGAGCGGTAAAAATGATGGAATGGTCAGTAAAAAAGATGGAATGAGCGGTTCGATAACCTAAGTAATATGTTTCGAATTACGTATGTTTAATAAAAGTTTATATTATTACTATAAAAACCTGCTCTTATTATACAATAAGTTAATTTTAGCTGCTACTAAGCAAATTATGTGGTTGTTATTATTTGTTTTTATAATATTATGCCGTTTTGATAAAGAACCTAAGTATGTTTCGAATTACGAATAAAAGTTCCTATTATTTATAATTTAGTTTTAAATTCATTCAGTGTTGCAGCGCCTAAATCTTTTAATGTTAATTTAGTTTCTTTTGTTTTTTAAAATTATGTTTTGCAATGTAATTTTTACAGGCGTTTTAATAATTTTTATTTTTGCTAATTGGTATGCGGTAGTCGATATATTGTTGTCTCGTCCATTCTTTTATTGCATTGTAATGCTGTTCAATTGTTACAAAACTAATATACAAAAGTTCATATAAATTGCATTTCATTCAGTATCCTCAAAATAGGATCAAAGTTAACTAAATCCAGTTTCAATACGCGAAACGTTCAATGAAAGTAAAAGTAATTTAATTTTTCATTACCAAGTACCGTCTGTCCGTCCGTCCGTCCGCCCGTCCGTCTGTCTGTCTCCAGGCTGTATCTCAAGATTATGTCTTAGACCACAACACAGAGTCTAAGTGTCTAAACACTCTAGGCTGAATTACGCCAGCGTAATTTACGTGGCCGAAATTTCGTTCAGCCGCTTACGTCTGATGCGACACACTATAAATTACGCGAAGAACCGAAATTTCGCGGCGTAATTTCCGTTGCCGAACGCGCGTGTAAGTATTTAAAATTCTCAGATGTAATGTGTGCGTTAACGCTTTGGAGATAAGGTTGGATTTGCTATGTTCGGTTTTGTTAATTCCGTCGCGTATAGTGTGTTGCTATACAAAACATTACCACCGAATCGCTGCCGAATTTTGCGCTCGACTCGGCTCGACGAAAATTCGGCTCACGACGGAATTTCGGCATAGTGTGTCATCTGTCGCGTTCCGCCCATATTTTGTATGGATTTGAAACGCGGCGGAATTTACGTCGCCTAGTGTGTTTAGACCCTTAGGGCCGTCTTAGGGCCGGGACACAAAAACACGACACGACGTCGTGGGAATCTACGACGCGCGTCGTAAAAAACCACGACACGACATCGTACGACGTCGCGTCGTAGAAACTGATCGTTGAATTTCTACGTGAGTTTCTACGACGCGAAGTCGTACGACGTCGTACGATGTCGTGTTAGGGCCGGGACACAAAAACACGACACGACGTCGTACGACGTCGCACGACGTCGTCGCGTCTTGAGCGTGTCGCATCTTAAGTACTGACTATTTATACCAGCCTAAGGGCCGGGACACAAAAACACGATACGACGTCGTACGACGTCATGTCGTGGGAATCTACGACGCGCGTCACGACACGACATCGTACGACGTCGCGTCGTAGAAACTCATCTTTGAATTTCTACGTGAGTTTCTACGACGCGACGTCGTACGACGCCGCACGATACCGTGTCGTAGATTCTTACGACGCGCGTCATAGATTCCCATGACACGACGTCGTACGACGTCGTATCGTGTTTTTGTGTCCCGGCCCTTAGGCTGGTATAAATAGTCAGTACTTAAGATGCGACCCGGTCTCAAGACGCGGTTCGGTTCGGTGATTGGTCCAAATTTTGACAGCCAACCAATCACAGAGCCTGAACTGAGTCTTGAGACCGAGATGCATCTTGAGTACTGACTATTTATACCAGCCTTAGTTTCGCTTTATAACGGTACGGAATCCTCCATGGGCGAGTTCGACTCGCACTTTGCCTATTTTATTTTATTTTACTACCTCATTGTTTAAGGCGTCGCCTTGATAATTTGGCTGTAGCAATATCGATTTTTCTCAGCAATGACTAAAGCTAAGAAATTAAAGTTCATTGTCAGTATTCATCATGTCTTTGTCTTTGAATTACCCATAGCATAACACGATTGGTCAACTTTTATAACACAGAATAATTAATCAAAAAGACCTCTGTAAAAAAATGGATTCCTATTTTGCCAACAGAGGTGAGTGATTTAAGCTTCCAAAATTTGTACATAAATTGGTTCAAGCATACACTCTAATTTGCCCATAGCATAAATGAAATATATTTATGGTTTTTAAATTACGCGACAAAAACCATTTTGTCGCTACGCCCTTTCCATTTTTTGCAAGCAATCTAAAGGGCCCCCGAGACGGTCAAACGGTTTGATTCAAACATTACGTGTTTGATGAAACCGTTTGATGTCGGTTTGAACGGTTGTCAAACGGCATTGCGCATTTGGTTCAGTGCGCCGCCATAATTAGATGTGTGTGATGCAGACAAGATTGCTCTCAAACTTCAAAATCCAGTACTAAACTAAGCCGAGTTTGTTCAAACGCATCGGAAGTCGGAACACGATCAAACGGCGCGTCAAACATAACAAAAATATGAAATTTTATCAAACGAGCTTCAAATACGTAAATGTTTGAAAAACCGTTCAAGCTAGCTTTGTAAACGATCAAAATGGTTTGAGTCGAACCAAAATTTACGTGTTTGAATCAAACCGTTTGACCGTCTCGGGGGCCCTTAAAACATATCCAACACGGTTTTTTACTTTAGCGCGGAGAACTGCTTAAAATGAGATTTCTTACTGACAAATTCCGATTTGTTACTGCCCAGACGTAACCGCTCATTCATTCATTTTACTGCTCATTTAATTATTTTACTGTTCAATAATGTTTTCAATTATCCATTTCATTATTTTTTACTACTCATTTTTGTTTAATTTACTGCTTAGTTTTAACTGCTAAAGTAGTTATTGAACGTGCCATTTATAATTTTTAACTTACTAAAACTGCTATTTACAACTGCCCCTTTAAATCAGTGCCTAAAGGTACAAATTCCGTGCATCGCGATCGATCGCGGTCGTGCACGACCTACGACTGTCGTCGGACGCTCGCGACCATAGTCAACGTATGAAAATGTATGGCACCGCTTCCGAGGCCCGCGACAGACGCGCGCGGCCTACGACTGTCGTAAGCCGCGCGCGATCGTGCCATATAACTTTGACACGGTCGCGCGGGGCCTACGACTGTCGTCGGTCGTGCGCGACTGTCATAACTTCAAGACACGATCGCGCGCGGCTTACGACAGTCGTAGGCCGCGCGCGTCAGTCGCGGGCCTCGGAAGCGGTGCCATACATTTTCATACGTTGACTATGGTCGCGAGCGTCCGACGACAGTCGTAGGTCGTGCACGACCGCGATCGATCGCGATGCACGGAATTGTACCTTTAATAAAACCTCAAAAGTCCCCGGCGATCCTCCTTGTGCAAAAAATTTTATTCAAGGTCAAAGGTATGAAAATGATGTTTTTCCCGGTTTTTTTCCAAACTGTACATTTTATCATAAATATAGGTATGGCAAGAGTGTAGATCATAGAATTCTCTACAAAAAATATTCAGTCATTTTTTTCATACGACTTACCATTCCTCATATTTTCCGGGTGTAAAGTTTGGGAAAATCATACTTATACTTATATTATAAAGTTAAAAAAATTGTGGAACTGCTGGTTTGAATTGAAAAATTCGTTTTGCGCTGGATAGTCTCTTTTATCGAGGAATACTTGAGCTGCATAACATCATGTTGCCACCAATAGGGGCAAAGAAAAGAGCTTATCTCACAAACTGCTGAAGCATTTTTTATGTTATTTGGCACATATATAAAGTAGACCACGTGGAGGGACATAGGCGATTTTGGTTTTCGGGAAAATGTACGGTTGCTGTGAAATACATAATTAACAGGGCAGAGCGGAACTTCTTAAAGTACAGCCACAGAATATATATTAGTAGTACCAAGTACAGCATACAAGGGCTGTTCACAGCCAAACATACTTCTGCGTGACTTATTAGCGTTATTGGATCTTATCTTTTCGAGTCGCGAAGAGCAACAGTACGCTTGCAAGGCCCTCAGAAGTATGTCAGGCCGAGAACATGTCAAACAACCCTAGTATGTAGTACCAGACGTTAAACGTGGCTCCACCCGAGTTTATTATAAATTTCACGGAAACCGTACATTTTCCTCAAAAACAAAATAGCCTACGTCCTTCCACGTGGTCTATTCCATAACTGTGCCAAATAATATAAAAATTGCTTTAGCAGTTCGTGTGATAAGCCCTTTCAAATGGTTTTCTCCGTTTTTTTCACATCTTCATCTATTTTTTCCCTCCTATTGGTCGCAGGGTGATGTTATACATACATATAGCCTAAAGCGTTCTTCGATATCTAAGACTATCCAACACAAAAATAATTTTTCAATTCGAACGATTTTACCAACTATAAGCCTGCTATTTATAACGAATGGTAAGTCGTACGAAAAGGGTGTAAAGATATTTTGGTAGAGAATTCTATGATCTACACTCTTGTCCTACCTATTTTTATGATAAAATGTACCGTTTGAAAAATAAACAGGAAAAAACTCACATTTGACCTTGAATAAAAAAATTTGCACAAGGAGGATTGCCGGGGACTTTTGAGGTTTTATTTATAATGTTGTATTTAACGTCTCTACCAATTTTCAGCTCTATGCGAATTATTCCGAGATCAAATGTTTAATTTTCCTGGGGTAGAGTCGAATGAGGTCAAATATAAACAGGTCCCGGGTATGTAAGTATAATATATAAAGAAACAGTCGTATAACGTCTAAAATATTTTTTAGATATTGTTTACATTGTTAATAGTATTAAAACAGTCCGTTGCTTTTATTTTTCTAATTGCAAATAGTAAAAAAAAAAGACGGGTTGCACTCCGGGAGTGCCGGCAGAAGTGAAAACTTGATTATTAACGTTGTGCATTTTTTTAACCCATTTTTTATGAAAATCGATTATTAAAAAATCGATTTTTTTAATTAATCGAAACCCTTACAATCAATTCGAGTTCGAGTTCGACACAAAACACTACTCTCCAACCATCTTACGGTTTTTCCAAGGTTTTTCGATCAGCACGAGAATCTGACGCGAGTTTCACAGTTTTTACCCATCCCACAAAAGTGCTCAACGCCGCTAAAGAAGTTTTCACTTCAAAAATCTTAATTGAATGTCTGATTTTGTGCTTTTTTCGAAATTTCAAGGTCTTTGAGCGAGCCAAAAACGTAAACTTAACTAGAAAAATAAATGCAGTTATTATTTTTACGAACAAATACAACTTTTGAAAACTATTACATGTAAAAAATCAAAAGTTGGAAAAAATTACACACCCTGATATTATGCATCTCTTACGTTCCACAAGGTTTGATCAAGTGGACTCGCTAAAGGTATTATTTCTGGAATTAACACTAACCAGTAACCTAGCCTAACTTGCAAGGTCTTTGTGTATCAGATATCTTCTTCACAAAGATCCTTTACGAACGCATACAAATGTGGAGCAATCTTCTCTGGCGCTTCCAAATGCACGTGATGCGTCCCCTCCACATCGACCAGCGTTACGTCTGTTCTCACCTGCAGAGCGGCCAATACCTTATCGTGGTATTCGTTACGAAGCGTAGCATCGGCGTTTGCTCTTATGATCAACGACCTACACTTCACCTGTTTCGCCATTTCCAAGGTCTCGTCAAGGGTAATAAGGCCGAGCGGTGAAAACTTCAGGTTCAGGTCTCTGTTGAAGATGTACCCGACTTTTCCTTTGAAAACGTTGCGTGCCATCCCTCTCTACATCATTATCTTGCAGTTCTCCCTCGATATCGAACCCGCATAGCCCTGGACTACCATGTCTATCATCTCATCGTACTTATCTGCCACGTTAGCATTGCTCGGGAAGTTTTCGTACTTTAGCATCTGATCTATAGAGGTTCCCGCGGCCTTGGTGGTGTCTGTTGTGGTTTGGATCACGGGGGTCACTGTGTCGACGCTGATGAATCTATCCGTTTCGTCCGGGAACATGGCTGTGTACATGAAGGTTACGAGGCCACCCAACGAATGTCCCATCAGGACGACCTTCTTCCATTTGAAATGTTTGACGATTCACCTCAAGAGAACTAGACCGTCCCAGTGTTTGTAGTAAACCATTCCTTTGGGGTAGTGTGATGAGAGCCCCATCCCTGGCAAGTCTATACACAGGACGGAGAGTGTTAGTGGCAGCAGTGGGATCAGCCGGTTCCAAGTGCCAACATTGTCCTGCCAGCCGTGGGTCGCCAATATTGGTTGTCTGTCTTTCGGTCCCCACCACCGCCCCGCCACCTCATCCCATGGCCCTGGGATTTTTATTTCCTCGATGTGATGGGTCTTTGAACCTGGAATATTTTCCTGAGTTTTAGCCACCGTTTATTGTTTGGATAAAATATAAAAAATAAACGGCAAAGTAATGATCCCTGTGGCACTTCTCGCAATCTTTGGATATAATATAAAAGACTAAGTGAATAAGAAAGAGAGAGCTTAGAATCCCACAGGGATCATCCTGTGGGACTTCACTTTTGATAATCCATTTTAATAAAAATTCCACTATACTACAGAGTTAGCACGAGGTACGATCGTGGTAACAAAAGGCGGTATGCACTATGTACGGGGCCAAAAGTGCCAGCGTGTTTTAATTTGAATGAAAATTTATACGAATAGGCACATTTTCTAATGCTTGTTCTCTGTCGCACATGTTCTCTGACCGTAAAATTATGACCGTTTCTTATGACCAAATAAGGCGCACATGCCGAACGCATTCAAATTGAATGCGTCAACGAACGCAATGCCAACATGGTCATTTTTGATCAGTTGCAGTGTCTGTCAGCTATTGTAACATGTGCGACGAGAACATTTTACTGGGTGGAATTTATGTGCGCCTATATTTTGGTCATAAGAAATTCCAGAAAAAAAAGAACAAAGCGAAAGTTTTTGATACGGTCAGAGGGCATGCGTCGCGGGCATGCCTCACGTGCGCTTTTACTGCGCTATGATGCATGCCCTTAATGAACAAAAAAAGGCACAGTGTTGACATAGTTATTAGGTAGGTACCTACTATAATGGGGAAAATATCTGAGATTGGATTGGCACTACATGTGGTCTTGTGACTTGTGATCCACATTAATAATAATATAAATATTATGATTGTTTGTTAGATGTATTGAGACCGGGACATAGAATAGTTTTTATCCCGGAAAAGTATACCCTGTGCGATAAATGAATTTCCCCGCAACGGAATATATTATGAAGAAGTAACCTTCCGAGGTATGCTAACAAAATGATAATTAGCAATAAAAATATTTACCACTCCGCGCACTCATTATCACTGTGAACTGTCACAACTCACAACTCACAAGGAAGTTCACGCTAGGTCAGTATCTGGTGAGCGAATGGCTTTATTGTGACCATACCACTGCTTTGTAGCGATGTGACCAACAATATCAAAATACTTAGATACGACGTATGCCGTCTAAACTGTAGCAATGTTTTTGCAAGCAAAATGTGTATCGAGAAAATATTGTCGTCCTTTTTTGTCTTGCAGTAATAGCATATACTACTTTCTCTTTCGCACATTTTACGCTTTAATCGAATCGAGATAATATTGTCGTCCTTTTTAGGGTTCCGTAGCCAAAACGGCAAAAAACGGAACCCTTATAGATTCGTCATGTCTGTCTGTCTGTCTGTCTGTCTGTCCGTCCGTATGTCGCAGCCACTTTCCTCCGAAACTATAAGAGCTATACTATTGAAATTTGGTAAGTAGATGTAGTCTGTAAACCGCATTAAGATTTTGATACAAAAATGGAAAAATTATTACAAATTTTAGGGGTCCCCATAGGTACAACTGAAACAATTTTTTTTTTTCATCTGGCCTATGCGTGTGGGTATCTATGGATAGGTCTTCAAAAATCATATTGAGGTTTCTAATATCATTTTTTTCTAACCTGAATAGTTTGCGAGAGAGACTCTTCCAAAGTGGCAAAATGTGTGTCCCCCCCCCCCCCCCTCTAACTTCTAAAGTAGGGGCATGATAATTCTAAAAAAAATATATGATGTACATTACTATAAAAACTACCAACGAAAATTGGTTTGAACGAGATCTAGCCAGTAGTTTTTTTTATACGTCATAAATGATAAACCTTAATTTAAATTTCATTATATCAAAAATGAAATATTAAAATAAATCAAAAACCTTATAATTTCATAGAAATAATTCTTATTGCTGCTGCGGAACCCTTCATGGGCGAGTCCAACTCGCACTTGGCCGGTTTTTTGTCTTACAGTAATATCATATACTACTTTCTCTTTCGCTCATTTTACGCTTCGCTTTGATTTTTCTCTTAAAATGGAAGACAATAATTTAAATATTAATAAAATCTTAGTAATTACGTGTGAAATATTACACCTTTGGCTTTATTTGTATTCCTCGTGTTGTTACTGCACTGTCGGAAGGCACACGACGGCATTTCTGGATGGAATGTAGCGAAAAACAACGCGGTAATTAATGAATTAAACACGTCCGGCTGTTACCGCGTCCTAAGGCACACTGCTCTCAGATGAATGAGCTCACTCATTTCGAGGGTGACACATTTTCGCGCTGACGATTGTATGGAATGCCTTTTCTAACGTTCTAATTATATGGATGTGACTAATAAATAACACTTTTAATTCCATCAGACGGATGCATGTGATTTATTCGTGATACGCTCAGTGCTCACCCCTATTAACAATTATACATAGATAAACGAACAGAGTGTACACTGTACTTAGAAAAGCTAAATATGTACCTTTACGCACGTAGCTATCAAAATTTTGATTTTGTAACTACCTACCTTTGCAATTTTGGTTGTTTCGAAAATGCTGGATGTTTTGTGACCCTTGCAGGTTCATACTTTATAGGTTTAAAAGTGCTCTGTAGTAAGTAGGTAGGTACAGGATTCCTCGAAATTCGAATATCGATGCTTCGGGCTTCCTACTTAATATTGGCAATTTCTACCCGACTGCGCCCAGGAGGGTACCGAAAGATCGTTTCGAGTCTATGTATGTGTAACTTGTAAGTCCTTGGGACATTAGAATAAACGGCTCTTCGGATTTGAGCTTAAAAGATATCATTACATTCGTCTTGGTCGCAAGATAGGCAATGGTTAGTGGTTACACGCAAATGCTATAGGTACGGAGTGTTTGTTATGCTTTACTTATTTTTGTGATTACTCCTCTACACAGTGTTTTGTTCATTGACAAGTACATAATCAGTAATAGCTTTAAAATTATAATTAAATAGTACATTACGCACCTAGGGCAGGAAAATAAGAAATGTCTCAAGATCACATGTAATTGTTGGCCGAGGCGAAGCCGAGGTCAACAAACATGTGATCTGAGGCTTTCTTATTTACTGCCCATGGTGCGTATACTATTTTTCTCATCGACGGATGCGGAAAACGGCAACATCGGTAAGCGCAGCGGGAAGAAAGTTGACGTTTTCCGCCCGGAGGTGAGAAAAAAATATTTTTACGTAAGAAATAACAAGTAGGTACTTAACCCATCAACTCCCAGGCGGCACCCGGGTGCCGCATATCAATGGAAAATCTATTGTGTGTGGAATTCCCACGATCGAGGTATGTATTAAGATCAGGGCTCGGAAACCTGGTTAGTCTTCGCGATCCTTCGTTGGAAACGCCATACATTTCCAAAAGAGCGTTTTCATTTCGATTCCGCTCTGAGCAAACCGAAATTATTTCTGGTTTTGTTCAAAGAGCAAAATGAAACTGCTCCTGCTCAAAATACCGGTTAGAACAATTCGCGATTATGTTCGTCCCGCCCACTCACACACACCACGACCCCCACCCATTGTCCACAGTCCACACATCCAAAACAAATGACCTATTGGCTATTAGATGGTGCACTAGAAAGGGATAGAAGATATCACTGCACTTGTTACTTTCCGCGAGGAATTAACCAGGTCAAAACCTGGTTAAAAAAAATACCGGTTCCGAGCCCTGATTAAGATTATAAACACGAGAAATCCCTGAAGTTCCTAATATTTTAAAAGTGATAAGAGTTTTCATGTTAATTAAATGTTGAATTTAAATATTCATTTAATGATGTTTATGACAATATTAAGATTTCAGGAATAAATTAAGAACATTTTAAAAGATTTTTTCCTGCTTCATGCATTTATTTGCTCTTGCGCTGTCATTGAACGCTGTAGTATTCACAAGTCACAACTTATTTTAAAGTTTACGTAATAACTAATAAATCGTTATAATAAAGCCTTCTAGAGGGCGCCACAATCGTAAGTTGAACTTCTTATTACTGAAAGCCTGCCTGATAGTAGGGGAGGTCGCGCTCAGTTAAAAAAGTCATTTCGTACCGAGCGAAAATCGTTACAATAATAGTATTCAGTCAGCCACTTCATAATGGGTGGAATAAAAATTGAGAGCATTTCAAAGTTGTTGTTGGGAATCGTATTGAATTGACATTAAAAAGATCCCAATTCGCACCCAATAAAGGTTTATATCTAGATTATATACGTTTAGGTTAGGTAGGCGTTATTTTAGTTTTAGTATATAACAACAGATGGCGCTTTTAAAGTAAAATGTATATAATTCTTCTTCACAAATATTGACTATCGAATTAATTACTTAAAATTGCTATGTGAGATAATTTTATGGTTAATTCAAACGAAAATCGCCGTCAGCTGAATGTTTGCAGGTAGAAATGTCGTCTACGCGACGCCCTAGGATACATTGAGCGCGAAGTAGGGCTATATTGGTCATAACTTATATCGCTGGCTGACGGTTTTTCCACCGTCGTATTAGCGACTGACGGTTTTCTTTATTATTTACAAAGTAGAAACATTCACCTGTATAAAATTTGTACGGTATAAAATGACTTTATATTCAAAAAATTTTTACATGTTCAATAACGCGACTGACGTTGAATCCCCCGTCTGCAATACGGCTGACGGTGATTTTTTGGTTAAACATGACCTCAATAATCATCCATCAAAGTTTCATTCGGTATAAAATCACTTTTCGCAACTATTTTTTTTACAACTTTGAAATACTCTCAGTTAATATTCCACCACGGGTGCGGCGACTGACGCTGAATAAATTGATTGATAAATATTAAGCTACCGCTGGACAAAAATTTGGTCGGTATGAAATTACTTAGTAACCGCTAGCACTACCTCCCCTACTATGAGGATTTGTGAGTAAGGAGACTTAGGAAGTTAGGATTTCAAAAACACATAGTACTTATCTACTGCTAATGTTATTAAATGAATACTATTGTTGTCACCTATTTACCTATCTAGGTAAATAGATAACATTAATGGCCGCTAGGGGATACTTATTCTTCAGGGACTATTGGTTAAAACAGGCATTAATTCAATATAATTTAGCACACAAAAAATTTCTTCCAAGTGGCCATTCTATATTTTTATTCTTTCAATCTTTGAAGAAATAATAAAAACAACAAATTCAATTTTTTTTCTTATTTTTCTCTTTATACAGTAATTAATTACTTTATGTAATAATTAATTTCCTATGCAAATGTTCACAGTGAATGTTTATAAAAAAATTTAGACACAAAAATATTTATTTTAACAAATAAATCACAAGATTGACAAAAGTACCTAATTGTTATCTATTAAATTCAAACTGTATCTTCTTTTAAATATTTTAGTAAAGCTATTCTATTAAAGCTAGATAATAAATTTTAATCAATATTAGATACCAAAGAAATAAAACTATGGAGATATATTATTACTAAGAGCACGGAAATACAAAAATACATAGCTATCATTCATTAGAAAATTAAAAAAAAACTAGGCCTTTACATCCGTTGTGGATGATTTAAACAGTATTTTCAGAGCGAAGTAACCACTCCTCAAATACTGTAGTGCCTGGGACAAGATTTTTAAATGTCCGTATGAGTAGTTAGGGATTCGCCGGTTCTGGCTCACTGCCTCAATGTAGGGAAAAATGGGTTTTTTGATGACCATTCGCCTAAAAAAAAAAAAAAAAGGAAGTTTGGTGTCGTAATAGGGTTTTCGGCCATCCTCGATCGATATATGCGATCCGTTTTTACGTATTTGCACTATTTCCTAAGTTAGCTTTTGTGTTTAACCCTCATTATCTACTATCACCACGCTCCATTGTTCCTTCATAATTATTATAATCGCTACTTATTGCATTGTTATGCTCGCCTCAGTGTCCTATTGTTCGACCTGGCTTATCGCTTACGTCACCTTGCTTTCTTACAAGATTTTAAATATATATGAATGATAATTAACTAACTAATGAATTATTGCAAATTAAAAGTACTTAATAATTAATTATGTAGGTCATCCAATCATTCGATGGACTTCGTAAACACACGAAGACGCGGTGCGCAAACTGACACATTTTGCTAGTCAGCGAAATCCAACGAGTCATCGACCACCGCCGCCACGCTCGCCGCTGCCACCCGCATCTCGCGACTCGCGTCGAAGCGCAAGTGTAAACACAAAGCTCGCAACACACAAGTTACAAGTCCTCCTTCATACATTCATCAAATGTATGAAGGGCCATAAAACAGGTCTGAAGTGCCATCGCCGGTGCAACCAATTTGACCCTCCATTAAGAACTGTGATGAATTCATATGTGAATACTGGTTATTGCGAAACTTTTACAAAATAACTTGCCTATATTTCAAAATAGCATAAAACAATGAAACTATGTAACTAGATAAAAGTAATTATAGTAATAAGTACTAGAAATTATTAACCATTCCTACGATCGCGGGTGCAACATCAAAATTTTCAAATCTCTTAACCCATCAGTCGTGGCAAAACGAGACACAATAGCTTTTTCATTGTTATCGCGGCCGGATGTGGCCGCTTGGGGCTTCATGAATTAAAGGTGAATTAAATCGTAATTCTCTAACAAATTTTAAAAATTTTCGTCTAAATCACTAAAACGATTGAATAGTGTAATTTTTACAAAAGATTTCGACGTATTGCTGTATAACTATACTACAAATAAACATTAATTTGAAATATATGCAATTTTAATTTAAAAATATGGGAAAAAGCATCGCGTCCCTTAGATGATATTGCCTAAAAACGCTCTAAATTATTCGAATTTCATTTTTTACCGATAAAAGTTGTTTTGTTAGTAAATACACATCTTCTTACGTATATTCCAATTGCAAAATGTAGCTAATGCCACATTTTAAAAATTCTCATTGAGATCCGTCTGTAGCGGAATTGTTCCCTTGTTGTCTAAAATATATTTACTTATAATTTACCTAAATAAGCAATTTTCTGATTATATTTTCTTTTTCAAAACTTTAAAATGGCTGCAGTTTCCGAACCCACCTGCACCGCTAAAATAAAAAACGCTCTTATTATTTTTTTATCAGTTTTACCTAATGTAAAAAACCTATTAGGTCTCCATGACGCTCGAGTGACTACACAAATAGCACCCTCCCCTCCCCTACCACTAGCGGAATAGAGAAACAATCCCGAGCTGTCATACAAAAGCAAAAAGGGACCTGAAGGATTGGAAACGGTTTTTTTTATTTTTTTAATCCGTGGTCTTTTAGCTTTGTTTTGGTCTAACCAGAATATTTTTAGGTGCCGTAGTTTTTTTTAATGATTTTTTTTTATGAACCGCGCACGAGTCGTAACTTGTTTCTACACGAAACTTCAAACGCGATTTACTCAAAATCAAATTATTTGCCTTCTTTTATTTTTTTACTTTTTTAATCCGTAGTCTTTTGGCATTTTTTGGTCTAACCAGAATATTTTAAGGTGCCGTAGTTTTTTTTTTATGAATTTTTTGTGAACCGCGCACGAGTCGAAACACGAAACTTCAAACGCGTTTTATTCAAAATCAAATTATTTACCTTCAGGTCCCTTTTTTGTCAACCACTCACAATTATGTTTACGTGTGCGTGTTAGTGATGTAGGTCTACATACTTACCTACATCTTGTAATTCGACAAAATATCGATCATGGAATAGTTAATATTAATAGTAAGATTGTAAAAATAATAAAATGGGATAAAATAAAACTGCATAGATATATGCGACCTTGGTGGCTCAGTTGGTGGGCTCTTGAGTCTTGATAGCTTAAGCCGGGGGTCGCGGGTTCGAATCCCGCCGACGGAACAAAAAGTTTTTCAAAGTTCCTGGGTCATGGATGTGTACCTATTAAATATGTGTATCATATTATGTATAATAAAAACCTTAAATATATCTATAGTATAAAAGTATTAAATATATTTCCGTTGTCTGGTAACTTGTGTTACCAGACCTTCAGGTACTTAGCACGGGGCCAGACTGACGTGGTGTGATGCGTCCATAGATATTATTATTATTATTTTTGGTAATTTTGATTTTCTCGGTTCTCACTGGCAAACTGGTATGTACGGGCCGAAGCCAAGTAGGTATATGGGTCAATCAACTTTTCGACCCACACTTCGCTGTCCTCGGCAGTTTTTGAACAAAACTCCATAAATCTATTGAAATTAACATCATGTGAGGTACTCGCGTATTATTAGACTGTAAATCATTGTGACTTATACGTTTTTATTCAAAAATATCCTCAAATTAAAATAATTTATGTGGTAACAGACAACCATTGACAAATTCTTCTTCCATACAAATTATTGCTGTCCAAAACGCGTGATATATTGATATATAAATAGAACCTATGCAATTATATGCGGACTTTTTGCGCATCGTGTGCGTTACTGCATATAATTGTATAGGTTATATTTCCCACAGACTAAAAAGTGCGTCAGGGATAGTTTGTCGTCTGCGCTGCGCCTTATCATATTATATTGTTAACAAATGTATATCCCTTTTTTTCCAGATTTCTGGATCATTTTAAAATGGCGTTAACTCCAGCCGAGAAACAAAAGAGATACAGAGAACGGTTGAAACAAAATAAGGAAAAATATGAAGAGGCTAAAAGAAAACACCGTCAGCACTACCATCAAACAAAACGGCTTGTTAAAGATTTGACGCCTAAAGAAAAAAGAAATGCAAATACTATCTGGAAACTGAGGCAGAGAGAATATCGTCAAAGAAAGAAGAATCTACAAGCAGTTATAACTGAAACACCACCAACTTCTCCGACACCCGACGTGCAGAACATTCGAGGTCCTGTAAACCCTTTACCTGGTGGATCACCATCTTCAAATTTAGCACGTGAACGCGGCCGTCGTCAGGTCAAAAGTAACAGAAGTAGATTGTATCGAGAAAATAAAAAAATGGAAAAGGAAATACAGTTATTAAAGAAGAAATGTAATAAATTCAGAAAACGATTATCTCGCAGTAAAAAAAATATGTCAGAGAGTGAAGAAGAAAATGAACAAGTAAAGAAAAAATATAGACTCCTGACAAGTTCTATTAGAGACAAATATCATACAACTAAAAATATGAAACAGAAACTACTCTTAAAGAGCATACTAAAGGATGATCGAATAGTAAAATATAGAAAGAGGAATGAATTGATAAATAAAGTATTTGGAATAAACCGGCAATATACAACCAAGTTGTCAATTAACAATAACGCCATGTTGCTAAAAAAGAAAATTCATAGGTTTTTTCTGCGAGACGACATCTCAAGAGCAACTGCAGGTAAGAAAGAGACCGTAACCCGAAACGGAATCAAACTTCAGAAAAGGTTCCTGCTCGATACAATGAAAAGTTTGCACAAACATTTCAAAGCAGAAAATCCAGGGGTTTCCTGTTCTTACTATTATTTTACGAAAAATCGCCCATTTTTTGTTGTAAGACCTTCTGCTGATGGCCGTGAAACTTGTTTGTGCAAAACACACATCAATTTTGCTTACAAAACCCAAGCACTGAAGAAACAAGGGATCATTAAAAGCGACAACTTATGTGATGCCATTAAAGTAACAGTGTGCGATGATCGGTCAAAAAATTGTATGTATAATAACTGCAAGACGTGTAAAAACAAAAGCTTAAAATACAACGAAGAAAAAATTAAAGGTACAATCAAATATAGCCAATAAATAAGGAAAGAAGAAGTTTATGAGAAAGATGGGAAGAAGTTCAAAAGTATAAAAAATGTTAAAGAAGAATTAAATGACGACATCTCACACTTTCTGAAGGCATATGAAAAGGATGTGACCAATTTTAAAAAGCACGTGTATAATATAAAAGTTCAGTTCCATAATTTCCGGGAATGCTTGGACAACTTACAACCCAATGAATGCGCCATAGTTGTTGACTTTAGTGAAAACTACAACTGTAAATATAACGAAGAGGTGCAATCAGATCACTTTGGGGGCTCTAGAAATCAAGTATCTCTACATACAGTCATTGTCTATACTCACGACTTGGAAAAGAAGTATAAATCAAACTCTTTTTGCACAATTTCTTCATCCACTTGTCATCAGCCTGCTGCAATTTGGGCTCATTTGGATCCAATTATGCAATGGATAAGGAGTGAGTATGAATCTATTAACTTAGTACATTTCTGACGGCCCGTCCACTCAGTACCGCCAAAAGCAGAATTTTTATTTGCTATGTCACAAAATCTTTGACTACGGCTTTGCGGCTAGAACGTGGTCATTTTTTGAAGCAGGGCATGGAAAGGGCCCTGCAGACGGAATAGGTGGATTTCTTAAGCGAACTGCTGACAGAATAGTAGCAAATGGGAAAAATATTGCAAATTGTAATCATTTCATGGAACACTTAAAGAATGCTAGCAAAATAAAACTATATTTAATTGAAGAGGTTGCTATTAAAGATATACAAGACAAATTACCTAAATATATACCACGACTGGTTGGAACTATGAAAGTGCACCACATATTCACAGACAGCAGATATTACTTAAAATATCGACCACTGACCTGTTTTTGCGGATCTCTCAAGAGAGGCTTTTGTGACTGCCACGACCCTCAGATATATTACATAAATGCCATCGAACAGACTACACAAGAATCACTAGAAGAAGACAACATTGAACCTGCGCGTGGTGATTTATCATCAGATGATGATGTGCCACTCAGTTCACTTACCGTATTGAAGGATATTCACAATACATTGCCGCTGGGCATCGCTGGGCGGTCGCTGGACCGCACCAGTATCTACCGAACAATTTATGACAGTTCCTCTGATATGGATGACGATGAAATGCAAGTACCCTCTGGGGCAAAGAATATATTATACTCTGATGATAAAGAAAACTATAAAACATCAAAGGTCCTTGGTGCACGAGCGGATGAACATCAGCCGTCGACCAGTAATTATAAAGGCTCTAGTTCAATGCAGGTTTCAATTGGTGACTTTTTGCATGTCGTTGTTTATAGCGATAACTTGAAAAAGAAAAAATATTCCTACGTTTGCAAAGCTTTGACCACTATCGAAGATGACGGGGAGGTAAAGGTTATGTTTTTGCGAGTAATTGGTAACACAGATGCGAAGATATTCAGAATGGATGAACACGATATCAATTATGTAGAATATGATGATATTATTAAAATTCTGCCAATGCCTATAATTATTGTGAAAAAAGGACTTCAGGTTTATTACAAATTTGATGATCCTATAGATGTTTTTGAAAAGTGACTGTTGATTTTTAGGTAGTTATATATGATAGTTATAACTAATTACAACTTCTAATACAAGACTGTTGATTACTTGCTAAGATTATGAGAATTATTCGTTGATTTTTTTAATAATATGTTTATGATAAGAATGTTAATATTTTTGGTTTCTTTAGTAAATTTTTTTTATAATAGCGTAGTTTAAAATTTCTAAGCAGTTCCATTGTAAGCATTCCTTAGGATTCTTCATCCGATTTCTCAAATGTGTGTCTTCCGTGTCACTAAAATTTATCCGGTGTTACTTTGTTTTGAGTAATATTATAGTGTCTTAGGTGTTACCAGATTGTCTCTGGTGTTACTTTTATGTCCTCTTTTTTTCGATGATTATATTGTTATTTCACGACCTTTTACAGTGGTATCACTTGTTATTGAACAGTTTAAGGTGCGTTAGAAGTTATTTATTATTTACGAAGACTTTTGAAGTATTAGCTATTCTAAATACAGAATTATTAGAAATGCTAATATTTGATCTCTATGGTAACGCTAAACACATATTATTGAGATTATGTTCTCATGCATGTAACTTAAACTAAGACTGAATATACCAAACTGTTTAATTATGCATGCCAAAGTAAAGAATATATAAAACTAATTCAATACTATGTTTTATTCTTGTTAACCAAGATACTCCTCTCAGGTAACGCGATAGACACTTTTATGGGGGTTGTTTAAGTTTTTTTAGAATAAAAAGAAAACTGTGCAATAAAGGTCGTGCCCTTTTACATATATAATGCTAGAGTATTGAAGCTATTTGAATGTATACTTCAATGTCTAATATCTTAAAGTAAACAATAAATAAAAAAATCCTGAATGCTTCTCCAAAATGTGGGTCGAAAAGTTGATTGACCCATATACCAGGTATGGTTACGATTTTATATGCTACTCGAAATATGTATTATGTATGTAAGATGTGTCAGGAGAAGGATGATTTGGTAAAGTGTGTGGTGGGTGACTGTATGAATTTGTCTGTGTTGCTGGTGTATGCTGTATGCAGAGCAGAGGTTTCCTCATCAGTTTGTAAAAATTGTCTAACTATTCGGCATGTGTTCAGTATTACTGCCTTTTGCAAAAGATTTATTAAAGGCTTATAATTAACTGATCACCAGAAATAGTAACATTTCACAGACAAAAATTGTAAACGATCACCAAAATATAGACCACCATTTTAATGTAAAATGATAACCAAAGATTTAACATCTTAAAACCAAAAATAGTTAATGATCACCAAAATTAGTAAATGATCACCAAAATTTGTAAATGATCACCAACATTATACTAGCATTTTAATGTAAAATGATCACCAAAGATTCAACATGTTAAAACCAAAAATAGTAAATGATTACCAAAATTAGTAACTGATAACCAAAATTAGTAAACGATCACCAGAATTAGTAAATGATCACCAACATCATACTAGCATTTTAATGTAAAATTATAAACAAAGTATTTATTTATTTTTTTTTTTTTTTCATTTTGCTATCCTATTAAAGAAAAATGAACCAAAAAAAAATCATTGCTCCGGAGAACAATAAATAATAAAAATCAAATTTGAACTACATTTTAATTTAAAATGAGAAACAAAAGAATTACATCTCGTTATTTGACTATCGTAAATAAATAATAATATACTGATAACGGGACTCAGTATAAGCACAGAGTAACACTGTGGTATAAGTATCTCCATACCAAATTTCAGCAAAATCGGTTCAGTGGTTTGGGCGTGAAGAGGTTATGGCCAGACAGACAGATACACTTTCGCATTTATAATATTACTTATTAAATAATATTATATATAAAACTGTTATAATCCATGTTAATATTTTAAATTGGAATGGGTAGGTGTCCGTCTGTTATCTCTTCAGGTCCAAACTGCTGAATATAACAATAGAGTTATAATACTTCCTTGTTAATTATATGCTTACATTTTTTGTCAATCGTAGTGATTTATTTGGACAGAAATATCGCATTGATTTGCTCGCAAGGATTTGGTGATCATTTACTATATTTGTAATCATTTACTATATTTGGCGTTCGATTACAATTTGAAGTGTAGTCGTGACAAAAATAGCTGGTAGTATTGCAATTTTAGACTTTCTTTTTTTGGTGTTAAGTAACTTTTTTTGGTAAACAAGTTTAGGGTATCAGAGCATTTTTTGGTGGTCATTATAATATTTGTTCCCTTTATTAAATGTGGAGGTAGCTGAAGGGTATCTAGGGATTTATGTATGTAACTGTTTTGGGATGACACCTATATGACTATGGGTACTATGGTCACTTTTTGCAGGTTCCAGAGGCGGGCTATTTCGTCTTTAAGTTCAATGTATTTGATGAGTTTTTCTGCTATTGTATTTTGCAAGTTGTGAGTGTTAGGCACGTACGATTATTATTATAGTAAAATTGTAATTTTGGAGTAAAATATGACTTTTATCATTAAAAATTTTTGTAACAAAAAAAACAAAAGATAGATAATATAACTCATTTATTTATTCATGCTAATATTATAAATTCGAAAGTAACTCTGTCTGTCTGTCTGTTCGTCTTTCACGGCTCTACCGCTGAAATAGCAGCTGCCATATCCTACCTACTCCAAAGATGTGCCATAGCTAGGCTTGCCAGGTGTCCGGCTTTAGCCGGACATGTTAGGCTTTTTGCAGTCGCGTCCGGCCAAATATGTACGTGTTTGGCCTGTCCGGCTTTTGTCAGGCTTTTTGTCAGAGTGGCGATTCGTACGACGATGGGCGGACGAGCGCCCGACCCGAACGGACAAGGGCGAGCGGAGAGCAAACTATCTTCCGGCCCGCGATTCGCGCCGCGCCGCGCGTCACGCGTGGCGTGCGTGAGCGTGGTTACCCCGCCCCGCTGCTCGCACCGTCCGCAGACAGGTTCGCGCCCGTTAGTCTGCCCTAGGAACGCGTGGCGTTTGCGCGTGCTTGGCGTGTGTTCACGTACAATTAAGTATTTCAGTTAGCGGCGACCGTATTTTTGGTGAGTTAGTTTTATATTTTCCTATTTGTAGCATTAATGTGTTATTGACAAACCTCAAATACAAGTACAACATCTTTGTTTCAGATCTCTCTATTAGTCATGTCGAAAAGAAAATGTATATTTTCTGACAGTTTAAAAAGTCAATACAAGATGTTCAAATCTGGCAAAGAGCCATGGGACGCAAAATGTGTAATTTGTGATCAAATAATTTCCATTGCTAATAAGGGCAAAGCTGACTTAGAAAAGCATTTAAATACCGAAAAACACAAAATGAAGATTCGTAGTACGGCATCTACATCAAGAATTGATATTTTCATGGAATCCAATGCGAACTTAAATCTTCAACGGAGCGTTCGGGCCACAGAAGCTACTCTGGTTTATCATACCGTTAAACATCACGAATCATTTAACTCACTAGATTGCACAGCTCCACTTTGCAAGAGTATATATCCAGATTCGAAAATCGCAAAAGATGTAACCTGTTCCCGCTCAAAAGCTGAAGCTATCCTAAAAAATGTTTTAGGCCCATTTGCCCAAGAAAATATGTTAAAGGAAGTGTCAAAAATCAGATACTTGAGCGTCTCCACAGATAGTAGCAACCATGGTGCTATTAAGCTATTTCCTGTGCTTATACAATATTTCAACCCTGAAAAGGGAGGAATTCAAGTTAAATTACTGGAGCTACAGGCCTTACCGAACGAGACTGCTGAAACAATATCCACTTACATACACACCATTTTGACGGACAAAAACTTATTGGATAAATTAATAGCTTTTTCAGCGGACAACACCAATACTAACTTTGGCGGTAGAGAGAGAAGTGGGACCAACAGCGTCTACAGTAGACTCAAATCAGCTACTCAAAACGATGATATGGTCGGTGTTGGATGTATTGCACATATCTTCAGCAATTCCGTACATCACGCAATCGAATCTTTACCAATCTGTGTAGACAGCATAGTGATGCAAATGCACAACCATTTTGCCAGCTTCACAGTTCGTACTGAAGCTTTAAAAAAAGTTTGTTCAGAATTGGAAATTGATTTTAAACGTATGCTTAGCCATTCAAAAACCCGCTGGCTATCTCTTTATCCCGCCATAGAGAGAATCTTGCAAATGTACGAGCCATTAAAGTCATACTTTCTTTCACTGAGTTATCCGGCCAGAACATTGCAAATGTTTTTCGAAAATGACTTCTCTGAGTGTTATTTATGGCTCTTACATTCTTTCATGTCTATATACCAAAGCCGAATCAAACACACTGAAACTGCTGATATTTCTGTCAATGAAGTAATTGATCAGTGTTCGCAAGTAGTGGAAAATATAAACGAAAGATTGGAACAAAATTTTTGCCCAATGAAAGTGACCGAAATTTTACGGCGTTTATCGGAGGCTCGTCGGGATGAGGTAGAAGATTTTAAACAAAACATGAGAAGAATGTACAATATTGCCAAAGATTACCTGAATTCCTGGACCAGTGAATTTTGTACTGACCTAAAACACTTTCAGTGGATGACTTTAGCTAATATTCCAAGCTGGGAACAAGGGGCAAAAACGATAGACACTTTGTCTAGAAAAAATGTACAGTTAAATGACAATAAATTTTTTGATCAGTGGCAAAACTTCATAAAATTTTTAAAGCAACACGAAGATGACTCTGACTTTAAAAAGCTGTTGGCACATCAGAAGTGGACCTCGTATTTTAAATCATTTAATAATGAAGAATTTTATTCGGAACTGCTTAAGTTGGCAGAATATTATTTTGCAATACCAGGCCACAATGCCAACGTTGAAAGAGTTTTCTCTTTAATAAACGCCCAGTGGACAAAGGAACGCAGTAGACTACAAACAGATACAATTGCTAAGATGATGTTCTTGTTATGCAATTTAAAATTAACATGTAAAGAATTTTACGATATGATTTCTAAGGAAAACGAAATTCTTGACAAAGTAGGTGCAAGTGCCAAATATAACTAGATTTTGTTATTTTTTAAAGATTTTAAATTGTTCTATAAATACCTACTATAAAGTAAATTCTTACCTAGCCGTAAAATTAATATTATCTTTTTGTTACTTTCCAGAAGAATGATTATTTTTATTTGTTTTATTATATTTTTTAGTTTATAGTATTAAGAATGCCAAAAGAGAGCTATATTCATTTGTTTTTTAGTTTTAATAATATTTAATTATCTACAAAAGACTGATGATCCATTTGTAAGTAAAACTGTAATAGTGTAACTTAATAAACATTTCAAATTCGTAAACGAGTTTTTTTATTATAAATATTATGTCCATCTTTTAATAAATATCGAATATCCTCACTTTTCACCACGTATAAATACTTTTTTCAACAGCCCAGCTGTAAAAACATTATGTTTGGCAATAAAAAAAACATGTCCGGCTTTTAGGCTAAAATGTCCGGCCTTATATAGTGCGCAGTCCGGCCTTTGCATTTTATGGCCTGGCAAGCCTAGCCATAGCCCATACCATAAGCGATTGCATCGCGTCGTTTATAAAATCACAAGCTGTTGCGACTTCGTCCGCGTGGACTTCAGTTTATAGCGCGCGGTGTCAACAAAATTGGTGTCAAATTTAAAAGCTTTTTAAAACCTCAAATCAAAATACCCAAAACAGCTATGCAGTGTGCACATAATATATATATTTTTTTAATTAAACTTTTTATACCAAAATTTAAAGCTTATTTAGCCCCCCATTACACAGCTTTAGCTTTACCAGAGACCAGTACTCTATGGCTTTACCCATAAACTATTTAGTATTTATCATTGGTAGGCTGTTGTTTCTGATATATTATATGTTGGTAGGTGAGTTAATTAATAACGTGTATAACAATCGAAAGAATCGAAAAACCTAATTCAACAGGTTATCACCTCTTATAGAAATACGTATGAGCAAGCGATAGCGCGATCTAGGCGACTCTTGGCGCCATCTGTTATGAGTTTTTGGAACTAACTTAATTTGAACAAATTTACGCATAAACACCCCCTTACAACCCCTTTTTCCAGTTAAAAAGTAGCCTATATCCTTTCTCAGGCTTTAGACTATCTGTGTACAAAATTTCATTACAATCGGTTCAGTAGTTTTGGCGCTGTTGTTTCTGATATCTTTATTGGTACTTGGTAGGTGAGTTATTTAATTACGTGTATAACAATCGAGAGAATCGAAAATCCTAATTCAACATGGTACCACCTCTTATAGAAATACGTATGAGCAAGCGATAGCTCGATCCAGGCGACTCTTGGCGCCATCTGTCATGAGTTTTTGGAACTAACTTGATTTGAACAAATTTACGCATTTTCACCCCCTTTCAACCCTTTTTTCCAGTTAAAAATTAGCCTATGTCCTTTCTCAGGCTTTAGACTATCTGCGTACAAAATTTCATTACAATCGGTTCCGTAGTTTTGGCGTGAAAGCGAGACAGACAGACAGAGATACTTTCGCATTTATAATATTAGTATAGATAGTATAGATTGACCTTATAATTATAGGATTTGACACACAAACGTTCTTTGACTACTTTTGTAAATGTTTTGAACGGTTTCTGGGATGTAATTGTAAAGGCTTATACATTGACCTCTAAAAGATTTACTGATTTTACTAATAGTGAGGGAGCCCTAGAACAATTTTTTTTGTGATTACTAAATACTAACAAGCTGATTTTTTGTGAGTATCTACATTTTGATAAGACAAACAACATTTTTATTTTCGAAAAGTCTCGAAAGTGGTAGCTAACAGAGATAGAAAGGATGTCATACTTTGACTTGATGATCAAATGAATCAATGGAAAATCAGCTGGTTAGGGTTCCGTTTTAGGGTACAGTAGTCAACCAAGTTTTGTTGATTACAGAACCCTAAAACCTAACCCTAACCAGCAGATTTTTTGTATATTGGTAGGTTAATAGTTATATAATTTAAGAGTAACCTTGTCCTACAAATAAAACAATCCATATTTTAGGACCATCAAGTCAAAGTATGAAATCCTTTCTATCTCTGTTAGCTACCACTTTTGAGATTTTTCGAAAATAAAAATGTTGTTCGTCTTATCAAAATGAAGCTACTCACAAAATATTAGCTTGTTAGTAGTCACAAAATTTGTTCTAGGGCTCCCGTACTATAAGCACAGAATATATATTAGTAGTACTTACCAACTATAAGTCTGATCACCGGCAAATCTAGCTTGTGCTTGTTTCTGGTGTTCCTACAGTGAATGTCACATTTAGCTTTAAATTTACTTACACCTCTAAAAGATTTACTGAATTTAGTAAGTCTGATCACCAGCAAATCTAGCTTGTGAGCTTGTTTCCGGTGTTCCTACAGTGATGATGTCACTTTTAGCTTTAAATTTACTTATATTTTTTCAACCGGGCATTTTCTAAAACCCGGCACGACACGACACGACATGTCATGACACGATACGACACGACAGGTTACGTCACGTCACGTCACGTCATGTTTGGACACGACACGACACGACTTCACTAGACCCTATTAATTTTCAATTCACTCTCTATGAGCCCTCTTATTTGATGCCCATATTGCAGAAGTGCTTTAAAAATAACTATTCCCCTTACGCTTACCCCTATCTTGAATGAGCAGCCATATTGGCATTTGACTCCCGCGACGCCGCTGTACGTGTCCAGGCTGCACTGGTCCACGACGGTCGAGCAGGTCGTGGACTACGTCAGGAGCAAGACCCACTTCGCCTTGAGTGTCGAGCGCTTGGAATCCCGCCACAAAGTGAATTTTAGCTCCTTTGTGGTGAGAGTCCCGACGCACCATCTACCGACCTTCGAGAAGGAGGAGGGACAGACGGACAGACAACGAAGTCTTAGAAGTAGGGTCCCGTTTTTACCCTTTGGGTGTGGAATTAAAGCGATAAAAATATGTATGATAGTATCAGTTATGTTATCATGTCAACATTCCTAGATAATTAGTATAAACAGAGGTTAAAGTCAAAAATGGACGCCATATTTAACCATAATAGTCCCAAGAGCTAGTGAACCCTACGAATAACGGTATGTCTGTAGGGCTAGAAATTTTTATAGTGATGAATCATGCTAGGTACGGCAACCATCGCCTGGCTGGCATCAGCCCTGCGCGTGATCAACCCCTTTACCCTTAAAAGTGTCAATAAAATCCAAAAAAAAAACTTGCTCCTGTGGTGTGGTGGTAAAATGAGGGTGGCAAAAAAAGGAACTAACGCTGCCATCATACAAAAACGCCATTTTTGACAGTTCTACTTTACCAGCAGCGCCCCCGCCCACGTTCATTTATGGCCTTGTCGGACCAGCAATAGACATCTGTCAAAATCTGTGGTCAAAGTTAAAGTTAAGTTAGCCTTAACTATAACCATAATTTTGACCGTAACTGTAACCACGCCTCTGGTGCAACCCACCCCAATACATGATATTACATAATTCGGAATAAAATAATAAAATACTTAGATATTTATATACTTACTATATTTTATGTTAAAAAATATACAGTGATAATCAGCTGGTGAAAAAACAATTTTATTTTAATTTTTTAAACTAGATGGCGCTGACAACATCATATTTTTAACGACAGTATGCAGAAGATCATTTTAAACTGTTTTTAAGTCTTGTTTGCAGGAAAAATATATTTGACCTAGAATATAATTAAAGAAATAATGAAATAGGGATGCATTTAAATTATTTCATAATAGGGAATATGCAATACTTTGATATCAGCAAAATTTGTTTATCTTCCAAAAAGGCAACATTATTACATAATTAATGTCGTCCGAATATGTATGTAAGCAGTTGCTAAATTAATACAAAACTACAAAAAATGACATAATCTTGTTACAAGTAACAAGTGGCTAACGAAAACAATTTTTTTAACTTTAAATCCTTGTTATTTAAGAAATTATTCATTATCATGGATATATCATTGCAAGACGTCTCACACTTATTAAGTACTTTTCGAAAAGCCGATAATATAATATGCATATTCACCATTCTATGTAGGTTAGTACTACTAAGTTTTTTTTTTACTACTATTTTTTTAAATATGATTCTTCTAAAGCAATGTATAAGCCTCGTAGCAGTAGGTAATACAGATATGGAAATAAAAAGTACTTAAAACATTTAGTGTGACTATCAAAGAAATTTATAATAAATAGCCGAAAAAATCCGACCAAATAACGTAGTTTTCGCATCGGCTTATAATAAATTTCTCTGATAGTACAAGAATACAAAAATAACTTAGCACCAAAAAGGCTCCCAACATAAAACACTTAGGTAACTATAATAATTAACCCCCTGAATGATAGATATTCAAACAATTCGTAAGCTTTATACAATATTTTGTACTTTTCTGTTCATTAGAAAACCTCCTTTTTAGAAGTCGGTTAAAAAGGTACTGAATCTCCCTAGGTCAAACTAGCGCCAACTAGTGGCCACTTTTGGCGTTAACCGATTTTTTAAACAACAATATTGAATAATAAAAAGTTATGACAAAAATACTACAAGCAATTATTTAGATTTTAGTGCATAAATTACTTGATTTTTGTTTAAATACGGTCTGACTTTCTAGAAACAATTAAATTATGGGTGGCGCTCGCGCTAATTTAACTGCAGTCATAGATAAGGTCAAAATACCGTTTAAAGTTTCTGTTATGTAAAATATTATTTATAATAAGGGGAAAGACTAAAATACCCAAAACAATAAATAGAAATTCGTTAACACGGAAGAATTCCACTTTACTATGCTGTAATGGCTTCTTGAATTTCATTGTGACAAAAATACATGGGACGGACTACTAAGACTAGTTACATTATTCAGAAAAAATAATATTATTATTATTTTTTAAATGGACTAAAATAAGTAATAAGACCCACTCACGACGGTACTGATAACCTAAAAATTATCAAGTAGGTATAGCACGTTATCTTTCTCGTTCTTCATATTTCTGAAAAATATAGCATGACCTTGACAAATGATTTGAAATAATCCAGAAACTAACGTAAAGCTTATTGCGGCTCTACATGATGGGCCAGCGTAGTGGGCCATCACGACGGGCCAGCGTGGGGAGGACGTAGTGGCGTAGGATGGCCGATGGCGCCAGCGATGGCTGTGGAATGGCGGCGGTGTCGGTTTTTCGGTCGCACATCAAAGGATGATGGCCCAGCGATGGTGGTACGCCTCTACACGTTGGCGATACGACAGACGACAGTCGGTGCCTGACCGCGGTCGAGTGAGGACGTCGTAATTCGTATTACAATTTACGAATTTCATTCAAAATGACGAGTACGTGATCTTATAATGAATGAACATATAATATTATTATGATAAAGGCGAAAGTTTGTATGGATGTTTGTTACTCTTTTGCTCAAAAACTACTGAACGGATTTTAATGAAACTTTACAATAAATATTATTGCTTTTTCATTATAATATACATAACTCCTGACTTTTTAAAGATACAAGTTTGGGAGTTTCGGCGTTGTTTTAAGAACGGAAAGCATAATAATATGCTATTGTTACATTCATCATTGTCATCATCATCACTACCATAAATCATTATTTTAATTTTAGTCTCGAAATAATTATTCCTAGAATTCAAGAGAAGGTTCATATTAGGAGGAAGGTGATACGAAGTTCACCGGGTCATCTGGTGAAGTCATAAATTATTAAAAATGCACGTTTTGTATTGCCGCAATGGCTAATGCTTACACGTCCATCTTAAACGACGTTTAGATCACAACTGAACACGGCCATCATGTAGAGGCCTGAGGCGTTGCGACCATTGCATGGCCATCGCATGCGCCATTCGATCGCCCAGCGCTGGCCCATCATGTAGAGCCGCAATTAGAACAAACCTACGCGTCAGTGACGGAGCGTCAAGTTGCGTCAAGTTGTCAAATGTGTTTTTTGTATACAAAACACACATTTGACAACTTGACGCAACTTGACGCTCCGACGTAGGTTAAGCCTCAGCTTAAGGTGACGCAGCGTTAAAGTAAGAAACCGTGCTGGATATGTTTTAGATTGCTTGTTTTCTATGAGAGGCCGGGCCGGCCTCTCATAGAAAACAAGCAATGGAACAGCAAAAAATGGAAAGGGCGTGAGCGACAAAATGGTTTTTGTCGCTTAATTTAAAAACCATAAATACATTTCATATAAGCTATGCACAAATTAAAGTGCATGCTTGAACCAATTTATGTACAAATTTTGGAATCTTAAATCACTCTCCTCCATTGGAAAAATAGGAATCCCTTTTTTTACAGAGGTCTTTTCGATTGATTATTCTGTGCTATAAAAGTTGTCCAATCGTGTTATGCTATGGGCAATTCAAAGACAAAGACATGATGAATACTGACAATGAACTTCAATTTCTTAGCTTTAGTCATTGCTGAGAAAAATCGGCATCGCTACAGCCAAATTATCAAGGCGTCGTCTTAAGTAGGTCTTAAAAAGTTATATTAAGCTCAGTACATTATTATATTTAGTCGCTGTCAAGCATTTGTGTTGAGTTATGAATACAGTCTTGTCCTAAGTGTTCTAAGGAACAAGACTGCATTCATAACTCAATACGTATTTTTGTGGGGTAATACACAAAATATGATTAACAGCGTCCATTCATGAAGCCTGCTTACAGCACTTAAGACTTAAGATACAATTTTACAAAAATTATAAAATTATTTTACAATAAATTAAAACAATTTACAATTGTTTTATGTCGTATCATTTTTATAAACTTTGCGCCTAAGCTAAGATCACTGGCTACACACCGAAATATCTAAGCGAATACTTATATTTTAAGTATACTAATTCAAGCAATATTTAATATTATTATTTAAAGTTTTCTTCTAAATCTTAGCCAAAAAAATTGCATTTAATGCAACAATACTAACATAAGCTGGTCGCTAGTTAAATCTTGAAGATTTTAATTTTTTTACTTTTTCCTCTTTTTGGTAGCACCTAGAGCTTAACCTTAAAAATAATAATAATAATTCTCGTGTTGGGTACGTCATAAAATTACACTTTTGTAATGTAAATGCTTCTACTATTATCAATACAATTAATAAGTGAATAAGTCATTTAAACGCAGCGTTTAAATTAATCATTAAAAACCAATCAAAATTTAATTCGTAGTTGATACACGAACAAAATATCTGTAGGTTGTAGAACATGACATAACATGGCTATATAGACATTATAAAATCAGGTCTACAGATATTTCATCCATGTTGGACGCTGTTAAGCATTTGTGTATCATCCCACAAAAAAGTTATATATTGAGTTATGTTCTATAGATGATTTACAACAAGACTGCATTCAAAATTTAACAACAAAAAAATTGTGGGTTAGGACTTAGGACACAAATGCTTAACAGCGTCCAGTTATCATTTCCCTTTTGGATATCAAGTGTCAAATTATATGTGTGTATACAAAATTTTCATTCAAATCATTATCCGCGCGGAACTAGTTGGCCGCGCCTTAGGTAGGGACAGGGGTGAGGGGGCGGGTTGCTTGCTGCTCGCAACGCACATGAGATTAGACAGTGACGACCAATCTCGCGATATCGTGAACAATAATATTATTTAATTATTGGAAAGAATAAACTAAAGACAATTGATCAGTTTTATGTTCTAAATTATTGACATCGGCTTTCCGTTTTTTAAAAACCTATGCACTTTAAATATTATTTCCTTCGATTGTCTTTTTATCGGCGGACTTATCTTGCTATTGCAATCTCTTGTGCGTTTTGTCTAAACTAGCCAGAACTGTCAAAACCAAGCGCCCCCGCGTTCACATACCTAAGGCGCGGCCAACTAGTTCCGCGCGGACTATACGCTTACTACTACAGTTTCTACAAGGACTCATGCCTACACCTTAATAAGTGAATACAGCTAAAATAAAGGTACAGGATCATGATTTAAAACATAATTAGGAAACTAAAAATAGATAATCAGTTCAAAGACATTCAATGTCACGTCCAAATGACCTATTCAAATTATCAAGAGTCTTGCTATGCGACGTGACCGCGAACTACATTCTATCAGGCGCGTGCCTATAAAGGCCTTATCGTACTAGCGGTTGCCTGGATTTATAAATAGGCCGTATAGGCCGCGGCCTAGGGGCGGTAGCGTCCAAGGGTTGATTCAGACCGCAACGCAACGCGTAGATGCATTTCTAAAATATGGATTTGACAGATTCACAAGACGTCTCACGCAACTGAAATCTGTCAAATCCATACAAATTTATACCGCGCCGCGCCTCGCATCGTCACGTTGCGGTCTGAATTGACCTTTAGGGGCGGCGGAAATAAAGTGGTATATGGATATGGATATATGTAAATCCGGCACTGCGTCGCGGACGCACAACGAATCCGTCGCGTATACGCGCAAGAGGATAGCAGCGTTCTGTGCTTTGTAACATCGCTGCAAACACGCGAAACGTCTCATATCCGCCGCGTGTCCGCGACGTATATGCTGCGCGCCCGCTCCATCCAAATACCAAGGCGTCCATTTATCGGCATCGCACGCATCGGACCCATCGCTCGCAACGGATTTTAGTATGCCTTGTATACGAACTCATACTCGTCCCCTAAACTGCACGCAACGGGTTTTAGTGTGAAGCATACTCCGTTCCGTGCGTCCGATACAGATAACTGATAACTGATAAGTGAACGCTTACCTCAAGGACGCATTCAAAAGTTTTCTGCGCGCGCGGATTCAGCTACATCGCTACGCTACATCAGAAAACGCGACGTAAGGCTGTGTTTCCACTGAAGCGGAGCGGAGCGGAGCTTAGAGCGCTTACAGACGAACGGCACGTGTCGGCGGCAAGCGTCGGCGAGCAGTCGACGGCAGACGACGGCACGTGTCGGCGGCAGTCGACGGCAGTCGGCGGCACGTGTCGGCGGCAGTCGGCGGCAGTTGACGGCAGCCGTCGACAGTTTATAACGCTTGCAGTTGTGACGTAACGCGTAAAGGTAAGCGTCCACAGGTCGGTATAGTACGCAACAGACGTTTCGCATCAGACGGATATTTTTTTTACAGTACGTCTCACTATATCGGCAGCGTACGGATTACCAACTAGCTAGTATGTTTATCTTCAAATTAGTCCAAACAAAGTTCCTAAGTCAAAATTTCTGCTTTCGACTTTTCCATCCATATGCCCCTTTTGAGCATTCATTTACTAGGCTAAACAGTAATCCGTACACTGCCGATTCAGCGGACATACTGTGAAAAAAATATCCGTTTGATGCGAGATGTCCGTTACGTACGATACCGACCTGTGGACGCTTACCTTGCGGGGGTACGTCACAACTGGGGGCCTACCACCACCTCTATTAATCGACATCGTTTGACAGATAAGAATTTATTACTTTAACGTCAAGCTAGCGATCTTAAAAAAGTTGATATTTCACAGCGGATTTAACATTGTTTTGCATTTTTTATTGTTTTTTAGTAAAATTATATTTAAATAGTGAGTACGGTAATGTTGTTCTAATCTTACAACAAAGTGTTCTGGAAACGTGATAGTTTTAGGAAAGTTCGTGGTAGGCCCCCTGCAAGCGTCATAAGCTGTCAAAGGCTGCCGTCGACTGCCGCCGACACGTGCCGTCGTCTGCCGTCGACTGCCGCCGACACGTGCCGCCGACTGCCGTCGCCTGCCGCCGACACGTGTCGTTCGTCTGTAAGAAGCCTTAGCGGTGCCCGAATTGACCAATCGTGCTATTCCAGCGGAATGACAGCGAAGCGGAGCGAAGATTTCAAGCATGGTGATTGGTCAATTCGGGCACCGCTAAGCTCCGCTCCGCTTCAGTGGAAACGCAGCCTAAATCCGGTCGCCAACCGCTAGTTTGATAACAGCCTTACATTAACTAAATCGCTTAGCGAAGATCATCACATTAATATCACAATCATTTAACCTAACTCTAATACAAGTCACATATAAACTCCTGGACGAGTTTAAGGATGTTTTCCGGCGAATTCAGATGCACATGGTGCGTTCCCTCCACCTCCACATACTTCACTTCGGCCGTCTCTTTTAGTTTCTCGATCACGTCCAAGTAGTAGTCTAATCTCTCCCATTTTTGACCGGGAACCGCTCTTATATTCAGGATCTTACACTTAACTTTGGTAGCGTACTCAAGAGCAGTTTCTATGGACATCATCGCAAGTCCGGCCACTTTTAGCCTTGGATCTCGGGTAAAGAAGTAGCCAGGTGTGTTCAAATGCGCAGGATGCTGCATCATGCCCCTCCTCATCAGAACTTTACAGTTCTCCTTCGATATCGAACCCCGGTAAGCTTCGCACACCTTATCAATCATTTCCTCGTACGGCAAGCAGGGTAGCTGCTCCTCAGATAGGTGATCGTAATCTATATTCTTATCTATCATAGCGGTGGTAGATTTGACTAAGTGGCTGGGAGGCCGGACCGCTGGACTGGCGATATCTATGCAGATAATTCGGTCTACATCATCGGGGAATGACGCCGCGTACATAAAACTCAAGGCGCCGCCGAGGGAATGTCCTAGGAGGTTGATTTTGGACCACTTGAAGTGCTTCATTATCCGTCGCAAGAGGACCACACCATCCCAGAAGACGTAGTAGAGCATGCCGGTGGGGTAGTGAGAGGAGAAGCCGTGTCCGGGCAGATCGATGCACAGTACCGCGGTACTCGGTGGCAGAAGTGGGATTAGATTGTCCCATGTCCCCGCGTTGTCCTGCCACCCGTGTATAGCTATAATGGGCTGCTTGTCCCTGGGACCCCACCAGCGCCCCGCCACGTGTCCCCATGGCACCGGGATTTCGACCTCGTCCACTATTACCCCCGGCGGTAAATCTGAAATAGTTTTATTTGTAATTAGTTAAATATGTCTAAGATTCGCAAGGTCATTCGACCGCTGATTAGAATATTTAACGTGGACAGAGTTCAAGGAAGGAAGTAATGAGTGTTATACGTAACTGTGTGCCAAAAGTAAGCTGCTTATGTAAAATAAGTGACATAAACCATGGGGACACGGGCTGTAGATGCTTTGGCAATCAGATCATCCATCATGGCCCAATATGATGTAGATTGTAGAGCCTTTAATTGGTAGGGCCAAGTTTTCAATTACTTACTGATATGCATTCTGTGATACAGTATAAAATTAAAAATATAAATTATGACAAATGGCCGCACTTAGAAACATTTTTTTTTAATCTTATTTATTTTATAAGCCTGAAGTATAATTTACACAGAGCCAGTACTGGCTGCCAATAAGACTGGCAGCCAGTATTGGCTTGGCATATGCCGCGTGTAAACAGTTTTTCAAGCCAGGCCAAACTGCTCACACGCGGCATATGCCAAGCCAATACTGGCTGCCAGTCTTATTGGCAGCCAGTACTGGCTCTGTGTAAATTATACTTTACATCCTGAAGATTAAAGTATAATTTACACAGAGCCAGTACTGGCTGCCAATAAGACTGACAGCCAGTATTGGCTTGGTATATGCCGCGTGTGAACAGTTTTTCAAGCCAGGCCAAACTGTTCACACGCGGCATATTATGCCAAGCCAATACTGGCTGCCAGTCTTATTGGCAGCCAGTACTGGCTTTGTGTAAATTATACTTAAGTCGGCTTAAGAGTTACATTTTACAATTATATTATTATATAAAATTCTCGTGTCACAATGTTAGTCCACGAACTCCTCCGAAACGGCTTTACTGATTTTCACCAAATTTTATATGCATATTCAGTAGGTCTGAGAATCGGCTACTGGGTACTTTATATATTGATAAGTGCATTTGTTGAATAAATAACAGTAAATTATTACAACCTGAGACTGACGGCGACCATTGTTTGTGCGACGAGATAGCGATCGACGTTACCATGGCGACATACTTATTTAGTCACTTCAATAAAATAATACGGGCGATATATTATATTATAAAATTATAATATGGCAAAGAAACGTTTGCCGGGACAGCTAGTTATATTATAACAATTACTTTAGGACATTAGGGTTAACATATTATGATTAAGGACTATTTTTATAGTATTCAAATCTTAGGCTCAGAGAAGCACTTAGAAACATTTAATGATGATTAAACTTTAATTCAATGCAGAGTTTGACAGAATATAATGTATGGGGCTAATGTCAAAATCTTCATTTATTTACAAATAAGTAATTAATCCTTCGATTGCGGATTCTTGGAAATCTATTGTTATTCTATTGTTGTCGCGATCACCGGTGCTCTTATGGGGCTTGATGGGTGTATTCGTCTCTGAGTGCGGATGTATGCCAGGGTGTTATTTATGATTAGATAAAAGATTTCCTTAAAACAATTGAATTTAACGATTCCATGGATTCGCTAATTACAATAATGATAGTTATTGTATTGTATGCTGATTAGTGGGAACTGTAATATAGGTATTGTTATTATAAATACGAATTATGTTAATACCTAGATATAAGATACATCATTATTAAACAATGTTATACTTAGGCTTTGAATTTTGATATTATATTCTAAGGGATTTTGCCTAAATCAAAAAAAAATACAAGTCCGAATCTACAGCAAATAATTTATTACGAATCGTTAATCAAATTAAAACGTCCGTCCCGATCTAAGCGATGTAGCGAAGTGAAGGGAGGGCCAGCCCGCTCCGTTCCCCTCTCCTCGCACCTCCCGCCTCGTCTCGCACCACCCGCCTGACGCACCGGTTTTCGCTTCGGCGCGCCGAACGACTTGTTATTGTAAGACGGCCGTTCCTGACGGCTGAACGTCCCCGTCAGCCTGATCTTTCCTCGTCCCTAGGTCCTGGTCCTCGGCATTACTAGTTACATCAGTGTCCTCGGCATTACTAGTTACATCAGTGTCCTCGTCATCACCTAAAACACAAAATAGTTGATGAGCAAAATGATCATTAGTTCATTTGTGTATTAGCAAAGAGGCTGCCTATATTGACAAAATCGACGATACTGAACGATAGAGTCAAAACAGGCGCTTATAGCAGTGAAGAATATGTCAATTGTGATGAACGAGTTCCGGACCTCATCCATCAACAATGGCATCTCCAACTCCACACTCACTTATGAGATAACTGCAGGATTTTAGAAGGAATTGCCGCTGGTCGGGGCACAGCACAAGGTTGCCACTGGTCGGGGCATGGTACAGAGATTGCCACTGGTCGGGGCAGGGTATAGAGTTTGCCACTGGTCGGGGCATGGTACAGAGGTTGCCACTGGTCGGGGCATGGTACAGAGGTTGCCACTGGTCGGGGCAGGGTATAGAGGTTGCCACTGGTCGGGGCACAGCACTCACCACTCGCGAAAAAGGCTTCACACACATCTGGTGTCCACTCGCCGCGCCACTGCACCATATGCTCTGCAGCGGTCTGAGTTTTCTTCCCATATGAGCCAGCCACCAGCTCCAGTTCATATCGGTGGTGGGGAAGCTCACGCAAGATCTTGTAAGGACCTCGCATGCCGGAATCCAATTTGCCTTTGCTCTGTGATCCCTTAATTACAAAAACAAAACTACCAACAGCAAAATTACGAGGTTGGCGACGTCCTTTATTTACATAAGCATCCTGACGCTGTTGATTAGCAGCAAGAAGCTCTGAAGTTCTTTGTCTTCTCAGCGTCATTAAGCCTTCACGATTAGGATTACTATTACTTAAAGCAACATCTCTTACTAAGGCTCTTAAAACTGGTGTCGTCCCGTCAATGCCAGTTAATATTTGAAGTGAAGATGATTGCGTCGTGGCCTGCTTAGTAATATTAAGAGTGAGTTGAACTTTCCACAATGCTTCACACCAGTTGGCACCTTTATGGTTAACTTCTACGCGCAGCATGTTGAGAACCGTCCTACAATACCTTTCAACTTGTCCATTTTCTCGGTGCATTTCTGGCGTTACATAGTGAATCGAACAGCCCAACTCAGAAATCCAGTTTTGAAACGACAAACTTTCAAACATTCTGCCTCGATCGCAGACTATGGTAGAAGGTGTGCCAAACAATGAAATTGCGTTAGAAAATACTCGTTTCAATTCCTCTGTGTCTTGTCTATATATGGCATAAAGCAAGCAGTATTTTGAAAATGAGTCTACAACTATGAGGATGTATTTAAAACCGTTTGACTCAGTTAACGGGCCTAAAACGTCAACATGAACTGCAGCAAATGGAACGTCAGGCTTAGTCCATGACTCAATTGGGAGTCTGGGAGCTCGAGGCATTTTTTTATGAGCCAAACAAACTATGCAGTGTCCTATGTATTTTTTTACAAATCCTCTCAAACCCGGGAACCAAAAATGACGGAGTATTAAATCGGTAGTCTTGTCAATGCCGATGTGATCGTGATCATCATGAAAAACTCTTAAGAGACTGAGCCTATGGCCTTTGGGCACGAAACAAAGAAAACGCGATTCTTCGCCGGTCGGTGAAAACTTATAGTACAACAACTCATTTTTAATAACGAATCTAGTAGCATCTAACTGACCTTCGTTTAATTTTTGCATAAGGTTCTGGGTCTCTGTGTCGGCCGTTTGAGCAATTTTTGCCCAATTCCGTGGATTTTGAATATGAAGAACATCAGCAGGCTGACGGCTCAAAAAGTCGGCATGTTGCATAAAACACCCCTTTCTATATTCTAATGTGAATTGAAAATCTTGTAGGTAAACCCACCATCGTGCGACTCGCGGTATAAGGTCCTTTTTACGTTCAGTTAATTTTAACGAATTACAGTCGGTTACAATTTTAAATTTAATGCCTATCAAATAATGCCTGAAATGCTGTAAAGCACGAACTATCGCAAGAGTTTCCAGTTCGTAACTGTGATAGCGAGATTCTGCACCTTGAGTGGATTTACTGAAATAAGTGACAACACGCTTCCGCCCATTATGATCCTGTAATAATATTGCTCCATATCCTATTGCACTGGCATCAGTGTGGAGCTCTGTAGGACGTGCAGAATCAAAAATTGCTAAAACTGGCTCTTCAGTAAGACACTTGATGATGTAATCGCGAGCAGTGTCCTGTTCTGCGGTCCATATAAAAGATTGACCCTTTTTTAATAATTTTGTAAGAGGAGCTGTTTTAGAAGCAAAGCCTGCTATGTATCGGCGAAAATAGCCCGCTAGACCCAAAAATTGACGCACTTCCCTAACGTTAGTGGGCTTTGGCGATTTTGTCAACGCGTCCGTTTTACTAGGGCTCGGCCGAACCTGACCATGACCAATCAGTCTACCTAAATACTCGAGCTCTGTATCTAAAAATGTGCATTTCTTTAAATTAACAGAAAAACCTGCATTTTTTAGGGTTTTTAATACTTCACGTAACGTGTCAAATCCCTCCTGCACTGTATTGGACATAATCAAAACGTCATCAATATATGACAGAACTTTACCGGCTTCTATCAAGTGCTTAAGCGTTTTAGATATGATTCTTTGGTACGCAATTGGAGCATTAGCAAGCCCATATGGCATTTTTAAGTATTCGTAATGCCCTTCAGGTGTTACGAAAGCCGTTTTCTTTATAGAATCATCATCTTTCATTGGCACTTGATGAAATCCCGTAGCCATATCGAGGCTAGAGAAGTAATTAAAACGGCCTAATCTATCGATATGATCATCGATCAGTGGCAGCGGAAACCGTTCTTTAATAGTGACAGCATTTAGAGCCCTATAGTCTACGCACATCCTGTCATCGCCATTTTTTTTCTTGACGAGGATAATAGGGCTCGCGTAATCCGATTGGGACTCCCGTATTATTCCCTTATCTAAAAGGTCTTTAATTATGTTGCGAACTCGGTGTTTTTCATCAACCGATAGTTTATATGGTCGATAATGTATTGGTGTATCGCTACTAAGCCTAATTTCCATGAACCCGGTATTTACAGTAGAAGTCGCTGTTCCTACTATTAATATGTCAGAAAATTCTTTAATTATTTCAAATAACTGATCACGCTCTTTACCTATTAGAGGTGTTTTAATCTTATCAACTTCTATAGTATTTACTGTTACAGTATCAACTCTTACTAACCGCTGGCTATTTTTCGTACGAATATAAGTAACACCGCTACGATTTAAAACATCAGTACCGATTAAAATTGGAGCCTGCATACAATCAGACGGCACTACATATAAATCAACTTCTAAAGATAATTCCGGAAACTCAATAATTGTATTTATGTAAGATGTGGACTCTAAATCTTGACTTCCAATACCACGCATTCGTCGATATGTAGGAAATTTATTAAAAGTAAAATGCTTCAAAACGTTTTCAGCAATAAGTGAAATATCGGAGCCAGAATCTATCAAAACATCTACGGGTAGTTTTTGAATAACGGCAGGAATTACGTTATTTCTTTTGGTATCGTCTCCGAGCAAAAATTTACGTTTTTAGGTATATTTTTGGATTTAGATTCTAATCTCTCTTTTGCAAAACAAGATTCAACAAGATGCCCATTTTTTTTACAAAATGAACACGTTTTTATCGGCTGATTACTTTTGACTGACTGCGACTGCGACTTTTTAAAATTAACGTCTTGCAAATTTGATTCAAGCTTAGGCCTTTTAGGACAATTTATTTGCTTGTGACCAACAGCTCCACATGTAAAACAAGTCAAGTGGTCATATTTAACAGCCTCGCGTTTGCCTGGTCTCGATGGAATACTAGCCGACGAACGTGAAGAATTGTTAGTAGCAAATAATATATTTTTGGGCTTAACGTATACCGACAAGAATTCTACCAGATCGTTTGAACGTAGCTTAGCATTAGTAGCAGCCGCTTTTACTTGGGGATCCGTAATACCACGAACAATAATTGCGACTTTGAGCTCATCCGAAAGCCCTCTAACGATGTTTAGCCTTAAAAGGGATTTCCTTGCATATTCTGCGTAAGTGGCAAACTTATTCGAGCTAGTACTCATAACGTCATATAATATGGACGCAACGTCAAGTTCACGCGGACACAATGAACGAAAATCGCTTTTAAAATTTGACCACGTGCGGTCAGTAGTGACCCACTCATTGAGCCAAGTTCTAGCGTCCCCACGTAAGCAACTACCTACACGTCCTAAGCATTCCCCATCATCCCAATTATTTAATTCGCGTCCGCGATCAACTTCAGCACACCACTGATCAAAATTGTGCACCTTTGGATCAAAATTAGATATAAAGTAATGTCTAGATTTCACTTCTACTAACGATGAAAGTGCACTGACAATTCTATCCGCAGTGTCCGTACTATTGCTACCTTCGGCCGGTCTATCGACAGAACTATTTCCCGTACCGCCGTTATTAATTGTTTCGACCTGTATCGGCGCCGACGCCGCTGCCGCTGGCGCTAACGGAGGCGTATAACTACGTGCGGCACTAGACGATGCTTTCCGTGTAGGAATCCGCTCTTCTAATGCGTCTAACCTTTTCATAATAATCGTTAATGGGTCACGCTGGGAATCACGGGAGGCGCTTGAGCAATCACGCAAACGAGAATTATAACGATGTCGAGACGAACTATAGGAGTCGTCAAAACGGTCACGTTGCCTAGAACTAGCCCTTCCAGAATCATGTCTTTTATCACGGCGCCTACGACGATTATCACGACTTTTAGAACGAGAATCACGACCCGACATATTAAAAAGATTTCGAATTAAATGTAAAAATCTACCTATTTGCGATTTACGGAATTTTAAATTAATTTGTTTCGATTTACGAAATTTAAATCGATTTGTTTAAATCTACAACTTTAAAATATCGATCAACTTATTTCGACTACAAGAAAAAAAACACACAACCGTTATTAAATAACAACGCACGTTCAAATTTTAACGGTAATAGCAAAAACAAATAAGTTGTTGTAAAGAAAATAACGATCACTTTTACACTAAGAAACTTTAAAACAAGATGGCGAACGAAATAGCGCGCCTAAAATCCCACGTCTGATCTAAGGGATTTTGCCTAAATCAAAAAAAAATACAAGTCCGAATCTACAGCAAATAATTTATTACGAATCGTTAATCAAATTAAAACGTCCGTCCCGATCTAAGCGATGTAGCGAAGTGAAGGGAGGGCCAGCCCGCTCCGTTCCCCTCTCCTCGCACCTCCCGCCTCGTCTCGCACCACCCGCCTGACGCACCGGTTTTCGCTTCGGCGCGCCGAACGACTTGTTATTGTAAGAATATAATAATATAAATAAGTTAAAAATTCGTATTTTCGTTACATGTGTGTACGTAAGACGTAGTTACAATGTCGAACTTTGGCTTTAATTTTGATATTGTAGGTATATTATGATATGGCATACTTTTTAAAATTGAAATCTCGCACGGTAAAGGCGTATATTGCATTGCATTGCAGTGTTGCGGCTCGCGTGAAATTACGATGCAAACCTTTAACCTAATAACACGCCTTAATCGCTCTTACTTTTACCCCTACTTCTAGGGATTGCAATCCCGCACCATATTCAATCCCACGGGATTGATTTGCGGGATTGGCCAATCCCGCGGGATCCCGCGGGATCCCGCATGTTTGAAGTTATGTTATAAAATTGAAATTAAAGGTTTATGTTTTATTAAAAATCAACTTTATTAAAAGAAAATGTCTCATATTATGCCACAAAAATATTTGTTTTGTAACAAAATAACAATGAAATTATGTAATCACTCTAGTGTTATTAGACCTTAAAATTAAAATGCTTTTAATGCCTCGGCAATCTTTAAGGGCTGGGACACAAAAACACGGCACGACGTCGTACGACATCGTACGGCGCCGTGTCGTGGAAATCCACAACGCGCGTCGTAATTATTATTTTTAACAAAAAATTAAAACCGACTTCCGGAGTAAAAAACAATAATAATTATTAGGTATATAATGAACAAAAAAGTATGAAATAACTCTTACTCTTAATAGTGCCTTATGCAGAATACTCCTAAACCTCTACTATTTCTGTACACAATCTTCATTATTTTGAAGTCGATACCAGCTAAGAATGGTGAGTTCTTAGACAAAATATTTTTAATTTTAAAGACTGGTACCGACTTCAAAATTATGAAGATTGTGTACAGAAATAGTAGAGGTTTAGGAGTATTCTGCATAAGGCACTATTAAGAGTAAGAGTTATTTCATATTTTTTTGTTCATTATATACCTAATAATTATTATTGTTTTTTACTCCGGAAGTCAGTTTTAATTTTTTGTTAAAAACAATAATTTCACTCTTTTTAGTAATTTAAGTAATTTATAAGGTTTTCTGTAAATACTAATGTGTTCTACTAAGTGACTTTGGAGCCAGGATACACATTTATGATATGAGAACCATAAAGTTAATATACCTAGCGCCCTCTCGGAATAGAGAATTGCATAAGCAACTCCAAGAATATTCTTGTATACGAGTATATACTCGTATCACTGTATAATTAATAATATAAGCTTGGCGTTAATCAAGCAATGATAAAATTAATGTTCATGCGCCTATCTCTAAAGGCTCTAAAGTTCTGTTCAGTGACTTTCTTTCTATCACAACACTCCTGGAAAGTCATTAGCTCACTATAATGTGCTATAATGTTCATATAATATTATGCTTAAACAACTTAGAACTACGTTAATATAACTATTTATTTTGTCCCAATAATAAGGAGTTTCCTACATACGGACATACCTCATAATTCATAGATCTCATGATCAAATTGCTAACTTGGTAACCTGATCACCAAGTTTGAATCATTTACTTTGATAAATTTGATATAACAAAATAATTTTTGAAATCGTTCGACAAATTAAGAGTTATGATTTAATGATTCATGGTGTGGTGACTGGTGGTAGTGGTGATGATGATGATGAATGTAACTTGCATAGTAGCATATGCTTTGAGTTCTTAAACCAAAGCCGAAACCCTCAAACTTGCATCTATAAGGAATCCGGAGTTCTCTTAGCACCTTCGGAACCAAGGTATATCTTAGTGCAAAATTTTGCTTTTTGGTAGCATTTGCTTCGGATACTTCTCATAAAATCGAAATCACCATATTATGTTTCCATATAAATTTTGAGGAGTTCCCTCGATCACTCATGGATCTTATCATCAGGTCGAAATAATAAAATAATTTTCAAAATAGCTTAACTTTTTACAGAACAATGTTTAAAGACATCCGTGATCCGTTTTGATATAAAAATACTATGAAAAATACCTACCAATTATAATAGGGTCATAATGTGAAGGTGTATGGTGGAATGGTGGTGATGATGATGATTAATGTAATAAGCTTAGTAGTATATGCTTTCAGTTCTTAAAACAACGCCGAAACCCCCAAACATGTATCTATAAGGAGTAAGGAGTTCTGTTCACCACCTTCGAACCATGGTATATCCTGGTGCAAAATCTTACTTTTTGGTAACATATGCCTGAAATACTTCATATGAAACCAAAAAAACCATATGTTTCCATTTGAATTTTGAGGAGTTCCCTCGATTACTCATGGATCCCATCATCAGGTCACCACTTTTGTGAAAATGGGACCAAATTGGAGTGAAACCTAATACAACAAAACAAAAATTTTAAAAATCGGTTCACAAACGGCGGAGTAATCGTTGAACATACATAAAAAAATATATATCCACAGCCGAACGTATAACCTCCTCGTTTTTTGGAAGTCGGTTAAAAAACCACGGCACGGCGCCGTACGGCGTCGTACGACGTCGTGCCGTAGAAACTCATCTTGAATTTCTACGTGAGTTTCTACGACGCGACGTCGTACGACGCCGTGCCGTGGTTTTTTACGACGCGCGTCGTGGATTCCCACGACACGGCGCCGTACGACGCCGTATGACGTCGTGCCGTGTTTTTGTGTCCCGGCCCGAAGTCAGGGACCTCTCAATATTTTGGACCCTCCACATTGATTGCGACGACCACCCTCGCGTTTATGCGTGCCTATAATATAGGTACCATAGACCCCGAGACGGACTGACTTTTTGAACACCTGCAAGCTGCTTCAGATTTAGTGCAGCAGCAGATCCCATCCGCAGAGATCATACTACTTGACGATTTTAATGCCCACCACGCCGACTGGCTCAATTCCAGTCAAACTGATCATGCGGGAAGATATGTCTGCGACTTTGCCCTTGCGAACAACTAACACAACTGGTTGCTACGCCTTCACGAATCCCAGATGTAGACGGTCAGAATCCTTCCCTGTTGGACCTTCTGCTGACTTCAAATCCTGATGGCTACCAAGCATCCATGACCGCACCACTTGGATCATCGGATTATTGCCTTATTAAATACCATTAGTGCTGTTAAATACCATCGTGTCTGGCGCTACAAGTTAGCGGACTGGAATGGGATGCGGTCGTTTTTTGCATCCTACCTATTCTTGGGGGCACTAATGCTTTTTGCCGGATGATCCCGACAACACTGCCAACTCCGTTGCCAATGTGGTGATGCAAGGGATGAAGCTTTTCATTCCGTCCTCTGTAGTGCCAACTTGCGGCAGATTTCGTCCCTGGTTTGGTTCATCCTCTAAAAAAGCTTCTCGCCGGAATCAGAAGGCTTACCAATCAAGAGCCAATGCAGTATCTGCTCGGTATTTAAATACCAGCACATATAAAAATATGAAGTACTCAAGAAAGAGATCACTAGGGCAAAGAAACAGCAGCAGCTGAGAGAATCGAGCGCCTCCTTTCGAGAACCCGTGCATTCTGGTCTCTGGCCAATGCTATTGAAGGGAATTTCTCCAAGCCAACCCTACCATCCCTACACGACAAAAATGGTTCGTTGGCCCATGACGCAAAAGACAATGCCGATCTTCTGGGTAAGTTCTTTGCATCAAACTTGACCCGAGATGACGGGGGATAGAAACCGCCGACCATACCGCGATGCACGAGCATCATTCTATATATATTATAAAACAAAGTCGCTTTTTTTTCCCTAATGTCCCTTTGTTCCCTCAACTACGCAACGGATTTTGATGATTATTTGTGTTAGATAGCCCATTTATCGAGGAAGGCTATATTTCATCACGCTAAGACTAATAGGAGCGAAGATTTAGAGGGAAATGTGGAAAAGACGGGGAAAATTATTTGAAAGGGCTAACTTGAACGCGCTAATCTCAGGAACTACTAGTCCGCTTTGAAAAATTCTTTGAGTGTTAGATAGCCCATTTATTGAGGAAGGCTAAATTTTATCACGCTAAGACTAATAGAATGTGGAAAAATACGGGGGAAATTATTTGAAAGGGCTTCGGAATTTCGCGAATTACTGGAGCAATTTTTATGTTATTTGGCACAGATAAGAAGTAGACCACGTGAAGGATCATAGGCTATCGATTTTAATCGTTTTTTCAGTGGCTATATAATTTATACCCGTGCGACGCCGGGGCGGGTCGCTAGTATGGGATATTTGGTTTCATCAGCGCTCAGTGCAAATAGCCCTCCGTTCCCTTGATATCCAAAAGTCGAGTAGGCCTGAGCCTGACGGAATCCCTATTGTGTTAAAAAAGTGTGCTCCAGAGTTGGCTCTGATCTTAACGCGTCTTTTTCGGCTCTCCTGTTCTTCTGGCATTGTACCGGCTCCTTGGAAGACTGTCTTGGTGTACCTGATCTCCAAAAAAGGTGACCGCTCAAATCCTTCCAATTATAGACCAATCGCTATATCCAATTTATAATATAATGGACATTCGATACTTGGACGGCCAGGGATTACTAAATGACAAACAGTACGGGTTCCGTAAGGGTCGCTCGGCTGGTGATCTCTTGGGGTACCTAACTCATCGTTGGGCTCAGGCGATCGTGTCGAAGGGAGAGGCATTGGCTGTTTGTTTAGACATTGTGAAGGTATTTGATAGGGTTTGGCACAAAGCACTGCTATCAAAGCTTCCATCATATGGGCTCCGGAATCCGCGGATCCGCGTTTTGTAGGTGCGGGATCCAGCAGACTAATAATTGGCGCGGGATCCCTCGGGATTGCGGGATCCCGCTTTGCGGGATTGCAATCCCTACCTACTTCCTTCCATTTTGTATATAAACATAGTACTTATGTTGGGAATCAGAAATAGTGACAGATTAATATGTCCAATTTCCTTCCTTTATCAATCATATTCTACCGCAGTACGAAACTCTTTCAGCTTTGCAAAGCGTGCTGATGTGGTACACAGCAATGACCTTTAAATCACACAATCACTCACACCTAGATAATTCTAAAGTCCAGATATGAGATAAGCTACTCGTAATCATGACTTGCACTACTCGCTTGCACCTTGATCGTCGATATACAGACAGATACAGTCACAGATATCTAAAGCCGGCTGTACACTCTCGCCGAGACACAGCGAGGCGGCCCGAGTGCGAGAGTGTAAATGGGTGCGCTCGCCTCGTCTCGCCTGTCTCGGACCCTCTCGGTCCGTTGTCGGTATTTTGCGCCCGAGACAAAGGGTCTCGCGAGGAAAACGAGCGCACTACTGTACACTCTCGCGTCTTTCAGTACTAGTCCCGCCGTTGGACACTGTAGAACAGAAAAATAACATGGGCGTGCAGTCTTTATAGGCAAAAAGGCAGTGCTTGCCATTCACAGATAACAGATATTTTAATTTAACTTTCGTACTTTTTAAATGACTCATGACGTTAATTTTTTAATAATAATAGTAAAAAATATAGTAAAAAAATAAATAATACATATTTAAAACGCCTCAATTTATAAAATAGCAACATGTAATCAGGTACACGCGCGAACGGGTTCACGAGAGGTCAAGATAAGCTCAGTGTTGAGGTGCCTGCCTTGCGCGTATGTGTGAGTGTGTCCGTGCACAGCCGAAAACGCACACAACCATGAATATCGAATGCGATTATTGTACTGCAAGCTCTGCGGAAGACCCCAGCAGTGTTGCCAACTATGGGGATATCCCACTTTTAGTTGAGAAAAATTAAATATATAGTGCGTATTTTAGGGAGTAAAAATATTATATTATATTCATGGGCGTGTAAATGCAAAAAATTAAAAATTTTTAAGCAAAAATGTATATTTATTTGGTTTTTATTAATGTTTTTATATAAATAATGACATCATGAGTGACGTTTTTGCCGCAAACAATAATTGCGGTCGGCTGAAGTAGTATTTTCAGCGTTTTGATCTCTCAGTGTAAAGTACCCCAAGTAATAAATAATATATTTAAATAATAGTTGGGGAGTTCTGGTTGAAATTCAATGGCATCACTGGCGCCGCGGCCGGCGCGGGCGCCCGCGCCATCCATGCCGACGGCGATCGGAACTACTCGTGAATAGTCGTGAGCAATCGGATATAATCCGAGTAAAATGAATAGACGCAAATCTAACTAATTACGTATAATATGTACATTATGCATTTTTGTTTTGTGAGGTTTATAATATTTGTTTACATTTTACATAGCTGAAATTTTTTGTGTTTTGGGAGGCCATTTGCTTTTTTCATGTGATCGAGCACTGTTAGTACTATATTATATTATTATTTTTGGTTTTATAGTTTTCTAAGAATATTTTAGATTTTAATATTTGAAAGTTTGTATAATATTTAACAGTTTAACATTAATAATTGCGTACATTCATAACTATCACTCACTTGGATAAGATAATTTGTGGTGGCCAAAATTTTGCATTTATTTAGATCGGATTATGGATCGGATCTCAAGTAACCGGAACCTTGATTATGTGAAAAGACAAAAGTTAAGCTGATTAGGTGAGTACTTAAAATATACTAGATATAAAAATGAAAAAGTTGTAAAAGAAAAAGTTTTTGTTTTGTTTTGTTTCATGCCAAAACTAATGAACCGATTGTAATAAAATTTTGTACACAGTTAGTCTCTAGACTAACTGTGTACAAAATCTAAAAAGGCTCTAGCCTGAGAGAGCCATAGGCTACATTTTGATGAGGCAAAAATATATTATCTAATGTCCATGGAAATATCGATGAAAATAAATTCACATTGTATTTCTAATACGTAACAATAGATGGCGTTTTTATTTATTTTAGCTTAGCGCACAATATTATGTTGTATGGTAATTGGTATATTTCCATGGGTTTCGATGAAATAAACTCTCATTGTAGTTCCAACGCGTGACAACAGACGGCGTTTTTTTATTTCTTCATAACAGAACGTAATTATACTAATAGTTTAGAAAACATAGTTTTTAATTTATATCCACACTATTATTATAATTTATGCGAAAATATCTCTTTTTGTCCGTTTGTCTGTCTGTTTTGCTTTCACACCAAAACTACTGAACCAATATCGCTGCATTACCAGTGTCAAAATCTTGTGCACGTCGCTGAAAAATAACAATAATAAACGTCATTATTAGTCATTATCTGTGAGAAATAAAATTAAATATGATTATAGATCTTTGGATTACAATGATATCTTTCGATGCATGGTGAATGGTGAATGGTCGTTTTCGTCCATCTTCTCTGAGTTCTTAACTGCGATTGAACTAAGCGAGAATGTACATGATCGCACTCGGGCAAGGGGCTCTCGCACGAGACTCTCGCCCGAGAGCTCTCGGTGAGAGTGTACAGCGGGCATAATAAATAATAATAAAAGTCAACATTCGCGCTGCTGAATCATTCTAGAGACTTTTCAAATCGGACTTTGGATGGTGAGGTAAACCCGTGCGAATCTGACGATACGTAGTCCGGAAACTTACAATATCTTTATAAATATTATTTTATACTGAACTCATTTTGATCAAATTTGGTATGGTAGTAGCTTAAGTTCTGGATTAATATTGGAGCCGAAACGAAAGTTTTATTTTGAAAATAATTAATATTTATTATTACATAATGTATTTATAACATAATGTTTTAATTACTTATTTTAGTGTTAAATTTTATTGAGTTAATAGAGCGTCCGTGGCCTTTTTTGTTTTTTACATGGGGAAATGCTTTGCGTGTCCCCGCGCCGTCATCGGCCGGGGTATGTGGGACTCTCCGAGGAACTATACTAAAACCCCATGGTGCTCCACTCCCCGCTTAAGCGCAATACACACTGAGCCCGCCGGGCCGCCGACAAAGCCCGGCGACACAACCCGGTAGGCTTGTCGAATAAATATCGATACATCGATATATCGATGTTTTCAATTTGATCGATATTTTTGGGCGATATATTTTGTTACGATATATCGATATCAAATATCCAATATCGAAATTGTATCAAAAACGATATTTTCTGCTTTTTAATTTGGTACTTAAGTTGATTTTTAAGTTGGCAACTCTGTCTTTAAGTCAATGACACATGTGACATGTGGCAGTTCAGTAAAGTTCAGTAATTTCATTCATTTGTGTATCTGACTAGGCTGTATGGGCTCAATTTCAAATCAAGAATCAAGTCAGCCATTATAGTTCTTTCTTTAAGTGTTGTGTGTGGTGTAATTTTGGGTAGACACTCGACATTTTACACCAGTTCTTTCGGGTCTAGCCTTGTCAATCTGGCAGTTCCTAACAACAGGAGCTGGCTGACGGCAGAGCATATCAAAAATAGAGTTTTTTTACTCTCAATTCCGGACAAATACTGGTATAATTGACTGATTCCTTATTTCCTTTGATAAAATTGAGAATAAAGTAATGATTGGAATAAAAAAAAACTCTTTTAATTACTTATATTAAAAAAAGCAAATTTGTCGAAAAGTCTCACCGATATATCGATATTTTTTTCGCGATATATCTAGACCGATATTGATATTTTTTCAAATATCGATGTATCGATATATATCGATATATTCTGTCATTTTCGACATCCCTACAACCCGGCGGGCAGCGGCCTGTATGAATAGAATCATCCTTTCATACAGGCCGCCGCCCGCCGGGTTGTGTCGCCGGGCTTTGTCGGCGGCCCGGCGGGCTCAGTGTGTATTGCGCTTAGGCATACGGGCACGATCAACCCACCGCAACTCTACCAGCGGTTGTCTCTCGCACACTCAGCAAGCTGTGCAGGCTTTTCTAAGCCGCCCCGCAGGGCAGTGCCGTAAATAGGGCGGTGCCACCGGTTCCCAGGCACAGGGCGTAGACTCTGGGGGGCGCAGGGATGGTCAGACCAGGCGGACTCTTATTTTTTCGAATTGCTCCCGATACGCTCCCGCTGCGCCCCAGAGATGTTTCCCAATGTAGTAAAAAAATATATCTACAGCCGAACATATAACCTCCTCCTAACTCCTTGGACGTCGGTTAAAAACAAAGGTGCAGTTAAAGATGCTCGCACATGTCGCAAAATAGGCTATTTACGGCACTGGGCGCAGGGTGGCCTAAAAAATGCTCAAATCCGATGGACCACTTGCGCTACAGCCGCTGTAGCGACTATCACCACCACGCGGTAGGTTTTTCCACGGCCCACGGGTCACGACGGACGATGCTATTCTACCTCTGGAGTCTGGACTAGTATTTGAAGAGTGGTTACTTCACTCGGATAATACTATACAAACCATCCACAATGGATGCAAAAGCCTGAGTTTTTCAGTTTACTGTGTTAACAAAGAGTAATGTAATTATTAAGTTTTATTTTACTTATTTTTATTCCACTAGACTTTTTGGTAGTTTTTGTAATGTAATTAATTATAAAGCAATTAAAACGACCCGGTTTTATCATAAGTACTTGCGTAGATGCAAAAGACCAAAAAACATCATTGTATGTGCAAAATTTGACAAAAAGTATGAATAAAAACAAATATAATCAAAAATTTACTTATATTTTTCTCAGTCCGTTGGTTTGTCATGTTTAAGTTATTTTGTACCAAAAACCGAATATTTGTAGTTTTTAAGAATTTTTAGAATGCTCATTTCACCTCGACCTTCTCCTCGACTGTCCTGCTCTACTACAGAGCACCTTGGTCGCCACGAATACTCATCCACAGAGGAAATTCGTGGAACCAACCCCAACCATATAGTTCAGTTTATGAGCAGTATTGGGTTGGGGATGATACTCTAGTGCCGCTATCCCCAACCCGCGGCCCGCGGGCCGCATGGGGCCCGCCGGGACCTTATTTGTGGCCCGCGTGATGTTCAAAAATTTTGAAATTCACGCCCACCGGCAAAATAATGTAAAGTCTACGTGATAGTCGATAATTTTTTTTCACTTTAAAATCGTTAATTTTGAAGAATGTTATTTTTTAAGCCTAAAAAATTTTTGTTGCCGCCCGCGACACCAAGACCACAAAACATGTTTGTGGCCCGCATGAAAAAAAGGTTGGGGACCACTGCTCTAGTGCGAAGGAGTCACAATAGATCCTCATGGGTCGCAGTGACGTCAGGGCTAAAGTGACCTGTCTTCTTTAAAAAAAAATGCTCATTTTGATCAAGACCAGTAAGAGTTGGACTCTGTCACCTTATTCACGAAAATATTAGCACTATTATTACTATATTTGTCTGATGTGTGGGAAAAGCCATTAAAAAAGACAGTGACAACCTCTTAGAATAGCATTATATAATTTATTTAAGGATAAATCTAGTTTAGTAAAGGGATTTTTGTTTTATCCTTTTTTGTTTTACTAAACATAATCAGTTTTTTAACAGTTTTTTCAGGAAGTCTAGATAAGGTCCAAATTACTTTATTATGGTACAATAAACTTTATCAACTATAGGAGTAAAGTCCTTTTTATTATACAATTAAGTGATAACATAGCCATATCAGATGCGACGGTAGTGTTTAGAAAGTTAGTTCTTCAAGCCCCAAGTGGTCACCGGCGACCACAATAACAATAGAAAGGTGTCTCATTTTTCCACGATCGAGGAATTAAATTAAAATAAAACATATTATATTATTACTACTTACCATCTTATAATTTTTTGCTTAAGCTCTATACTTCTTTTTAAAGTTGCCTTAAACTGAAATTACTGTATGATAATAATTATGTATTTTTTTTAAATAGTATTGAGGGTTTTAAAGTTTTTTCATTAATTGAAGGGAGTGCCTCTGCTGCCGGTGCCGGCTCCCAAAAATATCAGTAATGGGAACCGGTGGTAAGTATACTGCCGGCAGCCGAGATATAAAACAACCGCTGCCGGCGCTGGCACTCAAAATGGGAGCCGGTGATAATGCATAAAGCGCTAAGTTCCAGTGCCGATACACAAATTTTAAAAAGAAATAATTATAATCTCAAATAATAGCTTCGACTTTACCGACTTTAAAAGGTGAAGGTTAGGTACCTATTAGTGCGGCTGTGGATATTTTAGTTTTTTGTGATGCATTTTCTTAGCTTAGCTTTACCTTAGCTACCTTTTTTCAGCTACCAAAAAGTAAGATTTTGCACCACAGCTACAGTTATAAACCCCGTAGTATACTTCCGAAGGTACTGAACAGAACTTCAGATTCCTTATACATGTTAGAGAGTTTCAGCGTTGTTTAAAGAAGCAAAGATATTGTATTATGCTACTATGCAGATCACATTTATCAGCACCATCATCACCACCATTAACCCATCAAGATTCAAGCCCTATACGAGCACCGGTGATCACGACAACAATAGAATACAATAGCATTTCCAAGAATCCCCGATCGAAGGATTCAAATATGCATCCTTACAATATGACTATTTATGACCTTATTATTTGTACTTTTCATAGTCCTTTAGCTCAAGACTGATGTTTTTGATCATTATTCTGTCATTTGACAAGCGATGTTTGCCGAATAGGTGCCAGCAGCCTATTCGGCAAACATCGCGTGACTTCGACAAACTTCGGAGTTCGGAAAACGTCGCCGGCAGCCATTTCAACAACCAGCGCCGGCAGCCATTTCGGCAACCGGCGCGGAGGCACTCCCTTAATTAAAAGATAATTTTTTACCTTAGGGACATGATTTGGACTACAGTAAAATATAAAAAATATTGTAATTTTCTAACCATGACATTCAATAGAAATGAAGATAATTTTCAGTAATTTTCTATTAACCCGTCGATCGTGGCAAAACAAGACACAATAACTTTTCCATTGTTGTAGCGGCCAGATGTGGCCGCTTGGAGCTTGATGAATTGAAGTTAAATAAAACTTTGAATTTAGAATTATTTATATGTTAGTCATTTCAACTTGTACATTTATTTCTTCAGTTTTCCAAAAGCGGATTAATTTACAAACTAAGACTAAAATTTGTAAATTGTATTTTACCAATAGGTATGCTTATGTAAAAAGTGATCGTCCGGATTCCTGACTGGTTTAATTTATAATTATTATTAGTCCAAAATATTTAAAGTGTAGGTAATTTGCACAGTGGCCAACATAGGTAGCAGGATTTTATAAAATAAGTGACAAACATAGTGATTTTAATATTATTCTCTTTGTAAGTGACAGATTGACAAAGAAAATATGTCAAGTTTTTGCTTCAAATCTGTCAGTATTTTAGTATATTATGTTTTTGCTTGTTTACTGTGACCATGCTAAGCCTGTTACAGCTACACGCAATAAATCGATGCTGAACTTCTGTGGCTGAACGCAAGGTCAAATAACATTATATTAATAAATCATAATCGAATCACGGAAGTATGCGGCAGAAACGCAACTTGTTTATAATATAATAATAAATAAATACACCATAACATACCTTCCAGATTGTTTCCGTTGACTTTCTCCTCGGTCATTGTTGTAGGCTTTGCTTTCCGCGAAGAACCTCTCTTAACTTGTGGAATAAATTTTTAAAGTTGATCACAAAGAGACGGTGATCAACATAAAGTACCTACTTTAGTCTCAAATTACACAATGTCTCAAGACTCAATGACATGGTCTAAGTGGAGGATTTGCGCAGCTGGAATCAAACTCGTTACGGTATTATATAAGTAACACACAATCGAGCTATCAAGAAAATTTTCGCATTATATTACAAATTACGATACGACGAGCTCCGCAATCACCGACAAATTACAAATGACATTTGAATTTTGAATTTTGATTAGTCAAACCATAGATAAAGTATTATAGTATCTCAATGAGTCAAACTGACATTTGACTAAACAGCTGACTTTGATAGATGTCAACGGCCTATAGACAAATAAAAGGCCGGCGCCAGACATGTGTTCAAATCATAGACTTATAATATATATGTCGCAGTCATCTGGTTTAATCTGCGATTCGATTGAATGACTAGCGTATTCATAGAATGACTCCATTCAATTGAATGTCTGAAGATCAACTAGTCAAGACGTTGACTGAAACGTTTAACGTCTTGACTAAACGCCATTATAGTGAAGACGTTGAATGGTATATAGGCGATATAGCCGACTTTGTAATGCTTATTTAGGGTGACCAAGAGTTTGCAACCTCATTGTTCCCGAACATAGTTTATGAACGCGATTGTAATGTCAATGTCATGTTAGTTGTCTATCATACTTGTCATGTCTCCCTCGCTTTCGTACACCACTCTGTGCTAAAGAATAAAACCTATATTTCTTCTAATAAATAGTGTTTTAATTATACATAATAGATTAGAAACATGGTGTCATAAAAATGGCTGACGAAAATCTGATCCGTCTGCTGGAGCAGCAGACGCAATTGATGCGTACTATGGAGACGCAGATGGAATTGATGCAGCAGCAAATTACTCGGATGTCGGCGCCATCCAGCGACGCCGCCGTCGGATCCACTTTAAAATCCAGCGTAAGCGTGCCCTGGCCCCAGCCTCTTGAAGTGGAAACTGGAGACCCATACGAGAATATGGAGTTTTTTCGGAACAGATGGGAAAACTACTGTATAGCCACTGGTATGAACAATTGGGGCCCCGAGAAAGACGAAATAAAAGCGGGCATTCTACTAAATGCCATTGGGAACGCAGCTATGAAGAAGTACATGGATTTTAACCTGTCAGAGAGAGACAAAAAGAAAGAAAAATCTATATTCATTAAAATAGAAGAAGAAATCATAAAGAAGACTAATATTATTCACTCCCGTTATGTTTTCAATATTAGAGGCCAGAGCACGGACGAAAATTTTGATGATTTTTTGCTCAGTTTAAGAAAATTAATAAAACCTTGCCATTATCCCGACACTATCAAGGAAGAAATGCTGCGGGACCGGATCGTAGTAGGTATTAAAGACAGCAAAGTCATGTCAGAACTGCTGCGGAATGAGAACCTCACCTTAGATGTTGCTATTAACATATGCCGTTCAGCGGAAAGGGCATCAGCTCATGTGTCAGACTTGCAGAAGGTTAATGGGGTTAACAAGATATCAAAACATGTGAAGAAGGAAGCTACAGAAGGACCTAAAAAGTGCAAGTTCTGCGGTAATATGCATGTGTTTAAGAAGAAAGTTTGTCCAGCTTGGGGTACCCGATGTGAAGGCTGTGGAGGTCGTAACCATTTCAAATCTGTATGTAAGAAGAAAGGTGTTTCGGTGAAGGAAATAGAAGTAGAAGATGATTCATTGGACGACAGCATGTACATTTCAGAGGTCCGAGCAAATAAAGTATCTGGTCATATGGAAGCCCCTTTGTTATTTAAAAAGGGTAATGAATGGCATAAAATTTATTGTACTTTAGATACCGGAGCACAAGTTTGTGTCATGGGAGCCGAGCAGTATAAAAAAATAACTGGCAAAAATAATCTTTCTTCTCTTGTTCCAGCTACTCAGAAGTTGAAATGCTTTAATGGCTCTCCTATATCAAATTATGGTGTTGCCATATTTACCTGTAAAAGAAAGAACACAAACTTTAAAATTAAATTCCATATTGTTGATGTTAAGCATGAGCCACTACTTTCAGAAAAGGCCTGTGTTGCCCTAGGTTTCATTAAGTACTGCGACACTATTTCATCTCATCATAATACTGACATAAAAAAGATTTTGGAAAGTTATGCAGATGTATTTGAAGGTTACGGCAGTCTTCCTGGCGAAGTTTCTTTGGAAATTGATGAAAGTGTTCCTCCCCGCATACAACCGGCTCGTCGTGTTCCAATCTGTCTTCGAGAGAAATTGAAAGTGGAGTTGGAGAAGTTGGAAAAAGATGGCATCATTGTGAAAGAAAAACAGCACACGGATTGGGTTAATAATATTTTGATTGTTAATAGAAATGAGAAGTTTAGAATTTGTCTTGACCCTATACCTTTGAATAAGGCGCTGAAACGACCCCATTTTCAATTTAATACCCTGGATGAAATGTTACCTGACCTGAAAAATGCTAAGATATTCAGTACTGTCGATGCAAAAAAAGGTTTCTGGCAATGCAAACTAAATGAAAGTAGCAGCAAATTAACTACATTTTGGACCCCTTTTGGCCGTTTCAGGTGGAAGAGATTACCCTTTGGCCTCAGTGTTTCACCCGAGATATTCCAACAACAACTCACAAGTCTTCTGAAGGACCTGAAAGGAATTGAAATCATAGCAGATGATATCCTAATATATGGAGTGGGAGATACCATTGAGGAGGCTACGGTAGACCATAATAAAAATTTTGAGAAATTGTTCCAACGATTACGTAAAGTTAACTGTAAATTAAATAGAGAAAAAGTTAAGTTACTTCATAAGTCTGTTAAATTTTATGGCCATGTACTTACCAATGAAGGTCTAAAAGTAGATGAAACCAAAGTAGATGCCATAGTTAATATGCCTACACCAAAAAATGCAAAAGATGTGCTTAGATTCCTCGGCATGGTGGGCTACCTCAGCAAGTTCATTAATAATCTAAGTTTCCATGCACATAAACTAAGAAATTTGACTAAAAGAGATACAGAATTTGTTTGGACAGCTGAAGAAGAAAAAGAGTTTCAAGCTTTGAAGAATCTTATTAGTAACTTACCTACCTTGCAATATTTTGATGTAAACAAAGAAGTAACTATAGAATGTGATGCCAGTGAGTTTGGACTTGGTGCGGCTATGTATCAGGATAACAAGATAATTTCTTTTGCATCCAGATGTTTAACTTCTACAGAAAAAAGATACGCGCAGATAGAAAAAGAGATGTTGGCGGTAGTTTTTGCATGTACCAGATTTAATCAATATATTGCAGGAAGCTCAAGGACTATTGTTAAAACTGACCACCGACCGCTCATAAATATTGTTAACAAGCCACTGGTAGACGCTCCAAAACGTCTGCAAATGATGTTATTAACACTCCAAAAATACAATGTCCATCTGGTGTTTATTCAAGGTAAAGACAATCAAGTTGCAGATACTTTATCAAGAGCTCCTGTCACATCAGAGATAGATAAGAATTATGAGTTGGAAACTAAGTTGAGGGAAAGAAAAGTATTCAAAATTATAGCTAACATATCCAGGATTAAGTATTTAAAAATTTCAGATCAGTTATTGAAAAAAATTCAGGAAGAAACATTGAAGGATGATACTTTGTTAAAGTTAATAGAATATATAAAGTATGGATTCCCTAAATACATCTCTGCACTACCAGAGTCTCTGAAAATATTTAATGGGATTAGTCACGAATTATCTACTTCTGATGGCTTGATATTTCGAAATGATCAAGTAGTTATTCCGAAATCATTACAAAGTGAAATGACTACATGTATCTCACAATGGAGTATCAAGTACACTTCGTCTGGCTAGAGCTAACATTTACTGGCCAAACATGTCGGCAGACATAAAGGATTTTATTCAGAAATGTTTAATATGTGCAGCTCATTCACCAAGTTTACAGAAATTAACTCTGGTGTGTCATGATGTTCCTCTATATCCTTTTCAATATATTTCTATGGATGTTTTCTCAGTTGGCGATCTGCGATATTTAGTATCTGTTGACCACTACTCAGATTTTTTTGAATTAGACAGCCTAACTTCACTTACTGCCAGAGAAATTGTACAAATATGCAAGAAAAATTTCGCAAGACATGGTATTCCTCAAAGAATCTGTACGGACAATGCTACAAATTTTGTTAATGAACAATTTAGATCTTTCACACAGGCATGGGGAATAGAACATGTGACATCTTTGCCTCATCACCCAGAGTCTAATGGCAAGGCTGAAGCAGCTGTGAAAATAGCAAAGAAATTAGTGGTTCAGAGCCTTCAAACAAAAAAAGATTTGTGGTATAGTCTACTTCACTTAAGGAATGTTCCAATTGAAATGGATAACACCAGCCCAGCACAGAAACTGTTTTCTAGGCGTACACGTACCGGTCTACCTTGCACACTACAGCACCTCAAGCCTCAAGTTATCCCTCAGGTTGCAGAGAATATTAAAAAAAGAAAAGAGAAGATAAAGAGAAATGTAGATAAGCATTGTAGACAACCAGCCCTTTTAACTATTGGCCAGAGAGTGATCACTCAGCTACATCCTGAAGTTGATAAAAAGTGGAGCTTTGGTGTTATTACCAAAGTTATTAATGATAGATCTTACATAGTCACAGTTGATGGGAAAGATTATAGAAGAAACAGGGTCCACATTAAACCTTTCGCAGGGGATCAGTGTCCTGAAAATAAAACAACTAATGTACCAGTTACTGAGCAACCACCTCCTGACCCTCCTGTACATAGTGATGCTGCTGGATTTCATCTGTACACACCATGTCAGCTTTCGGAGCCCTATATCAATGAAAACGTTCACGAGCAGCTTTCGGAAGAGCCACCTCACAGAAGCAGAAGTGTTCGTACTAGAACTAAACCTAGTTATTTAAATGATTACGTATGCTAAGCTTATTTTTGTAAAAAAAGGGAGATGTTCCCGAACATAGTTTATGAACGCGATTGTAATGTCAATGTCATGTTAGTTGTCTATCATACTTGTCATGTCTCCCTCGCTTTCGTACACCACTCTGTGCTAAAGAATAAAACCTATATTTCTTCTAATAAATAGTGTTTTAATTATACATATTAAATTAGAAACACTCATTTTGAAAAACAATAATAATTAGTGATATTAAATAACGATCGAGGACACGGCCATAATATATTATGATTCTATAGGTACCTACCTATTGTATTTTAAGTTTTAAGATGTGCAAATTGCAATACTGCCTATTTGTATGAACTAATTCAAGGATTTCAAAGAATCAAAGAATATATTTTATACGTGGGTGAGCCATGCTTCGGCACGAATGGGCCGGCTCAACCGGAGAAATACCACGTTCTCACAGAAAACCGGCGTGAAACAGCGGTTGCGCTGTGTTTCGCCGAGTGAGTTTACCGGAGGCCCAATCCCCTACCCTATTTCCTTTCCTACCCTCGCCTATTCCCTTCCCTTCCCATCCCTACCCTCCCCTATCACCCTATTCCCTCTTAAAAGGCCGGCAACGCACCTGAAGCTCTTCTGATGCTGCGAGTGTCCATGGGCGACGGAAGTTGCTTTCCATCAGGTGACCCGTTTGCTCGTTTGCCCCCTTATTTCATAAAAAAAAGACGGTTGCACTCCGGGAGTGCCGGCAGAAGTGAAAACTTGATTATTAACGTTGTGCATTATTTTTTTAACCCATTTTTTATGAAAATCGATTTAAAAAAAATAAAAAAAACGACCGTTTTAATTAATTAATCGAAACCCTTACAATCGATTAAAAATATCGACAATCGAAAAAAAAAGCTGCTGTCAGACAGACTGTCAGACACTTCTCGCGACAGTTGTCTTGCAGGTGGAAACGCGGCCTTAATCAGCGCGTCTGCTACAGAACTCATTTGCCCGACTGTACATTTCTGCTAAACAACTCATTTCCCCAACTGTACATTTCTGCTAAACAACTCATTTCCCCGACTGTACATTTCTGCTAAACAACTCATTTCCTCGACTGTACATTTCTGCTTAGCACAATTTTCCCCGACTGTGCATTTCTGCTAAACAACTCATTTCCCCGACTGTACATTTCTGCTTAGCACAATTTTCCCCGACTGTACATTTCTGCTAAACAACTCATTTCCCCGACTGTACATTTCTGCTAAACAACTCATTTCCCCGACTGTACATTTCTTCTAAACAACTCATTTCCCCGACTGTACATTTCTGCTTAGCACAATTTTCCCCGACTGTACATTTCTGCTAAACAACTCATTTCCCCAACTGTACATTTCTGCTAAGCAACTCATTTCCCCGACTGTACATTTCTGCTAAGCAACTCATTTCCCCGACTGTACATTTCTGCTTAGCACAATTTTCCCCGACTGTGCATTTCTGCTAAACAACTCATTTCCCCGACTGTACATTTCTGCTTAGCACAATTTTCCCCGACTGTACATTTCTGCTAAACAACTCATTTCCCCGACTGTACATTTCTGCTAAACAACTCATTTCCCCGACTGTACATTTCTTCTAAACAACTCATTTCCCCGACTGTACATTTCTGCTTAGCACAATTTTCCCCGACTGTACATTTCTGCTAAACAACTCATTTCCCCAACTGTAAATTTCTGCTAAACAACTCATTTCCCCGACTGTACATTTCTGCTAAACAACTCATTTCCCCGACTGTACATTTCTGCTTAGCACAATTTTCCCCGACTGTGCATTTCTGCTAAACAACTCATTTCCCCGACTGTACATTTCTGCTTAGCACAATTTTCCCCGACTGTACATTTCTGCTAAGCAACTAATTTCCCCGACTGTACATTTCTGCTTAGCACAATTTTCCCCGACTGTACATTTCTGCTAAACAACTCATTTCCCCGACTGTACATTTTGTTCGAGTTCGAGTTCGACACAAAACACTACTCTCCAACCGTCTTACGCGTTTTCTATGGTTTTTCGATCAACACGAAAATCTGACGCGAGTTTTACAGTTTTTACCCATCCCACAAAAGTGCTCAACGCCGCTAAAGAAGTTTTCACTTCAAAAACGCGCGTTTGGCCTCACCCTGAGGATCCTGAATGAAACAGTAACACCATGATAACTTATTATCATTGTGTTCACGCAATCAAGAACACTAAAACACAAACCCCTAAATATCACAAAATATAAACAATAACAATATACTAACCTTGATTTTGGGCGTTTTCACACTGCGACGATAACGACACGACACGATGCTGTTGTGTCGTCTGCTCGGACGACAACGATATCGTCCGACGATATCGACACGATATAAGCGAACAGCTTGTCATGCGTTTAGGGGGCGTCCACAAATAACGTGAGGTGTTTTTTTGAAGTTATACTTCTTTAGGCGCGTTATGAAAAAATGATGAGAGTGAAATTTTAAGATGCGCGCGCACCTGTGACACAAAATTAACAGTATGAAGCCGTCTGCTTAGCCGCTCATTAAGTCTCGAAAAAAAAGCTACCAACAAAATAGGAATTGAACCTCGATATTAGTCGCGCATGTTGGTACGCTCGTCACCTCTGATCACTGTTTTCATATTTATAATATTTATCAACATGTCTCTAGTTTATACATTCACAACACGTGTTTGAGTTTCATACAAGTGCGAATTATATATGTGCTAATAAATTATATTCAGTAGTGATTTAAATTGAATATTTTGATTGATATTACTTACTATTTGTGAATATTAGTGAAAAAAATTGTGCTTATATACTTTTTCAAGTGCTCCAATATAATTGAGTTTAACTATCCGTATGTATTATTTATTGATATAAATTAAAATACTGTTATTTAATATAATTAACACTAAATATTATTAAATTATTAATGTTAAATACTTATTATTGGTTATTTAATATTCACAAAATAAAGAAATAAATTTAATAAAACATTTAATAAAAAGTTTGTGATAAAAATTAAAATTGAACATCAAATTATAATATTAATTTTTAATATTTGCTATTTAATGATGCCAAAGAAGTATAACTTCTCACGCGCGTACATAAGTACACGCACCCATTTTTCTATTTTAATTTTTTGACCCCCCCTTTCCCCTGGTAAGATTTCATGAGATTTCCCCCCCCCCCAAAATCTAACATGTCATTTTTCAAAATGTGGGTTTCTTACGTAAACGTTTGGTTTGACAGTCAGTAGATTTTCTTTCGAACGAAGATCTTAATCGTAATAACGAATAAGCATACGTACAATCTGGATAAATGCACCAAAATAGTATTTATTTTGTTGAGAAAAAAATTACATGAAATTTTCCGAGACCCCCCTCTCTCCAACGTGAGATTAGATGAGATTTGACTCGACCCCCTCCCCCCCTAAACACCTCACGTAATTCGTGGACGCCCTCTTAGTAGTATTGCGTCAGCAAATGTGTGTCGTCCCGATATCGGCACGACAATCTGTCGGCGACGATATCGTTGACTGCAACGACACAGTGTGAAAGCGTTTAGTAGTGATTGTATGAAACTACCAGTCCAGTTATCGTTGCAGTGTGAAAACGCCATTGTTGTTCGTATTCGGCCAGTTTCGCCTTAAATTTTTCTTTAAGAGTAGCCAGCGGCGGGGTAATAATCGTAAAATCCATTTGTCACACTATTTTATAATCAATAAAGCACTTTAAGAAAACTCAGTCGGAAAAAATATCAACACAGTGTTCTTTGCGCAAGTTGTTTGAGGCCATATTGGTATTGGCGACTACTAGCGCCACAGTGAAAAAAAGAACTAAATTATTTAATAGCCTGACTGATTTTATGTCCGCTCTTTTCAAAGGGCTATGTTACAATCCGCGAACTAGTTGGACGTTGGATGACGATTGTTCAATCGACGTTCGGCCGAGTCATTGAATTGAATGGAGTCATTCAATGAACACGCTAGTCATTCAATCGAATCGCAGATTAAACCAGATGACTGCGACATATACATGGTTCAAATCAATGATTAAGGAAACATATGGAAGTGACATAACTACAAAAAAGTGTGGCCGGCGCCATATTGCCAGGAGCTAAACATGGCGGTCTATAGTGATGGGACACTCGGTTGATATTTGTCGAGGATATCGATAAACTAAGATGTTTTAAGTGATCGTCCTGTTATATCATGTGAGCAATAAACCAATAAAGTGAGCAACTTCAAAATTAACATTTTGAAGTTGCTCACAAAAAAAACTATTTAAAGTATTTGCCTATTTTGTTTCTATGTATTATTTCATAGAGACATCTTATTAAAATCCTAGAATATAATGAAAATTTATTAAAAACAAAAGTCAAATCAATTATTATACCTACCTCTATAGATCTTGATGAGTCCAATACATACGTCGAAGAGATCCTTAGTAATACACCAGAGTCTGCTCTAATTCGAGATCGTGAAAGAACTTTACATTCATTTTTAAAATTTACCACTAATGATATTGATTATTATTTTCTATTTGTAAAAGTTTATTATTATGATAAAAATACTTACGAGGACATTTTCATGAGTCTTCAAAACCTTAGAGATGAGTTAGTTGTCAAGGGTATAAAAGAATTAAGTATTACTGACTTTAAAAATCCCTTCGATAGTCATAATTTTTCCAAAATTTACAATATGTTAATGTATCTTTTCAATAATAGTGATATAACTATTCATATATACAAAAATATTTTGATCTATCCTACAATGTCTGAAATTCCTAAAATATTAAAAGAAAATCATAACATCCCTATCTCCGGTCACTTAGGATCGAATAGAATGCTAAAACGCATTGAAGAGAAATATTATTGGCGAAGTATGCGTAGTGACTTAGAAAATTACGTTAAAAGGTGTGAATTGTGTCAAAGTAATAAAGCTCTTCGTAAATGTAATCGTGCACCCATGCAAATTACCACTACATCAACTCAACCATTTGAAAGAGTAGCCTTAGATATTATAGTAGGCCCACTTCCTGAGGCCGGTCCCGCTAAATTAAAATACATACTTACCCTTCAAGACGACTTAACAAAGTACTCAGCTGCTTATCCAATTTTTAATACTACAGCCGAAGAAACATCGGAATGTCTAATACATTTTATTTCTCAGTTTGGCATCCCAAAATCTATCCTGACAGACCAAGGTACAAATTTTATCGCCGAATTATTTAAACAAACTTGTACTTTCCTTAAAATAAAACAACTGTGGTCAACGCCATACCACCCGCAAACCCAAGGCGCCCTGGAAAGGAGCCATTCTACTCTAAAAGAGTATTTAAAATCATTTATTAATGAAAATCAAAATAATTGGCATAGATACGTTTATACTGCAATGCTAACTTACAACACTTCTATTCACTCAACAACAAATTTCACTCCGTATGAACTCGTATTTGGTCACAAAGCTATTATACCGACATCTATATTTGAATCATCTTTAGAGACTTACAATTCTTATGTTAGAGTTTTACAACAAAGATTAAAACTTTCTAGAGAAAAAGCCATCGAAAATATCCTAAAATCTAAAAATATATCCAAAACTTATTACGATAAACATTCTAGACTGGTAAAATATAAAGCAGGTGATATGGTATATGTTAAAAATCATCTTCGTCTCCGTAAAGCATTATCACCAATCTGGAAAGGTCCATATAAAGTCGTAAAAATAAATGATAACAATACACTTACCTTACTCGTAAATCGAAGACACGTTAAGTACCATTATGATGAGGTCAAATTGGCTGAAATCGATACCTTATAATAATAATAAATATATCTTAAAATATAAAATATAATTAGCCTAAAGAAAATTATTATATTCCAGGTTTGGCGTAGCAAGAGTTTGCGTTTTCTCATGGAACATGATACAACCAATAAATAAAAGTATCGGTATGTACTTCGATCCTGTCGGTACAGTTAAAATCTCTGACGATCAGCTCCATGTCTTGGTCCCTGTAGATATTGGCTATATAAAGCCGCATATTGAAAATATTAAAAACTATTTAGACTCCGCTCAGACTTTTTGTAATTTTAATTATAGCTTTAATTTTACTAATTGTAAAAATCATTTAAAACCTTTGTTAGTTCGCTATGACGGTATTCTGAGAGATTATAGTGCCATCTCTCATTTAACCTCCGATAGAAATAAGAGATCAGCATGGTTTGCCGGTGTCGGTACTGTATTTAAACAAATAATTGGAACTATGGATGAAAATGATGCTATTCGATATAATAACGCCATTCAAACATTGAATTCTTCGAATAAAAAACTTGCTTCCTTATTAAAAGATAATATTTTAATTACTACTTCAGCCCTCGAAAAATATAATAAAACGTTAAAATCAATTGCTGAAAATGAGTTCCGTTTGAATAGCGCTATTGATTATTTAAGTAAAAATATGATAAATGTTGAATTAGAAACTAAGTTTAATGAATTGTATGAAGAACTGTCTTCTGCTATTTTTACATTGTCATTTAAAGTAGAGAATTTAATTAATTCTATAATGCTTGTGAAAAGCCACTCGATTCACCCATCTATCTTAACTCTAAAACAATTTTATAATGAGCTTGGAAAAAATATTAAAAATCTTCCAAAAGATCAGGAATTACCCCTGAATCTAAATTTGAATAATATTCATAATATTATCGACATGGCAAATTTATCATGTTATTATGTAGAAAATAAGATTGTTTTCGTTATAAGAATTCCTTTAGTTTATAGAATAGAATATAGTATGTATAAACCGTTTCCACTACCAGTATCACATGATAATGTCTCCCAATCATATGCTATGATTGCACCTACTTGTAAGTACATAGCCATAAGCAAACATAAGAGTTTTTATATATGTCTTAAAGATTTTAGTAACTGTGTAAAAACCATAAATTCTTGTTATATATGTGATCATACAGATATAGCTTCAGTAGTAGATACACCTATCTGTGAAACCGAATTATTATGTAAAATTTATAAGACACTGCCAAAACAATGTGAGATCAGGTTTATTTATGGACAAATTGATATTTGGCAAGAGCTTGAAAACAATAAATGGCTATTTATTGAAACTCAACCAGTAAAAGTAGACATTGAGTGTCCATCTCAAATTTCCCAACATAAAATAATTGGAACTGGCATATTAGATTTACAGATAGAATGTAAAGCCTATTATAAAAACAAAATATTTACATATAAACCATATTTAAATTTAACTATTAAATCAGTTTCATCAGATTTTAACCTCATTGATGATCCTTGCTGTAATTCTGAAATATTAAATAAATTAAAGTCTAAATTAGTTCCTTTAAAATTACTAGATGTTAATTTAGAAACACTTCCTGACATTGCTAGTAAACAAATAATTACCGAATTAAACAAAATTATAAATAAACCTGACCCACTCTTACAATATGACTCCCATTTACCTATCTTAACATACTGTATAATTTTAATTATTTTAATTTTTATTATTTTTAAGCTATATCAAAGGTTGAGAAAACGTTCACCCCGAATTAAAAATCGTGAAATAGAATCAAGTAATATACAGACAGAATCTCCTGATTCTGTCTTTGCAACTGAAGAAATTCCTTTGCCTCAGCTCAGAAGAGCCCTTTAAATCTTACCCTTACCGGTAAGTTTTATCTTACGCGGGGGGTTGTTACATCCCTTGAAAGTTAATAGAAATGATGACAAGGTGCTGATGCAGCATCAGCACCCACTCATCCTATTCAGTTAGCCAGACGGGAGCGCAGTTCAGTGTCAACCTCGGGCTAGCGTGGACGTTTTCTCAACTTCGTAATTTCTTAGTGTAATAATTTTTCAAAGTGTATTTTACAGATATTAAATTTCCTTTTTTTTAAAAGGTTTTTGAAAATCCCGTTTTAACAGATCATGGAATAATAATTGTAAGATTGTAAAATTAATAAAATGGGATAAAATAAAACTGCATAGATATATAATAAAATTGTAATTTTGAAGTAAAATGTGACTTTTCTTCAAAATGCTTGCTGCATAGTTAAGTATGCATGAATTTTTCTTCGGAGTCCATTTTGGACAGTTAATTATTTTAAGCCATGAATTTCTGGTATCCAGGTCAGCAGGAAATCTGAAAAATTGGCCAAGTGTGAGTCGAACTCACGCATAAAGGGTGACCGATTTCAACCGGGCATTTTCTAAAACCCGGCACGATACGACACGACATGTCATGACACGATTCGACACGACAGGTTACGTCACGTCACATCAGTACACGACACGACACGACTTCACTAGACCATATTAATTTTCAATTCACTCTCAATGAGCCCTTTTATTTGATGCCCATCTTGCAGAAGTGCTTTCAACTATTCCCCTATCTTGGATGAGCAGCCATATTGGATGTAGAATGACATTACATCTGTGGAAATTTCAGAAGTCTATTACTATAGCGGTTCTTGTTATACAGCCTGGAGACAGACAGACGGACGGACGGATGGACAGACGGACAGGCAACGAAGTCTTAGTAGTAGAGCGGGACCCCACTACTAGGACTTTTTACCCTTTGGGTGCGGAACCTTAAAAACGATAAAATATGTATGATAGTATATTAATATACTTAAACTAATTATAAACTACGGATGAGTATGTTGTCATTTCAACATTCCTAGATAATAATTAGTATACTTAACTAAAAAATATTTTCATATCGATACAACTTATCGATAACTTGATGCAGCCCTAGTGTAAAATATATGAAAATTGTTTACACAAAATATCCTTAAATTGTGCACCATGGCTAGTCAAGTTATGTTTTCCATATAATTAAACATTTAAAGAAGTTAATTATCAAAATCAATACCAATAACTCGTAGGGAATTGGCAAAAATAAACTTAAAACTAGGTCCTGTCGATGTAGAATGTGAAATGAATGTTTGTCCGGGTTTTTTCGATGTGTGGATCCAGAATCATTCCACAAACATTTAACCATATTTCTAGAGCAGTATTTCTAAAAATTATTCAATATTTAACTTAAAATCACAATTTTTCTGAGAGCCCAAATTGACAACGATCGGCACAGGGTCAGACAGACTGTCAAACAGATGAAAAAAAAGCTATGCAACCTCAAATCACGCTTCTCTTTCTACCACGCAGTGTTACTGATAGTGACATCTCGCTTGCTCAGGCCTTTGTTTCTCTATTCCTAAAGGTATATTAACTTTATGCTGTGAAATCGTCTTAAACGGGTTTTACTGTACCTACAAATTCGCCAAGTGTGGCACTGACATTTGCCTATTTGTGCAAAGTTTGAACACACATTAATTGTGATTTGCCATCATGATTCGGTTTTTCTGCGCACATCAAAGTATAACAAACTTTGTTGAGAATAAACACAATATATAATAATTATTCTTGAGAATAAACACAATATATAATAATTATTCTTATTTATTTCAGGTTCAAAACCAATATTACATTCAGACACGTCGTTTCTCACACATTTTTCTTGTCATTCCCATTTTGTTCAATATTAACTTTTTCGGCAATTGACATAAATAATATAAAACCTCAAAAATATATATTGTGCCAATCTGTAACACACTCCCGGGGGAGGCAACAGGTGCGCAATATCTATATCCTATACTTAATTGCACAATACATAATCATCAAAACCTATTTCAAAAATGCTATAATAAATCAATAAACAATAATAAATAAAATAAGCTTTGTCTAACTAAATTTTAAAATAATAAAAATTCCCGGTGACTCTGCTGGTAATTTTCGCCGGTAAATTTGTCATGACCTTCTTCGCCCTTTGAGTCCTGCAAGATGACGTCTCGTACTTTATCGTCCAGTCTTGCCGGTTCAGCCAGCTTCCGACGACAGAAATTACAAATCGGCATCTTCTACATAATTATTACCGATTTCATGCGTGGTACTAAAAGTAGTCTTATTTGAGACCTCAGTTTCTTCTATTAAATTAATAACCTCAATCTCATCTCGTATCGTACTTTTCTAATATATTACCACACACGGTCGCCTCTTTTGGTCATGACAACTCAATGCTTAGCTTTTGCTTGGAGAAACTGTAAGTCGGCATCTTCTATAATAATTTCTACCGACTTATTTTCGTGCCTGTTAAAATACGTCGTAATTCGTAATTCGTCGTTATCGATGTAGAAAAAGAAGAGATCTCAGGTGAGATCTCTTCTTTTTCTACATCGATAAGGTAATTCTCAGTCTTTTATCGTATTTCTTTATAATATTGTTTTTCCTCACGGTCGCCACTTTATGTTGAGAATAAACACAATATATAATAATTATTCTTATTTATTTCAGGTTCAAAACCAATATTACATTCAGACACGTCGTTTCTCAAACATTTTTCTTGTCATTCCCATTTTGTTCAATATTAACTTTTTCGGCAATTGACATAAATAATATAAAACCTCAAAAATATATATTGTGCCAATCTGTAACAAACTTCAAAGTTTGTGCGGCCTGCCACACTAACTTCCGCGCGACTCCTTGCACACTGCTGCGATTTTATCGACCGCCGATATAAAATCCGAGAGAGCGCCGCGCCGCGATGTATCGCGCGATTCCTTGCACACTGATGCCGGATGCAATTTTATCGATCAATATTTCTTACGAGAGAGCGCCGCGCCGCGACTAGTGTTGCCAACTCTTCAAAAAACTTCCTCCTAAAGCATCTTTTAACCCATCAAGCACCGTAAGGACACCGGTGACCGCGACAACAATAGAATACAATAGCATTTCAAAGAATCTCCGATCGAAGGAAAACCTAATATTTATCATATTTTGGGGTACGTTCCACAAAATTATCAATGTCGTCATTATTATTTTTTCCTTAAGCAATTTTCAAAATGACCCATCTTAAAAGGTGGGTTGAAGTGGACTTTTTTACATATTATATTATGCAAAATAATTACTTCATTTGAATTAGAACAATAATAATAATAATAAATCTTTTTTAACTTTATTTTCGCTAATTATTATAATAAAATATGATTATTAGGGCTCGGATTTACATGTAAATACATATTTTTATTAGGGGTGGGCCGAAATTCGTTTAACATTCGGTTTAACCGAACTTCGGCAGCTTGAACCGAACTTCGTCATTCGGCCGAATTTCGTGTTAAAATACCGAACATTCGGCACTAAATATACTTGCACTGTCATAATATAAATTAATGAAAAAAAACATAATATCTGTACTGACAGTAAAATAAAATAAGTCTGATACAAGAACTATACTCATTCATAGTCATTTACTTATTTGAATTACAAAAAGTAATCATACCGTTCATACGTGATAAACAAAAAACTTAAATTGGTCTTTTTAACGATCCAGTCTCAAAAATGTTTGGTTACTTACAAACAAAACACAAAATTAAACCGCTCTTCTTACTAACCAAACCAGCCTTAGAAATCTTTCTTACTTAATCAAAAAATAAAATTTTACTGCCCCTGTATCTTATGTCTTAATAAAAAAACAAAAATTTTGACTTTACTCTTAACAATTTACAAATGAAATGACTACCTATGCTGGCTAACGGCCCCGCGCTCGCGGGGAAGTGCGGAGTGCGGGCGGGGCACACCTAGCAATATTTGCAGCAAGTACGTACGAGGGCTGCTATTTATGTATCTGGAACTGGCCACTTACAAGAACAATATTTAAAAAGTAATTACAACATTTGAAAATAGAACTCTTTGGTTGAATAATACATTTTGTTTCATGTGACTGTCAATTATTTTTCCATTGTGGCGTCATTTTGAAAATTGCGTGTCTTCATTTGCCATGGATTTAACGCGTGAACATTTTCGTGCAATGATTTACTACGATTTTCGGTGTGGGCTAAATCAAAAACCACTGTTTATCACTGGTACAGTGAGTTTAATCGTGGGCGGTCTATGCTCACGGATGAAAATAAAGAAGGTCGCCCAAAAACAGCTGTTGTCCCACAAAATATAGATGCTGTGCGGGAACTAATAATGCGTGATCGTCATGTTACATATCGCGAGATAGAGGCGTCCTTAGGCATAAGTATGACGAGCATACATAAGATATTACACGAACATTTGGCTGTAAAAAAAATATGTTCGCGTTGGATTCCGCACAAGTTGACAATCGATCAAAAACGAGCTCGTGTCGATTGGTGCAAAAAAATGATAAAAAAATACAACCGTGGTACGTCAAAAGCCGTTTATAATATCTACACAGGTGATGAATCTTGGATCTATGCATATGACCCCGAATCTCTCTCTAATATTTATGCCATAATACGTTCTTATTTTTTTAACGGTCAAACTAAGCTTCGACTTGGCCATTGTACACACGCCAAAGATTTAACATGCGGCTGCCCTCAGGTCTCTGTTATCTCGCCAAAACTATGGAATTTCGGATTTGATGATTTATTAAGTCCTCCCCTACCACCACTGTGCGTGCTAGTTGGCTACGCCGATGACGGTTTTCTCATCGTTCATGCAAATTCACGTTCCGAAATTGAATCTAAAGCCAATGATAGTCTTAATTTAATATCGAGCTGGGGTAAACGTAATCGCCTGAAATTCGCCGCGCTTAAAACTTACCAAATTCTTTTAAAAGGGTCCCTTATATCTTCCCCTAGCATTAAACTTGACAATATTAACGTTAAACGCAAACAGTCACTCTGTTATCTTGGTTTTTACTTGGAAAATAAATTTACATTTTTAGAACATATAATTCAAACCGGTGAGACAGCGAAGCGCAATTTTTACTCCTTTACCAAAATATCTACGTCGACATGGGGCCTCTCCTTCAAAACCCTAAAATTAATTTACACTGCTACTTACCTAGGCAGCATTTGCTACGGGGCCCCCGTGTGGGCCGACAGAGCAACAATCGGCGCGGCTCGTCGCAAGTTGCTACAAAGCCAACGTCTTGCTCTTATATTCTTATGCAAAGCTTACAGGACCACAAGCACCGAAGCCTTACCTGTGTTAGCCGGAGTTTTACCCGTTGACCTTGAGATTCAGCGTCGTGCGACAATGTACTATCATAAAAAAAACGTTGACAACCCGTTCTTTTTAAGCGCTCGCGATAAAATTAAAATAGCAAGACTGTTTGAACCTTTAGAAAACTCTGTGCAAAGCCTAATCTCCGAATGGCAGTCACGATGGGACTGTTCCACCAAAGGGCGACACCTTTATAATTTTTTCCCTAATATTCGTGAACGGCTATCCAAACATTGGATGGATATTGATCACTGCGTTTCTCAATTCCTGACCGGTCATGGAAATTTTAAGGCCAAACTTTACGGATTTAAACTAGTAGCATCACCCATGTGCGAGTGCTCGACCGAAGGCAACATGTTTGAACAAACCGCGCATCATGTTCTCTGGGAGTGCAGTCTCTGGCAGGACGAAAGAACTACTATGCTAAACAACCTATTCTGTACATCTGGAGTAGCATACTACGGTGATCTCGTGGACAGCGCTAGGAACTTCCGTGCCTTCAAGCGTTTTTGCCACAATTATTATTGGCAACAGTCAAACACAATAAACTCCAATATTAACTTAGCTTTATCTTAGGAGTCACAATTATTAACCTTATTTCCGTGGTGCTCCCCCTTAAGTTCTTTGACTTTCGGTCATTGCAACTTTGTGCTGTCTCCCGCTTTTATGGGGAGGGAAATTGGAATCTTCCTACTCCTCCTATTTTCTTCTGATTAATTTCGTTGCGGGTCCCAAGACAGTATTAGCATGTCCCTCGGGCTCCCTGAGATCATATCAAAGGGTTTTCGTGTTTGGATGCCGCTGTCGATCCTGGCGACACAGGAGATACAGTGGTGGGAATGTGTGGTGGGCCAAAGCCCGTTTAAAAAAATATGACCCCGAAACTAAACAACAGTCAACGGTGTGGGTGTTCCAAGATGAGCCGAAACCAACAAAAGTTACTCGTGCAAAAAGTACTTTGAAGCAAATGGTCGCCTGTTTTTTTGGAATTAATGGACATGTGGCTACAGTGCCATTAGAGAATCGTAAAACGGTTAATTCTGAATGGTATACGACCATTTGTTTACCAGAAGTCTTTGAAGAGATAAGAAAGGACAACCGACAACGCAGAATCATATTACATCACGACAATGCTAGCTGTCACACCTCAGCTGAAACAACTCAGTTTTTGGAGGGTCAAAAGATCGAATTGACTGGTCATCCGCCGTACAGCCCTGATTTGGCACCTAACGATTTCTTTTTATTTCCATACGCGAAGAACAAATTACGTGGTCAACGTTTTTCGAGCCGCGAAGAGGCTGTTGATGCGTTCAAAATGCACGTTTTGGAGATACCTCAATCAGAATGGAAAAAGTGCTATGAAAATTGGTTCCAGCGTATGCAAAAGTGTGTCGATCATCGCGGCGAATATTTTGAAAAGCAATAAAACCATATTAAATGATATATGTTTGTTTCTTTTTTTAATTCCGGATACATAAATAGCAGCCCTCGTAAACAAGTCACAACACGAAAAAGCGCGGCGAAATTGAACCGAAGTTCGGCCGAACTTTGGCCGAATTTTTCATTTATTTCATTCGTATTCGGTTCAAACCACATTTTTCCATATTTTAGGGCTTTACAAAGATAAGTCCATATTTTGCAAGAAAATGTTACAATCATCCATAAAATCTGTGCCGATTTTTGATGTTTGACGTATGCAACCATCACGTCATGTGATGTATGCAACCATCACGTCATGTGACGAGCAGAGATCAATTAGCCAATACCCATTATTTTCTATAGTAAAGACTTTTATTCCCAAAGCAAATACTTTCTGGCATAGCTATGTCATATAAATATAATTTAAATTTATTTTTAAATTATAACATTATAGGCTTATCATGAAATATATTTTCAAATTTAATATTAGAAAATAGAGAGAGAAAGATTATTAATTGTTTAATATTATTATTAATTTTTACGTAAAAAAAAATTCTATTTAAAATAATGTATATTATATAATTTTTTTTTTATAATTTTGATATTATATTTTGAATATAATTTACATATAAATTTTAGTGTTGGATTTTATTTATTTTAATAATAAATAAAATTATAAAGTAGTAATTAGTTTTAAATTATTTAAGAAATTAAGATTTAGTAATTTTGAAATAAATAACTAATTTTGTGCCAGCAGTTGCGGTTATACAAAAATTTAATTAAAATTTTTCATTATATAATAAGTAAAATTTATGTTTAACCCTTAATCAAACGGAAACTTTTTTTGAGGTAAATGAAATCTAAGACTGGTTTTTAGGTAAGTTGGGTCCGTAGATTATAAAAATATACTTAAAATTTGGATAGTGGGTGGGGAAGGGGGTTTTTGCGGTGGGAAATAATTTCCCGTTGTTCGTAGCGTACGTAAAAATTTTGAAAATGTGGCAAATTTTGCTATTCCCAGTGGGAAATTGTTTCCCATTGTCCGATACGGTTACAGACTGTTACTTGAACTAGTAGTTCCCCCCTGCTTTGCTTGAAATTTTAATATTTTTAGTAAGTAACTCAAAGTATGTAAAATGCTACCGAAATTAAAGATGATTATTATTTATTTATTTAATATTATTATAAGAAATTACGAAAACTATTAATACAAAAAAGGCGGAATTATAAAGGCAATCTTCTTATACCTGGGTGAATTTCAATATGTCCATATTTTTTTTCGTTTCGGTGAACTTTTTTGTTTCTATGTTTTTTTGAGTTTTTACCGAAGTTTCCTCTCAATTTTAATGTTTTATGACTACGAAACTAATGACATAAAATTAAATAATAAACAAACGTAGCACACACGTTTATATTTTAGCTGTCACCGAGATGAAAAAGTCAGTCACCGAGATGAAAACAAAATTCACCGAAATGTAAATTCACCGAAATAGTATACAGCGTGATTGTAAAACAAGCGAAATAATATATTTTTATGGAAAAATTTTGACACTTTGGGTTACACTTTTGCAATTTTCGAAATTATCTCTAATATTTTTCAGAATAAAACATAGCCTATATCCATCACAAAAAATCCATCACGAAATCAGCTATAATTGCACAACTCTTTTGCCTCCGTGACGTACCGATGATAAGAAACGTGTCCATTATCAAGGCCAATGTTTCTATTTGAATTTCTACAGCTCAATACGGCCATTTTAGGCATTGAGGCATTTTTAAAATTCCGATTTACGTCCGATTCCGATAGCAGACTAAAAAACAGACTTTCGAAAGACGAGCATTGCTCGTCGTTTGGGAACGCGATATTTCACGCGAAGTACATACACATGCGGTATCTATCTTGATCTATGTCTGTGGATAGAACAATGTATTTTTATTAAAAAAAAATCAGTTGTCTGTAAAGTCGGTTTACTGACGATAGTTGAACGTGACAACGTATGACGTTGTCACGTTCAACTGTCCTTAACCCCTTAACCCTCGCTTCCGAATCTCTATAAATAGAAACAAACTTTTTCGACTGTAACCTAAAGTTATTTCGATGTATTTCTTTCAAATGATTGTCTAAAAATATTTATAATGAGTAAAATAAACTATTCGCAATACAAAACGCTACATACATTCGAACAAAGACGAAATCCAGTAAAATCTTCGAACAAAGCACAAGTCATACCTTGACACGTAGGAAATAGAGCACAATTTTAAATAGCCGAAATAATACTAATAGCTCACAGATTGTTTATTTATTTTTCATTCAGAGTGTGGTCAATGTATCAAAGGTAACTAACCAAACTTCTTCATACAAAAGTATTCTCTAAGTCATCGAAATACGTAATATAATCGAAACAAAGAGCGCGGCCCAGGTGGGTTGAGTACGGTTGCTGAGAGGATAAATGGAACGCCTCAGAGCAGCTGTCAGCGAGGCAACGCCGCATGAACTGTCATGTTTTTCGGGCGCGCACCCCATATCGAATTATAAGACGTTATCACGTCAAAAATATTGGGCACGCGTAGATTTAAAGCTGTTTATGTTTAGAGTAACACGTAAAGGTATAACATAATCGAATATTATCAAAATCGGAGACACCGACTTTTTTTTCCTGTCCGCTTGGCGTGGAAGGCTCAATATAAAACAGGAATGCCACCATAAATATTGGTTCTCTATGGCATTGCACTGAAAAATCACCAAAACGCGAACAAAACACCTTCTTCTTATGCCAGTCTGATAATTACTCTGGAAGATAATTACGAGAAAAAATAGTTTACAAGCACTTCTTTCTATAGATTACGATAGGATGGTCTTGAGAACAATTATACTATTGAAAGATTATTTTTTCTGGTGAAAGTGCAGGTTGACTTGTCATGCTCTTAAAATTACCTTTAGCTCAATTTTAGGAGTAAATCTTCTAATCAATACTTACTTATAGATAATTTAATCTAGAAGCCATTTTTATTTATAGAATACGACGGTAATCGCCATTTTGGTAAAAATCTAAAAATTTTGTTACAATAAAATACGCGATTTATTTATTTGTAAGCATAAAAATAGTTAAATAAATGATAATTTTATCAAAATACATTGTTTAGGTATTTATTTTAACAAAATATATTAAAAAGTGTGTGTATGTAAAAAACAGCTAATATTTTTCAAAAGAAAAAAAAAATTGTTATGTTCCTGTAATTTTGCCGGTGTGTTTATTTAGACTGGTGTCTAAATAGTTAAATACTACATAGTTCCACGGCGTGGAATGCTTATATATATAAACTCCAAGGAAAAATACTTTATCATAGATTATGTTCGTTTTACAGGAGGAACGTGTGTCAGTGGCGCTGACGTGCGCGCTGCAATATGGCGGCGGCGAGCGCGGGTTCGCAGACTTACTGCGTGCGGCGCTAGCGGCGCGTCGCTCCACGCCCGCCTGGTGCGAGCGGTGCGCGCGTTTCACGCCGACCATGCAGCGTGCGCGCCCGCACAGGTATACGTAGATACGTACACAATATGGCGGCGTTTGCGGACTTACTGCGGGTGGCAATAGCGGCGCGTCGCTCCACGCCCGCTTGGTGCGAGTGGTGCGCGCGCTTCACGTCGACCACGCAGCGTACACGCCCGCACAGGTATACGTAGACACGTACACAATATGGCGACGTTTACGGACTTGTTGCGTGCGGCGCTTGTGGCGCGTCGCTCCACGCCCGCTTGGTGCGGGCGGTGCGCACGCTTCACGTCGACCACGCAGTGTGCGCGCCCGCTACAGGTATACGCTGATACATAAACAATATGGCGACGGCAAGCGTAGTTTACGAACCATGTTATATTATGCTACCTGCATATTATAGCGGATATCCTTCCTTCCTTCCTAGTCGTATCCTCATGGCTGAAGGACGTGACAACCAAAATTTGCTTTCCGGGATAGGCCTCTCCAATTGTCTCTGTTTTTGGCTTGATGCAGTGCCTCCTGCTATAGCGGATATATATCCATATAAATAGTTATTTAAAATATTTTTCAGATTACCTCCGATATTAGCAATAAGCTGTGGCGGAACTACGGCGCAGGAGAAAGCGTACTGGTCTAAAAGTGTCACCAAAGACGCGGTAAGGAAACATTTTAGTACAGGTTCCCTAGAACATTTTTTGACCTGATTACTATCAAGCAAATTTTTCGTGAGTAGCTTCATTTTGATAAGACGAACTACAATTTCCTCTGAGAAAATTTTCAAAAGTGGTAGCTAACAGAGATAGAAAATGATAAATATTTAGATTTGATGGTCCTGAAATATGGATTTTCTCTTTGTAGGACAATAAGCTACGAATAACAAAACCAAGGAAACGTAACTCCCATACTTCAACCGTTTTAAATTTGGCTTTTTTTCGAACACTAAAATATGACAATTCAGATTCTCGCCAAGGTCGTTTCCCAGGTAACGTATCATAATATTGCGCGCTGGACGACAGCCTGCGCGGTTATTGTCACTGTCACAGTTATTAAACAAAGCCGTGGACAATAATTGTCAAAAGCGGATGGCATTATGCAGTATACACCAAACATATCTACTATCACGAGGAAAGGAGTACATAATTATTATTTTAAAATCAAACATTTTCCTCTGATCCTTAAGTCATCGATAATAATAATATATAATAATTTTGAACAAACCTTGTACGACTCGGATGAATTTAAAACTATCCAGAGCACCTAGACAAGACGTTTTCAGATTACAAAAATCTATGTGCTAAATTATTACAGAAATAATTTAGCACATAGATTTTTGTAATCTGTGCAAAATCAAATAGGCAATGCAGATTTTCGTAATCTCTTTAATTTTCGGTCATTACTCATACAATATATATCATAATCAAACATACAAAATACCAAATATATCTTTAAAGTGTATGCTACATAAACGAGTAATCTGGCTCGGCATCCAATTCGGTTCGTTTCTTACTAAACGAAGTACGAACGGCATTATAAAAATAAGATACTCCATACTGATGTCAGTCAGACCCTCGTTTATGATTAAATTGTTACATCTTGCATAACACTGTCCATGGCGACTTTGTAAAAATTTTGTAATTATATTATTTTTTGATTATTGCATTTTTACAATAACATGTAAACTTAAATAAACCATCTTTTTGGGCATGTTTTTTTTTTTTAATCTTTTTTTAGGACTTGATTCACAAAGGCGACCATGTCGTCCTCGTAAGGCTACACAATTACAATTTAACAATTTCTTACATCTAAACCAAACTTAACTAACTTGTACAAACATATAGCATCACTAGATAAAGGCTCCGAGAGAACAATATTAACGCCGCCTACGCTATTAAACATAAATATATATGTGCGCGAATTTGCGCGAATGCTCGCGCCTTTTTAAATTCTCAGAAGTCATGTGTGCGTTAACGCTTTGGAATTAAGTTTGAATTTGCTATGTTCAGTTTTGGTAATTCGCTTCGATTGTGCGCTAGTTGAAATTGACCCTAAATGTGAAAAATATTGTTCTGAAAACCGCATCAGAATCGGTTCAGCCAAACGAGCGATAATTGCGGACCAACATACATCACACATACATACACTCACACATTTTTCTTTTTAATATATTTTATTACTGTTTTACACCGCCAACGCGTGGGCCAACGCGTTGGCAGTGCGTTCATCTATATGGGGAGGCAGCATTAGTTTAACAAACATAAGCTACAATTTTAACCGATTTTCAAAATGGAGGAGGTGTTATGACTTATGTTCGTTTTTTATGTTCAACCATAGACAAATTAAATTACTACAAATTAAATTACTAAAGACTGTTGAGTCCCATACAAAATTGCGTGTACGAGAAAAGCAAGCTAAATCTAGATGGCGCAATCATCGATTCTGGCTATATCTGAAAATGTAATAATACAACAAAACGAGCCAATTAAATCAAAAGGAGTAACCTTAAAACGCGAAAGAACATTTTTCTGCATTTTTACAACATCATTTAAACACTCGTAGAATATTAATTATGATTTTCTAAAAATACTTCCGAATCAATGTTTATTGTTATTAAGCAACAATTGTTAGATGGCGTCGCGGCCGATAGCTAATACGCCTTACTAAGTAGCTTGCTATTTGAACACTAGATGGCGCAATACCTCTTACCTGCAGATTCGGCTGCATCTGTCTCCGTGTCTTGACGTCAATAGTTGGATGCTGCTGGCTAGCGTTGGTACTTGGTAGGTTTACTGTTTTGCTCTGTTTCTGAAAAAAAAGATTATTCTCTACTTGTCCCTTTCTGCTTCGAACCATTTGTATAAAAAAATATATTTAGACATCTTTACTAGATTGAAAGATAAAACATTTTTGTCGGTTGGTAACTTTTACCTGCTTTTAAATTTAGGTAAATTGTAACCAAACGCTACTTCTACGCAAAATATACAGAAATACCTTTTTTTTAATATACCAGTTAATAAAGGCAATAAAATACTTTAAAAATCCGTTGGAATTTTTCAAATATCTCTAATAGCTAATTTTCTACGATTTTTTAAAGAAAAATGAAACTTTAAACGGCTCTGCTGTAAAAGTAGCAATATGGCGCTTGGTAACTTTTGCCTTTCCACCGTCGATATGTAGTCAGTGATGCCAACCTGCAGATAATTTCAGATCGGTGGGGAACCAATAGAAAATCTAGAAGTGTCTATCGTCGCGCCGTCTGGTGGAGATAAAAAATAAGAAAACCTCCCATTCGCCGGCGCCTCTCTGAAACGTCAGTACGAAATCGATAATTTCGATTGCAATTTCTTTACGAAGTGATTCGATATTTTTAAGGGAGCCTCCGCTGCCGGCGCCGGTTGCCGATATGGCTGCTGGCGCTGGTTGCTGAAATGACTGCCGGCGCCGTTTTCCGAACTCCGAAGTTTGCCGAAGTCACGCGATGTTTGCCGAATAGGCTGCCGGCTCCTTTTCGGCAAACATCGCTTGTCTATGTCGTATTTTAGGTAAAACTTCCCAAGTGCCTAATTGATACCAACAGTGGAAAGGCACAAATTACTTACTGTAGTTTGAATTAAAAACATGTAAAGCCAAAAATTACCAAGTGAAAAAAGAAAAATTTAGATATTACCAAATGCCTACTTTTCTAAAAGGTGTCAAAAAGTTGTCGCTTGGTCGCCGAAAATAGGAAAAATACCCGTTTCCACGTAGTTCCTAAGCGACATCAAAAGTGCTCGTAGAGACATGGGACTAAGACTAATCGATAGAGAAAAATTCGCTGATTCCGAATATATAAAAAACTCATTTTGACCCCTAGTGTCGCTTGGTAACTTTTGCCTTTCCACCATCGATATGGTCTATGTTTCCAAAAAATATCAGTGTACTGTCAAGTCACGAAGAGCATACACCTAAGCGATCATTGGCCTAAGCGATTAGGCCAGTATACTGGTAACAGTTTAGGAACACGCAAATTGTCAAACTGAAAACTGACAACTGAAAGAGTTTTGGCGGGCATGTCACTTTCTTTCTTTTTCTTCTTTTTTGGCAACTTGACACAAAGGATGTGTATGTTGTGCCACAGACAAGGTAAAAAGGTAAGGAATATGGCGGGAAAACCATATTCCTCCTATTATAATTTTCATCATCGTTTTCATGTATCGTCAGGTCTAAAGTCTAGTCAAAGTCTAAGTAAAAGTCAATACAGTCACAGGAGTCAAGTCGGTCGATTCAGTAAAGTGGTAGACGCTTTACTGAAACTTTCGATGGAGTTTTGGAGGGAACACAAAATAGCACGTTTCTGGATATTACATCACTTTCCTACACTTGTGCATGAACACGAATATCTAATGGTTAATATTCTACCAATATTACACATTAAAAACCCAGCTAACACAATTTTAGGAAAATAATACAAAAACACAACAGCACTCTTTCACATGCCCGCCAAAACTCCGGGCATGTCACTTTCAAATATCTTTCAAACTTCTTCTACTTTTTATTGTTGGTGTGGTTTTTATTATTTTTTCCCAAATTGTGTTATTTGGGTTTTTGATGTTCATTATTGGTAAAATATTAGCCATTAAATATCCGTTATCTTGCACAAGTGCAGGTAAGATGTTGTCAAAACCAAAATGTATATTTCCTGTGACATTTGTTGTGAATATCAGTAAATAGGGCAATTTCTTCCGTGAGTTTTAACTAAAACATCGTTATAATAACTCTATTATCCTACTCATTGGAATATTATCGCGTCTTTTTCAAATTGAAATGTATCAAGTTTTACATTCTCTTGCCCAGTTTTGTAGCAATTATTGATGGTATTCCCTGGTATTACCGATAGTTGTCTACCCATACGCCATCTAGTTACTAAAATGGAAACTGTTTGACAATCAAATTAAAAAAACAAGAAAATGCCTCATTAAGATTAGCTAAGCTAGATAAGCCGCCCTTTTTATCGATTTGATTTCGATTCAACAGTGGCAATCTCTATTGACATAAGTTCCGTTTCATGCATCTGACATTTTTCAAATGTTTTCGTAACAATAATTTTATACTCCTATTTCACAGTTAATATTTATAATTTTATATTAATAAGTTAGTACTTAGCAACTTTTCATTTATAATTATAGGAAACATTTATTTTTGTAGATGGAATATAATTTATTACATTTAGATTTTTTTTGTTTTCTTGTAAAAAATTTCCGTAGCAAGGAATATGAGAACTGTCACCCATTCCTCATATTATAACGCACTTAAACTATATATTAGTTATAAACAGTGTTGCCAACTATGGGAATTTCCCACTAAATTTAGTGGGAAAAAATAAATTTAGTGGATTTTTAGGGGGTAAAATATCTTGGGGATATTTTGGGGGTAAAATATTTGAAGAATGGATATTTTTTTACTAACAACCTTAGAGTTTGGTATTGATTTAAATAAATTTTATAAAGAACTGCAACAGCTACTAGATGGAACTGCTGCACAAATTACAATATGTCTATAGAGACAAGTTTAACCGTTGAGTTTTAATATTAAAAAAAGTATTTATTATTAAAATTAACATTTTCATAATAAATACTTACTGATCAATTACTGATTCTTCAATTTCTGGAATGTTGAATTGTTTTTTCATTCATACAATATAAAAATATATTGTAATTTTTAACTTTTGTCGGTTAAATTTTATATAATTTTCTGACTGCCTTTTTTCGTTTTTACCGCGGTCGAAACGATCGCGATCGCCATTTAAACCGGCTGATGGTGTATTTCGGCGTTTTGAGCGCTTAGTAGAACACACCCCAAGTAATTTTAAATATTTTTATTTTTTGGGGAGTTTTGGTTGAAATTTAGTGGGTTTTGAAGTTGCTTTAGGGGGAAAATGATTTGAAGAGTTGGCAACACTGGCTATAAACAAAATAAAGTAAATTAATTCAAAAATAAAAAAAACCAGACTGCAAAAAAAATGTTAACTAAAAAGACCGAAACAAGACCTTAGGTTATAGGTACCGTAAAGCGCAATACCATAGACAAATTAATGGTTTGAACCACAGATTAAGGATACTGGATAGGTAGATGGCTTCTTAGCTCGCCAGCGCGTGGCCATTTTATGCTTGTGTGCAATTGCCGTAGTGTGCGTGTAGGGATAAGCGATCTGCTTGTATATATAGATAAAAATATAAAATTTGACTACAGCTATCGACCAATAGTCGATTATAATTTTATGTTATAGATTTTTATTAAACGACATCAAAAAAGGAGGTTATCAATTCGACCCGCATGTTCAATTTAGGATATAATAAATTATGATCATGAAATTAGAAGTCGCTTTCAATTTGGTGAAAATATATTAAGTACATATTTCATATTTTTTTAAGTTTATGAAAATACTTAAGTAAATAAAATATTTAAGTATATAATTACACAAATAGTTAAAAATATAATAATTATGTATACTCCATAAGCCACGAAGGCTTCAATAAAATCAACAGTTTTTATAAAAAACAACAGAAGATCAATTAAACTTTATTATACTTAGCTATTATACAACAATTTTGTTAAAATATTTTTTTTATGTATTATCGAAGAAACAAGACGTTAAAGCATTGGATACTGGTGACGGGACACATTTTGTAATAAATATTTTCATTTTTTCATTTCATTTATCATTAAATATTTTGTAATAAATTTACTACATATATATATATATATATATATATATATATATATATATATATATATATATATATATATATATATATATATATATATATATATATATATATATATATATATATATATATATATATATATATATATATATATATATATATATATATATATATATATATATATATATATATATATATATATATATATATATATATATATATATATATATATCATCTCACCACCAGAATACTCGGTTATAATCTGAACTTAAAAATAATATTATCTTCATTATAGGTCTCTCAGTCACCACCATATTGAACTGTTTTTTAGGAGCATTCCAATAACCTAAAAAAATAGTTGGTTTAGTGTCATTAAATGTACTTAATACTATAAAATATGTATGTACATAATATTATATTATATACGGGGCAATATGCTTTATGTAACTTTTCCATGCTTAGCCCATCAAGCCCCAAGCGGAACCCAGGTGCCGCATAACAACTGAATATCTATTGTATCTGGAATTCGATGTTCGAGGTATTAAATTTATTTTATTAAATGATTATGACTTTAGCCTTATTAAATTTTTACATTTTACTAGTTAAAAAAGAGTGATACCAGGATAAAATTTTAAAAAGTAGATCTAAGTAATGAACTGAGTACTTACAGGGGGAAGGTGTGAGAGCTGTTGATCATGCAATTATTTTGCTCTCCGTTAGAACTTTTTTATTTCAATAAAATCATTGTTTCAAACCTACGTTTGAAATGATAATCCCAATATTGTGATGCCTTCATGAGGGAGTAAGAATTAAAAACTTGCATGAAACTTCCGTCTAAATATTTCTGTTCGTCGTCTATTTTGAAGCATTTTCAAATCCTGAAAACAAAATCATTTAGTCCATGACAATATTTTTATCGATAAACTATACTTCAAGTAAAGTACATCCCTAAAGTACACGTAAAAAGCTATGCAATATTTGAAGCCAAATTATTACTTGATGTGACATTTTTATCACTAATGCCTTATATAGCATGATTATGGGATTATTAAACTTATAAATTTTCTTTTTAGCTTATAAAAATACCGATTGATAAGCCCAAAAAACGCTGTTGAAAACTTACGTATGTTATGTTAAATCCACGTGTTTGAGGCATTCCTTGGCCGTTTTTATGGTTTATTATATAGCGGAACCACAAAACCCAACAAGATATTGCATTTAACGTTCACTAAACATTTTTATTTGCACTTTTTAAATATGAAATATTGCAGACCGACTCCTTTGTTATGTCCTATTAGGTAGGACTTAACATTACAAACTTTTGACGTTTATACACCGATATGAGCTTTCTCTTTCACTCAACTTACTGCATCGTTAGTTAGAAAGAGTAACATTATTAACTGTCGAAATATAAGGTTACCTCCAATAGTATAACCTCATTGGTTTGAACGTACGTTCTATCTATATCTTAGAAAATATTTAATATTTCTGGTTGTGATGATTGGCACGCTAAAAACAATGTTCTAATAAAGGTCTGATTTTCACAAAAGTTTTTATGGTATTTTATTAGTATTCCATAATCAAGATAATATATTTATTGTAGCTTTGTGATGCTTTTGTATTAAGTAAATAATATACTCAACTTACTATAAACAAAATATCTGTGTCCATAGTAGCATTAGTCATTAAGTTTTTGTTGAAATGTGGCACCCACTTTTGAGGACTCATTCAAGTGGCTGACAATTGTGATTAATTTAAAACATGTGTTGTGTAAATAAAATGTATGGTGGCATGTGAAGTTTTATTTGTATATTATACCTAATTTGCTGAAGTGTAAATAAAATACAATTTGAGAATCTATTATTGTTTTATTTTGTTTTATTTAAATATAAGTACTTAAATCAGAATTTTTTTTAGATTTCATATTATCTTTTTTTTTAAGTTCTGTACTAGATTCATTCATGCCAGACACAAAGTTAGAAGAAAATAAAGACTATTTAATATACTTTATGATTTTAAATGCCAATTAACATCATTCCAATTAGAATCTGGGAAATCTAATTAGAACCAAATATTATTTACTTTAAAAAAGTTAGAGCTGTCATGAGACTACCTGGCAATAAAATATATTTTTTCAGTACCTGCAGAGGGGATAATAGCTCCCGCACCGGTTTCGGCAACGGTGGCCGGTTTCATTGAAACCAGGCCAGCTACGCAGGAGTAATTTTATAGTGCCCAAGTGTGTGCGCAGTACACAAGAGTACTGTCTATTCCTTTACTCTCATAACCCAGTGGGACGGAAGACCGACACGACCGGCGGCCGGCGGGAGAACAGGCGCAGGCGGCAGGACCGACTTTATACATCCGACACATGGATCATCTTACTTGTCAGACAATCAGGTGATCAGCCTGCATTGTCTTAACCAAACTTGAAAATAACATATTGATTCCATTTTCCAACGCGGGAATCGAACCCATGACCTCCGAGTCAAGAGCCGCGCTCTATATTATGAAAGAAAGGTGTGTAAATAAAGCTAAAGAACTATTTTAAATTGGCAACACTGAACACTTCCATTTTTGATTTTGATCAAATCAATTTGCAGGTGGACGCAAGTTCCGAACAAAAAAAAATGGGTTCCAAATTTAAACGTAGCTACTAAATATAATCGCATAATCTGTACTATTTTTAAGCACGGTTGACTGTGATTGGCTGATAAAAAAGACCATAGAGAATATAAACTATATGAGAAAAAAGAGGAAGAAGAAGTTTAAAACTCAAAGTTCGAATTTCAGTTTGTGAAAATTATTTATTACAAAAATACAAAAATTGTAATTTAATTATTGAAAAACGAAAGGTAAGCCATTGTAAAATGTAAATGTAACCGTAAATTGATAAATTGAAGCAAAACTTAACGATATCATACCATGTTCTAATATAAAGTATGTCGTAGTATTATTTGCATATTTGTACAATAATTTACAACATAAACTACCGTGCCGTCCGCACCGTACGTCCCGTTTCCGACCTGGTGGACGCGCAGCTTTAATCCCCTCCCTATATAGAGTTTACTATTTATGGCAATCAAGTAGTTAGTAGAGTAGCATAGACAGCTATTCTATTTATAAATAAAATATATAAAACTGTACTGTAATATTATAATATTTAATAGGGAGTGCCTCCGCTGCCGGCGCCGGCTCCCAAAAATATCAGTAATGGGAACCGGCGGTAAGTATACTGCCGGCAGCCGAGATATAAAACAACGGCTGCCGGTGCTGGCACTCATAATGGGAGCCGGTGATAATGCGTAAAGCGCTAGGTTCCAATGCCGATACACAAATTTTAAAAATAAATAATTATAATCTCAAATATAATCGACTTTACCGACTTCAAAAGGTGAAGGTTGGGTACCTATTTGTTTGGCTGTGGATATTTTAGTTTTTTGTCATGCATTTTCTTAGCTTAGCTTTACCTTAGCTACCTCTTTTCAGCTACCAAAAAGTAAGATTTTGCACCACAGCTACAGTTACAAACCCCGTGGTATACTTCCGAAGGTACTGAACAGAACTTCAGATTCCTTATACATGTTAGAGAGTTTCAGCGTTGTTTAGAAGCAAAGATATTGTATTATGCTACTATGCAGATCACATTTATCAGCATCATCATCACCACCATTAACCCATCAGGCATCAAGATTCAAGCCCCATACGAGCTATACGAGCCCCGGTGACCGCGACAACAATAGAATACAATAGCATTTCCAAGAATCCCCGATCGAAGGATTCAGATATGCATCCTTACAATATGACCTATGTATGACCTTATTATTTGTACTTTTAATAGTCCTTTAGCTCAAGACTGATGTTTTTGATCATTATTCTGTCATTTGACAAGCGATGTTTGCCGAATAGGCGCCGGCAGCCTATTCGGCAAACATCGCGTGACTTCGGCAAACTTCGGAGTTCGGAAAACGGCGCCGGCAGCCATTTCAGCAACCGGCGCCGGCAGCCATTTCGGCAACCGGCGCCGGCAGCGGAGGCACTCCCTATTTAATAATAGAAATCAACAAAAGCTTGTGGATTAAATCTGTTTTATTGTTTAATTAAGTTATGTACAATAATTTTTATTGAAATAAAACATTTATTTGAGCTCATTTCTTTTTTATTTTTATTTTTTTAATTTTTGGTATGTTTAGAGTGAAATGTTTTGCACTTAAAAATTTTAACTTCAGTTTCAAATTAAGAAAATAACGGATGTTTATTTTTTTCTTCTAAGTCCGACCTCTTGTTACGTAGTTTACATCCTCTTTGTCAATTTGTGAAGTGTCGTCAATGCGTCACAATGAGAGGGTTTTTTATTTTATAAATTCCGCAATATTGTTTTACCGAAGTGAGGAAAAAACCCTAAACGTTGACTATTTGTGATTTACAAAACTATGGCAGATAAAAGGAAAACTCGGAAACGTAAAGAGGTAAGTTGTACACGTGTGAGTTTTTGCGTATTTTTGTTTATTTACAGGCGATTTTTTACACTCAAAAGTCATACGTATACAGCTGAGCCGTGAGAGAAAATGCGCTTTTCCGTAGGTTACAGAATTTTCGCCGCTGCTGCATACGAGTTTTAGTATAAAAGTTAAAATTCTTATTATGTTTTTATAGCGGTTTCCTTGAGTTGCAATTTTATGCTATCAAACATACAAAATATCTATTATCTATACCATGGAGTAAAGACACATTAGTAATTTAATTTGTCTTTGTCTATACCTAATATTTCCTAGGTTGGTCTATGCGTGGAATAAATAGTAAATTTGTTAATCTCCTGATTATAAGTCCCTTAGTGTTTATTTATAGAAAAACAGCTGATACAAGTATTCTTCTTTGTTTGTTAAGTGCCAAACTACATGAAAGATTTATTTGTTTACAGCTGAAAAAGGTGAGTAAAATGCGCTATTTTAATATCAACAAAAATGTATTGTTTTATCTGTGGGGGAACTACGTAGAGGATAGCTCATAGAATCTAATATTCAATTCATGCCGATTAAACTCCAAAATTCAGTCTACTACCAAAATTTGGTTACTATTATATACATTTGCCTATGTGGCAAATGGCTTAGTAGGTGTTTTCTTGCAAATTACTTTATACTGAAAGACACATGTTAAAAAGTTATATTAATGTAACTTATATTGTTGAGAGGTTAAATAATACTTCTGTGGAGACTTGCATTCAATGCTTCAACTCCCGAGCGGTCGAATTTGACCGCAATAACAATAGATTTCCAGGAATCCAGGATCGGGGGATTAATATTGACCACACTTTTCTTTCTTCTTTTTCTATCTTCATCTGGGTAAATTGCCATTATTTTTTAAGTTATAGTCATTTTTTTTAATATTTCTATTATATTGTTGTTTCTATTGTATTGTTAGCGGGGCCGCATGTGGCAACTTGGGGCTTTTAACCATGGCCTTAAGGCGAAGACAGCTGCCAATTCGAAATCTTTGTGCAGTTTTCTAGACGTATATATTTCATTGATTGGCACAAAAAAAATATATGTGATTTTTTATTACATTTGAAAAAGCTTCTTTAATTTAAATAATAAAATAATGTATTCCTACTGGATAAAAAAAACACCAAAGTCACATCTTCCAGGAACTTTAAACAGTTCTAACTAAAATAATATACAAGCTATGCTTCTAAAAATTTGTTTATTTGATGCCTCTTACAAAAATCCAAAGCTTGTAAGATTTAATTTTCGGTTCTGACATCTAGATTTCCCATAATATTTATTTTTTCCTCCAACAAACGAAAAATGTATCCACACTACCGAGTGAACATTTCACATCTCTGTCTCTCTGGCATGAAAATCGACAGTGGTGTGAGAGTGATGCGAGATCAAGGTCATTGGCAGTTGTCAGCGTCTTAAACAGCCTCGAATTTATAAAAAAAATAGGCCATTATAGGCCACGGCCTAGGGATGGTAGCGTCCATAGAGGCCCTACAGATTTCGTACATGGGGCGGCAGAAATAAAGTGGCCTACTCTCATAAAAAATATAAATTCCACACTGGGCTTTAAGCTTCAAATAAATAAACTGATAAGATGATTGCATGGTCTTTCCGCTTAAAAATTATGGGTTTATAAATCGCACTAAATAGTAATCTCTAGAATCTAGATATTAGACAATTATAAACCAAATTGATATTTATTTTCGCATCTATTGACTTTGTAGATAAACTATAGCAGATATTCTTAGAAGTTTCCCTTTTTTCCAAATTCATCCCTTTTGTAAATAAACCAAGCCAATGATTGCTTACCACGGCTTTAAATACAAAATGGGCCGGCCAGCACAACCGATAGTAAGTTCTATAAGTGTATCACTAGAGCCAACTCGCCCCAAAAGTTAATCATTGGTTAACTATGTTCTTTCTCTCATTCATCTTATATTATTTGTATTATTTATATACATTTATTTCGACAGTGCATAAATTAGCACATAGCATACTCTGCTATCTTTTTTTAATCTGCTATTTCATTATGTTTTTTTTACTCACTCTCAATGGACCTGATAGAAGTATGTATAACACAGCAGATTTTTTATGCAAAAGAAATATTTCACTGTGCCACTCAATTGCTTGTGTCAATTGCAAAAAGTATAGAATAGCTCTATACTTTTCTGCGTCCCGAGTCCCGACGGTATGCAATTGCACTCAATTAAATAAAAGGGGGAATGTAACAAAAGATTAGTAATTGCTAGACGTACGTTAAATTAGATATTTCACAGACAAATTATTCCACAAAAAATAGCCATGTGAAGGATCATCCTTCACATGGTCTACTTCTTATCTGTACCAAATAACATAAAAAATTGCTCCAGTAGTTCGTGAGATAAGCCCTTTTAAATAATTTCCCCCGTTTTTCCACATTTTCATCTATTTCTTCGCTCCTATTAGTCTTAGCGTGATAAAATATAGCCTATAGCCTTCCTCGAGAAATAGGCTATCTAACACTGAAAGAATTTTTCAAATCGGACCAGTAGTTCCTGAGATGAGCGTGTTCAAACAAACAAACAAACTCTTCCGCTTTATAATATTAGTATAGATTTACTATAGACATCGGATTATACGTAAAACGCACTTTCGAAGTGTTGAAGCATGTACATAAAATGCCCCGATTTGCAACTAATATCATATTAAAAGAGTAGGCAGTAGTCTAGCGGTAGTAACTTAAACGGAGGATTAATAGTGACCCAGTTTGGTGCAACTTGTCCTAAGTCAACGGTACACGTACCGTCAGCAAATCAAGTCGTTAGTGGGAATTTGCCCCACTTTCACCATGGAGTCAGTTGATCACTTTTGCCGTGAATAGTCGTGTAAAATGAGAGAATTTGTGAGTTTATTCACTTTGTATTTTTCAATTTATAATATGGACAATACTTTGAAATAAACGATTTGAATTTGTCAAATAATAAAAAAATACTGTCAAAATGAATTGAATTCATTTGTAAATAAATAAAAGTGCAACTCAACTAAAGCTAGAAACAAATTATCGGACGCATCCATAAGTCGCGGCTGATGGATGCGGCTTAACAATGTGCACGTTTCATCCGCGGACGTCAAAGACCTAATATGTCAATGGCAGACGTCACGTCCGCGGTCCGCCCGCCGCCGTCCGGATGCAAAAGCATCCGGCCAGCCAGATTCTGTTCGGACGTCCGAACGCCCAAGGTCGCGTCCGCGACTTATGTCAGACAATGTGCACAGTTTAGTGTATTTTGTATTAATCTCTAGATCTTATTTCTGTGTATTAATCAGATAGAAATAAGCCGCATCCGATGAAAACGTCCGCGGACGTTCGTCCGATAATTTGTTCCCAGCACAGAAATAAGATCTAGAGATCTGTGGTTCCCAGCTTAAATGTGCTATAATGTTTTTGTTTATTGCGCTTGTATGTGACATCAAATCTAGTGAAGACGGAGTCTTGCAATTTTAGATAAAGATTGTGCGATAGGACACGACAGATTGCGAACTAATGGTCGTTTCAGCTTTTTTCCTATTTTTTGTTTTATTTGTTTTTTTTTCGTAGTACTCTACGTCGCGTCGTTACACATACTTAAATCTATACCTACGTACTTATTATAAAACAAAGTCGCTTTTTTTCCCTCATGTCCCTTTGTTCCCTTTAATCTTTGAAACTACGCAACTGATTTTGATGATTTTTTCAGTGTTAGATAGCCCATTTATCGAGGAAGGTTATATGCTATATTTTATCACGCTAAGATTAATAGAAGCGAAGAAATAGAGGAAAATGTGGAAAAAACGGGGGAAATTATTTGAAAGGGTTTATCTCGCGAACTACTGGAGCAATTTTTATGTTGTTTGGCACAGATAAGAAGTAGACCACATGAAGGATCGTGATAGGTTATCGATTTTGATCATTTTTTCAGTGGCTATATATTTTATACCCGTGCGACACCGGGGCGGGTCGCTAGTATATTATAAAACAAAGTCGCTTTTTTCCCTCATGTCCCTTTGTTCCCTTTAATCTTTAAAACTAAGCAAAGGATTTTGTTGATTCTTTCAGTGTTAGATAGCCCATGTATCGAGGAAGGCTATAGGCTATATTTTATCACGCTAAAACTAATAGGAGCGAAGAAATAGAGGAAAATGTGGAAAAAACGGGGAAAATATTTGAAAGGGCTAACTTGAACGCGCTAATCTCAGGAACTCTTGGTCCGATTTGAAAAATTCTTTCAGTGTTAGATAGCCCATTTATTGAGGAAGGCTATAGGCTATATTTTATCACGCTAAAATTAATAGGAGAATGTGGAAAAAACGGGGGAAATTATTTGAAAGGGCTTATCTCGCGAACTAAAGGAGCAATTTTCCCCCTTCCCCTCGGACATCGAAAGTGATCGGACGTGTATTTTGTTACAAATTCCGAAAATATTATTTAATTTTTGCAAAAATAAATCCATTTAAATTCCGTCAAGTACCAGGAGCGCATAAGTCGACTAGAGCTGTACGCCAGGACTGCAAGAAAAGGACAACAACAGCTGAGAAGGAACGCGTATCGCAGCTACGCAGCGCACGCACAGAAGACCGGTCCTGTTACGTGTACGTAATACGTCACGCGCATACGTCATCCTGCGTGCTTGGCCCAAGTTATAAGCTGAGCGGATAGCGACTAACGTTTGGCCCAAGTTTAAATAACTTACCAGATAATATAAAACAAAAATGTCTCTTGCAAGAACACCGCCGAAGAGTGGCGGTAAGAAAACTACTCCGGGTCACTACGGATCTGACTCAGCGTTACATACACCAGAAAATCGTGACCAATTGGACCATCATTATAGCAGAAGATCTAAACGAAAATTAGAAGACACTCCGGACTGTGCCCAGATAACCTTGTCCGAATTGAAAAGAATATTCGACGACTTTCAATCTAAGCAGGAGACTAAACTGGAGGCTCTTATATCTGCTATGGATACCATAAAAACACAGAATGAGGAGATAAAAACATCTATAAATTTTTTGTCCGACAAATATGATGAGATTACTTTGAATATAAAAAAACTACAGCAAGAAAACAACAAAAATGAAAGTTATATTAAAGTCCTAGAGGCAAAACTGGAGGCGATGGATAAAAAATCTCGTTTCGGCTCGGTCGAAATCCGCAACATACCGAAACTAGAGCCAGAATCAAAGCAAAGTCTTATTGAAATAGTAAAAAATATTGCAGAAACTATAAGCTCACCAATTCAAGACTCTGACATCCGTGATATATATAGATTGAGAATAAAGGATAAGCCGGATGCTCCCATAATTGCTGATTTCACGTCAACTTTCACTAAGGAAAAAATAATAAAATCGACCATCATGTACAATAAACAGAAACCATCTGATAAAAAGCTAAATACCACACTCTTAAAAATGCATGGACCTACTAAAACCCATCTATGTTTCTGAATCTCTTACGAAAAAAGATAAACACCTGTATTACTTGGCCCGAGTGTTCGCTAAGGACAACAACTATGATAGCTGCTGGACTTCGTATGGCAGCGTTTTCCTGAGACGCACCAAGAACGATCAGCGAATACGTGTGAACAGTGAAGACGATCTGGTAAAGCTGAAAAATATTCTGTGACTACCTGTTATCTTTTCTCTACGAATACTAAATTTTATTGCATGCAAATTAGATTTTAAAAATATTTCCTTTTTTGTTAACTACATGTTTAAATTTTTAGATACCAAATTTCTTATGTATAGTATTTATAAGCCCTACTCTACTCATATTTTATTTACTCACATACACTAGATATCTCTTAATTACAGTCAAGTTTATACACAATGTGCCTGGAAACCACACCCAAATCAAAATATCACACTATATCATAATGTGGTCTGTTGTCTGTACGGCTAATACGACTCTTAAGGTCTTTTTCCAGTTTTGTACTAAAAATCCTACTGATAAACTAGTTATTACAATTCAATGAGCTCAATGAAATACAAAATGAACTTGATTCCTTTAGTATAGCGGATTCTGCCATATGTTCAGTTGACGACTGTCGAAATTTTGTGTCTGGTTTTATCAATGGTTTTAATCTACTGCATCAGAATATAAGAAGTATTAAACGGAACATTGACGAGTTGTTTCCTTTAATAACTCGCAGTGGTGTTAATTGGGACTGCATAGCTCTAACTGAGTGCTGGTTACAATCTAACCCTAATATTCCATTCATCGATGGATATAACTCATTTTCTACCACAAAAAATAGTACTCAAAACGAAGGTGTAGTTATTTACTTTAAGAGCAACCTTGTCATATCCGTTGAAGAACCTGAACTACCAGAAGCAAATTGTTTGGCTATTAGACCAAATAACAATACAGTGGTTCTAGCTATTTATCGTCCACCTGGGTATAAAATTATTGATAACTTCATTCAATCTCTAAATAACCTATTAAGTAAAATTGCTAATTTCCAAAATATTATTATAGTAGGAGATATAAATATTGATATTTCTACTGAAAGTTCCGATCCGTATGCTTCACAATACTTGGACATGCTCGCATTTCATGGAATACTACCTGCCCACACATATGCAACTCATGGAAAAACTTGTCTCGACCATGTTCTTATAAAAACTAAGTTAACAGCTAGTTGTCTTGTACTTACAACGTCTCTCACAGATCACTACAGTGTTACTCTCAGCGTTGATGCAAAACGTAGTTTTAAGCCTGCAAAGAAACTAAGCCGAATTAATTATGAAAATCTCGCTACTGCCTTAACGAATGTGGATTTTAGTTCATTGTATACCATTAAAGACGCAGACACAGCTACTGACTATTTATTAAATACGCTTAAATCGATTATAAAAGCTAATACCAAAGAAATTAAAATCTCTTCACGGAACAGACTGATTAAACCTTGGATATCTTTTGGAATACTGAAATGTTTAAAAAATCGCGACAATCTCTATAAAAAATTAAAAAAAGATCCTAACAATGATATTTTAAAGGTGACCTATAAGAGGTATAAAAACTTCTGTTCATCCTTAGTTAAAAAACTTAAACACAACTATGAAAAAACACAACTAGAAAACGCGCACAACAACAATAAAAAATTATGGAAAGCCATTAAGGATATTACATATACGAAAAAAGCTCATGATACACCACATGAACTTATAAATACATCCAACCCTACGGAATCTATAAATGCTATAAATAATTATTTTGCATGCATTGGAAAGTCTTTAGCCGAAAAAATAACTAAGCCCGATAAGGATATGCATACTAATTCTTTAAGATCCTGCCCCAACTCTTTTGTTCTCTTGCCTACGGACGAGGAAGAGGTAAAATCCTTGATCTGCAATCTTAAGAGCGGCTGTGCTACTGGCTTAGATATGATATCTTCCGACATTCTTAAAGCAAACTCCGTAATTTTAGTGAAACCTCTAACATATATATGTAATTTATCTCTATCAACTGGTATATTCCCGCATGCATTAAAAAAGTCACGAATTTATCCTATCCACAAAAACGGAGACAGAGACCGTATCGATAATTACAGACCTATTTCGATTCTATCAGCTATATCTAAAATTCTAGAGCGAATTATTAATAAAAGGTTAGTAAAGTATTTAGAAGATAATAATCTGCTTTCAAACGCGCAATTTGGATTTAGGTCTAAGAAATCTACCTCAAATGCAGTTCATGAATTGATTAGTTTTATTGTTAGTAACTTAGATAGTAAAAATAAATCTATAGCAATATTTTTGGACCTCGCAAAGGCCTTCGATACGGTCTCTATTCCTATATTACTAAGAAAATTGGAGTCCTTGGGAATTAGGGATCTACAGTTAAGCCTTTTCAAAAGCTACTTGTCTAAAAGAACTCAGTGTGTAAAAATTGAGAATCTGAAAAGCGACGATCTTACAATTCACTTCGGAGTACCCCAGGGTAGTATATTAGGCCCTACTCTATTCCTGGTATATATTAATGACCTATGTCAATTAGCTATACCACATGCAAAAATTATAACTTTTGCCGATGACACGGTTTTACTCTTTAGCGGTAAAAATTGGGCTGATGTTTACACATTTGCACAAAATGGTTTTAATGCGGTAACTGAATGGCTACGATTGAATGTCCTAACTTTAAACACAAATAAGACTAAATACATTACATTCTCGTTAAGAAATAAAAATGATAATAATATGCATTATAGTATAATATCTCATAAATGCTCAGAGTACAGTAAGCGTGGCTGCGATTGTGCAAAAATTGAGAAGACTGATACAATTAAATACCTAGGAATAGTAATTGATTATAACCTATCTTTCCGTGAACATATTAATTGTTTAGTAGCAAGAACACGCAAACTGATGTATGTGATCAAAAACCTTCGTCACGTTGCCTCCAAGGAGCTTGTAAGATCTGCTTACCTTGCGCTGGTCCAATCTCAGCTGAGCTACTGTATTTCTGCTTGGGGAGGTGCTGCAAAGAACCATATTATGTTAAAACTTGAAAGAGCTCAGAGAGCAGTTCTAAAAGTAGGCTCTTCCTTTTCCTTCTTCCACCCAACTAACGAAGTTTATAAAACAAGTAAGATACTTACCGTTCGTCAGCTTTATGTCCTTCAGACTATACTAAAGCAACACTGCATATCTTCCTTCGATCCTAATGTAATAGAAAAGCGTCGCAGAAAAGATAGAGTTTTTAATTTGCCACAATGCAATACCTCATTCGCTCAACGCTTTTTCGATTATAAGGGTGGTTATTTATATAACAAAATAAATAGGATTCTAAAAATTTACTCTTTGACGAAACAGAAGTGTAAGACTTTAGTGAGTCAATGGTTACAGGATTTGGAATACGGTCCTACAGAAAACTTACTTCACTAACAATCTCTATATCCATCAATCCACTTATAGACCCTCGTACTGATGTATGACATAACATACATACACAGGCACACACACACGTACACACACACACACACACACACACACACACACACACACACACACACACACACATACACACACCATAACACACACACGCGCGCCAACACGCACAATCACTCGCAAGCACACACACACACACACATACACATGTTCTAAAGGGCATCTATTGTTTTACGAGTTACTTTTACTTTTAATAAAAACAGATTTTATTTTTTATTTTTTTTATATTGTAATATTTATCTTCTCATAATGCTGTAACATGCTATGATTGTAAATCGGAATACCACCTAAATAAGTATAATGTTCCTTGGGGTGAGGACCTGGTGATCTGTAATACAGGCATGACCTATAATGGACACCAGCTCCTTACATCTTTACCTGACTATCGAAAATTCTGTTATTATGTATACTCTTAAACTTGTATTGTGAGGAAGAAATAAAGATTATTATTATTATTATTATGTTATTTGGCACAGATAAGAAGAAGACCACGTGAAGGATCATTGGCTATCGATTTTAATAATTTTTTCAGCGGAGCTATATATTTTATACCCGTGCGACGCCGGGGCGGGTCGCTAGTAAGTTATAAGTAAAGGAATATTTATTTCAATTTACATCTGCATTCTGCAACATAATGACAATGCGACAGTGGGTAATTAAAAAATGTTTTTAATGTCTGATTCAATTTGATATAATTGTTACTTTATACAATGAAGATTTTATATTTTTTGTGGTCCATACGATAATTATGTCACATCCATACTTAATATTATAAATGCGAAAGTGTGTCTGTCTGTCTGTCTGTCACCTCTTCACGCCCAAACCGCTGAACCGATTTTGCTAAAATTTGGGATGAAGATACTTTGAGACCCGGGAAAGGACATAGGATACTTTTTATCCCGGAAAAATGTAACAATTATATCAAACTAGATGACGCCCGCAACTCCGTTGCGCCAAAATTCATTTATCGCGCGGGAACCGTACATTTTTCCGGGATAAAAAGTATCCTATGTCCTTTCCCGGGATTCAAAGTAGGTACCCTATCACCATACCAAATTTCAGCAAAATCTGTTCAGCAGTTTGGGCGTGAAGAGGTAACAGGAATTATGGATACATGGATGTATGCAGTATGGTCCATCCGTCCATACAGTACGACAATGGATACGCTACACAACGTTTTGTCCTTGTTTTTTTATAAAATTGCTGATTTAAACTAAGTATATTGGAAAAGTCGCTCGAATAAAGCTACAAAGACTATACAAAGACAAGAATTTGATCTTATTTAGTGTGTAACTTTTTATAAACTAAGGTAGAGCTGATTAAATTCAAAGATTTTTAAGTTATTTTAATTAAATTAAGAATTTTACTAGAATTATACTCCTTGTAAAAGATATCATGGAGACAAAATAGCAAGTGCATAAACTCAATATATCCGTCGTCTGACCGAACATAACCTGACGAAAATACACACGAAATTTTTTCAAAGATTCCATTTTCGAACGGGCAGAAATAACATTTCCGTTCCGTAAGAGTTGCCTTACGTATTTTACCGAGAGAGTCAAACTTATGCTTAAAAAATATAGTGGCCTCTTGAAAACCCGGAGTCAAATTCGAGGTACTGTATAAATTATACTAAAGGTGGTAGGGTGTTGGAGAGATCATACTCTTGCAACTTTTCTATATTGAAGACATTAAGGGGCCGGGTACCATCGAAAATCTCATACAAACGTAATACCAAAATCATTTTCTCATACGAAAATATTTAACATGTTTGAGTTTATTTTTCAGCTTAAAATAGTAATTACCTAGGTTCCTGCACAAAAATTTCCTACAAAATATTTACACACTAAAAAATATAAACGATTACATTTCATGCATTCATCGAATCGTTATGTATTTTTCCTGGGACCTCAGCTTATATTGTGTAGTTACAGAATGTCTTCAAAAGAATTGCAATATAATAAATTTTCATACATCATCTTTGGTATTCGTGAACGCGGCGCAATTTCTCTATAATTTCCAACCTGGTATCGTGCCGATCCGCTCGCACGACAGAGCGCGGCAACGGGAGGCGCGGGCGGCGGAGTGGGGTAACCGGTACAGGTGACAATAATTCATTCAAGGCATTCAAGTAAATATTCCCTCAAGCTCCAAGCGGTCGCATGCGACCGCGTGCGCGATAACAGTAGATTTCCAAGAATCCGCGATCGAGAGAATGTTATTGTTGTTGATTTTGATAGTTTTTTGTGATACTTGAAGAAAATTGCTTGAACAAAATATAATTATTTTGGTTTGTGGTGCTTGAACTTTTGATAATAATGGATAAGTACCGAAAGCTGGGATGTATGATGTATCACACAGTAAGTATAATATAATAATTATGTATATCATAATATTATTTTCTTATACTTAGTATTTTGTAAATAACGTTTAGGAATAGCGATAGGGTATTTTTCTACTATTATGAGACTATTATGAGACTATTATGAAGGCCGACATAATATTATGAGACTTTTCCTAAATCCTAACATCCTAAGTATTTTTTTAAATGTGTAAAATGTTTACTAATAAAGGTCAATAATAATTCATACTTTCTATTATATGTACATTATAATTTATATGTCAGTGATACTTTCATACCTACTAATACTAGCTGTCCCGTGAGGTCCCGGCAAACGTTGCTTTGCCATAATATAAAGTACTAGACGTTCAGTGCGGCTTCGCCCGCGTAAATTAGATATTTCACAGACAAAATATTAGTCCACAAAAAATAGCCTATGATCCTTCACGTGGTCTACTTCTTATCTGTGCCAAATAACAGAAAAAATTCTCGAGTAGTTCGTGAGATAAGCCCTTTCAAATAATTTTCCCGTTTCTTCCACATTTTCCTCAATTTCTTCGATCTTATTAGTCTTAGCGTGATAAAATATAGCTTTCCTCGATAAATGGGCTATCTAACACAGAAATAATTTTTCAAATCGGACCAATAGTTCCTGAGATTAGCGCGTTCGAACAAACAAACAAACAAACTCTTCCCAATTATAATATAAGTATATATAGATTTGGCCCTTATTATTTTATTGAAGTGACTAAATAAGTACCTATTTTACCATGGCAACGTCCATCGCTATCCCGTCGCACAAACAATGGTCGCCCTCATGTCTCGAGTTGTAATAATTTACTATTATTTATTCAACAAATGCATTTATCAGTATAAAAAGTACCCAGTAGCAGTAGCCGATTCTCAGACCTACTGAGTGCATATAAAATTAAATCAGTAAAGCCGTCTCGGAGGAGTACGGTAGTCGGTAACTAGCATTGTGACACGAGAATTTTTTAAAGATGTACTAATATTATAAATGCGAAAGTTTGTATGTCTGTTATCTTTTCACGCTAGAATGGCTGAATCGTTTGAGATGAAATTTGGTACTAAGATACTTTGAGGAAAGGATATTATACAACAGTTTTTGTTGCATAAAAATGTACGGTCTCCACAATTCCCCTTCATTTAGTCTTCTATATAAATTAAAAAAAAAATAAGTACTAGCTGTCCCGGCAAACGTTGCTTTGCCATAATATAAAGTACTTCGCTCATATTATTTTATTGAAGTGACTAAATAAGTATGTCGCCATGGCAACGTCGATCGCTATCTCGTCGCCGTCAGTCTCAGCTTGTCATAATTTACTATTATTTATTCAACAAAATATGCACTTATCAATATATAAAGTACCCAGTAGCCGATTCTCAGACCTACTGAATATGCATATAAAATTTGGTAAAAATCAGTAAAGCCGTTTCGGAGGAGTTCGTGGACTAACATTGTGACAGAGAATGTTATATATAAGATATATATAAGTCATATGTGTATAGGTACTTATCTATACTAATATTATAAAGCGGAAGAGTTTGTTAGTTTGTTTGTTTGTTCGTTTGTTTGTTTGTTTGTTTGTACGCGCTAATCTCAGGAACTACTGGTTCGATTTGAAAAAATCTTTCAGTGTTAGATAGTTCATTTATCGAGAAAGGATATCTAAGGCTAAGCTCATTTATCGGGGAAGGCTAATGGCTATATTTTATTACGCTAAGACTAATAGGAGGGAAGAAATAGAGGAAAATGTGGAAAAAACGGGGGGAAATTATAAGAAAGGGCTTATTTGAACGCACTAATCTCAGGAACTACTAGTCCGATTGGAAAAAATCTTTTTGTGTTAGATAGCTTATTTATCGAGGAAGGATATAGGATATATTTTATCACGCTAAGACTAAAAGGAGCGAAGAAATAGAGGAAAATGTGGAAAAAACGGGGGAAATTATTTGAAAGGGCTTATTTGAATGCGCTAATCTCAGGAACTACTGGTTCGAATTGAAAAATTCTTTCAGTGTTAGATAGTTCAATTATCGAGAAAGGATATCTAAGGCTATATTTTATCACGCTAGGACTAATAGCACCGAAGAAATAGAGGAAAATGTGGAAAAAACTGGGGAAATTATTTGAAAGGGCTTATCTCACGAACTACTAGACTCTAGAACAATTTTTCTGTTATTTGGGTCAGATAAGAAGTAGACCACGTGAAGGATTATATGCTATTTTTTTTGGACTAATTTGTCTGTGAAATGTCTAATTTACGTGGGCGAAGCCGCGCGGAACGTCTAGTTTATACTAATATTATAATTCTGCAGAGTTTGTTTGTTTGTTTGTTTGAACGCGCTAATCTCAGGAACTACTGGACCGATTTTAAAAATTATTTTGCTGTTGGATAGCCCATTTATCGAGGAAGGCTATAGGCTATCGATATAATTTTATCATGATAAGACTAATAGGAGCGAAGAAATAGAGGAAAATGTGAAAAAAACGGGGGAAATTATATGAAAGGGCTTATTTGAATGCGCTAATCTCAGGAACTAGTAGTCGGATTTGAAAAATTCTTTTAGTGTTAGATAACCCATTTATCGAAAAAGGCTATAAGCCAATACCAACTAAAGAAATCACATTATTTAATCGTTTACCTCTAAATTTACTAACAATATTTTCTTCAGAATCAAATTGAAAATTAAAACGCTCACCGAAATGTTCTAATGTACCGGACGGAGGCTGGACAGTACACACGTCTATCAGTTTCTCCACAGGGGTTGATGGTCCAGGCGTGGAGTCAGTACAGCGACTTGCGACGTGACCAGCAGTGCCACACTTGTAGCAAACGACTGGGCTGATTTGGTGACGTTGATTGGGTGTAGAACTTTTGTCGTTTTCAATTCCCAATAGTATTTGAATCATCCACAGGTATATTTCGCTTCAGATAAGAAAACGCTTGGAGTTACTGCTGTAGATGATGACACGTTTTAATTGGGGCTGTGAACTGCAATTTCTTCTAAATTTAAATCTTTCCACTGATTCAATAATGAAGTAACCAGCCGACTTGAATGCGCAGCATAATTTTCATCTTCCATTGGTCTTTCGCAATTTATTTTGATGAGAGTTGCCGCAGGCGTTTCAGTACTAAAAAATCTGGCTTTAAACAACTCTTTAAATTGTGCCCATGTCATCCCAGGATAGGCTATCTGAGACAACCACGTGGAAGCAGAACCCTTAAGGGATTTGCTAAGTGTCATAACTAGTTGACTACCTTCCATCACGTGTTCACCAAAGCATAGGTCTGCAGTAGTACACCAAGAGGCAGCATCAAATTCCTGCATATTTGGATTAAAATCTGGCAACACCGCAGCGTTATTGGTCACTGGAGTCTTCAAAGTTTGAATCAACGCTTGTATTAGTTAATTTTGCATTTCTAGCTAAATACGCCATTGATCTCCATCGTTGTTGCCGTTATTTTGTTCATTTGCGCGATTAGATCCCACTTCTGATAACGAGTCTCTCGGTAAAATAGGACTACGATCAGACATTTTGTGGGCCATGTGTGGGTATCGCGCAATGAACAAGAACTAAATAACAATAATCATAAATAGTTTTTATTACAATTCACAAAATCACACTGATTCACCAAACACTTTCACAATTAAACTTCACAGGAACACTTTTACACTTTACTAAACGCTTCACAATAATTATCAATTCCTAACACACTTTAATCACTTCACTCAGCACAAGTAAACGAAACGAAACGGACAGTTCTGGAACGTGTTGGCTAGTTGGAAGCCCAGCCGAGACTGATCGCATCTTCTGGCGACTGGCACAGGAGGGGAAATTTCCCTCTCCAACTCTCCCACTCCGACACGCCCCGACTCTGTCAAAGCGCGCCACTAGTTTCATAAAGATGGCGCACTTAAGTTCCGTTTCCTTTTTTGACCGGATGCGACATATAATATAAAGATGTTCCGCGCGGCTTCGCTTGCGTAATTTAGGAATTTCACGCAACCGTACATTTTTCCGCAAAAAATTGCCTATGTCCCTTCACGTGGTCTATTCTTCATGTTTGCTAAATAACATAAAAATTTGCTCCAGTAGTTCTTAAGATACTAAGCAATTTCATATAATTTCCCCCGTTTTTTCCACATTTTCCTCTATTTCTTCGCTCCTATTAGTCTTAGCGTGATAAAATATAGCCTATAGCCTTCCTCGATCAATGGGCTACCGGCTATCTAACATTGAAATAATTTTTCAAATCGGACCAGTAGTTCCTGAGATTAGCGCGTTCAAATAAGCCCTTTCAAATAATTTCCATTCGTTTTTTCCACACTTTCCTCTATTTCTTCGCTCCTATTAGTCTTATCGTGATAAAATATAGCCTATAGCTTTCCTCGATAAATGGGCTATCCAACAGTAAAATAATTTTTCAAATCGGACCAGTAATTCCTGAGATTAGGGCGTTCAAACAAACAAACAAACTCTGCAGAATTATAATAATATTAGTATAGAGTATAGACTATAGATAGCAGAAAATTCGCGCACATTGTGACGGAATGCATCGGGTCGGGTCGCATTTCTCGTACAAGTTTTATATTATAATATTACCTATCGCGTATTCGGTCGTAAAACAATAATTTACGTAATTTTTAGGGCTTAGGTATCATTAGAACAAAACGTTTTCCTGGGTCATGGCTCATGAGTCATGTGACTCATGGATGTGTATTAAATGTGTATAATAATGATAATAATATTGTAAAAACTAGATGACGCCCGCAACTCTGTTGCGCCAAAACTCGTTTATCGCGCGGGAACCGTACATTTTTTCGGGAAAAAAAGTATTCTATGTCAAAGGACAAAGACTCGGGACCGGGCCTCAAAGTATCTCCATGCCAAATTTCAGCAAAATCGGTTCAGCGGTTTGGGCATGAAGAGGTAATAACAGACAGACAAACAGACACACTTAAATTTATAATATTATTTTTTTACAATTAGTATGGAAGTATGGATCTTAAATAAGTTGAGTACATACTTATAATAAAAAGTAAATATATAATACATATATCCGGTAGGTAAGTATAACATGTCTGGTACTTGTTACAACACAAGTCCTTAGTGTACCTACTTAGCACGGGGCCAGACTGACGTGGTGTAAAGAGTCCAATGTAGATTTTTATTATTGTATTATTATTATATTATTTTAATATATTTTGTAGAATCTGTATTCTGTTCAGTTCAGTGACAAGATCGACGACAATACGCCCGCGCCTGTATTTCAAAATATAAGACAACCACAAAAACAACATTGTTCATGAAACAGAATATTAATTATTATACTTCGCACACACGCACGGCTTGAATAACTCGATCAGAGTAAAATTATGAATGACGACGCACGCACACATACGTGCAGGGCGTCCGGAGCGCGCGGGGCACGGGGTACCTCGCAAGAGCGAGACAGCGATATATAAAACTTGTAGTGGCGCTAGTGTCGAATTTGATTTGAGCGACCGCATAGCCCGAGCTCTTAAATGTGCATAGGAGATGATCAGGCTATCCGTTACTATCCAATAAATTCCATAAAACAACTAAAATCTGAAGTAGTAAATGCAGGTAAATGTGAGTACATGAAAGAGATAAAGTGACAGATTCACAAAATTATCCGTATACTGCACACATGCACTTAGCCTGCTGCGGTAATAATAAGGTACAAATAGTGTTTAAACAGTAGCCGTATAATTCTACCACTAATGACTATTTAATAGTATAGTCACAAGCGGCCGTGACCCGCCGCGCCGATTTTTACGATGACCTTGTTGAGTCAAGTTCAATAGTTTATGTAACCGATTTATTTAGAAGTACTCTTGTGGTTTGTTCCGTAATAGCTTTCTGTTCTATTTTCAATTTTCATAGTTCTGTTTTGTATATTATTTGCTCTTTAGTTCATCCATACTATTATCTTCTATATCTAATATTATAAATGCGAAAGTGTGTCTGTCTGTCTGTTACCTCTTCACGCCCAAACCGCTAAACCGATTTTGCTGAAATTTGGTATGGAGTCACTTTGAGTCCCGGGAAAGGACATAGGATACTTTCTATTCCGAAAAAATGTACGGTTCCCGCGCGATAAAGGAGATTTGGCGCAACGGAGTTGCGGGCGTCATCTAATTTAAAATATTATAATGATGTTTCTTGTAACAAAATCGTTAAGGCGAAGACAGCTGCCAATTCGACATCTTTGTGCAGTTTTCTAGACGTATGTATTTCATTGATTGGCACACAAAAAATATATGTGATTTTTGATTATATTTGGAAAAGCTTGTCTAATTTAAATAATAAAATAATGTACTCCTACTGGATGAAAAAAAATACCAAAGTCACATCTTTCAGGAACTTTAAACAGTTCTAACTAAAGTAATAATACAATCTATGCTTTAAAAATTTGTTTATTTGATACCTTTTACAAAAATCCAAAGATTGCCCGATTTAATTTTAGGTTCTGACATCTAGATTTCCCATAATATTTATTTTTTCCTCTAACAAATGAAAAATGTATCCACGCTACCGAGTGAACATTTCACATCTCTGTCTCTCTGGCATGAAAATCGACAGTGGTGCGAGAGTGATGCGAGATAAAGGTCATTGGCAGTTGTCAGCGCCTTAAGACTGACCGTTCGATTATGATCAGTTTCTCAAGCCATTACAAGTTACAACGGTATCCTTATATGCCTATAACGGCTTTATACAGAGTCAATAGCAACTGACAATGTAACAAATAAATGGTATGTTGCAAAAAATCCACGACTAGACTATAATGTTATAACCTCTTTTATTTTTAAGTCGGTTAAACAGATTCTTCTTTGTAACGTTATATGTTTTTAGTTGCGATTTTAAGGTGTAACAAAACAAAGTGATAATGGTTTAGGGTATGTATGAGTATGTATGAGTATGGAGTAGGGTATACATATAGAGTTCGCTGTGAAAGTAGCAGCGCTGAAAGAGTAACTTCTTTTACTTTGTGAAAGTTCACAACGCTAGGGCACTTCCTCATACAAACCCCAAAGAAAAATTTGCTCCTTTGTTGCTACTTTCACAGTGAACCCTATAATATAATGGGACACATACACACTCTTAACATAAGTATTATCACTTAGTTACACCATGTATAATGGCGCATCCACAAATGCTACCGGCTTATACCGCCGGGTTTGCCGCCGGATTTCAGCTTGCCTTGCCACCGAAGCCGGCGGCATGTGTGGATACAGCATAAGGCCTATTTGTGCCAGTCTGGGTTAAAGTTAACTCTGAACAGATTTCTTCGGCACCCAGGGTCCTGAAAAAATTGGCGCCCCCTATTGTTTGCCTTCAGCGCCCCTTTTTATCCGGCGCCCTGGGCGGTCGCCCTGCGTCGAATTTTATATTGTTACTAGATGACCTGGTTAACTACCCAGTATCAACTGCCTTCTATGTGTCTTGTTTTGTCGGAGGCTGATGATTATAACCATGATATTAATTATACCGTAAACGTGACGTATCTGGCGTGAACACGTGGATGTTTTACCGGGCGATGTAAATCAATTAGATATTAATATTTTTCATGTGCCTAGTCCGTACATAGACATTATGTATACTCGACAGTCGACACGTTACTGCAGTAAATTATTACGTAGCTAGTTAGTTTATTTGGTTGGTATGACTATGAGTAAGGCTGTACTTGACATTTGTGTTTTTTTTTTATTAAATAAGGGGGCAAACGAGCAGACGAGTCACCTGATGGTAAGCAACTACCGTCGCCCATGGACACTCGCAACATCAAGAGCTGCAGGTGCGTTGCCGGCCTTTTAAGAGGGAATACGCTCTTTTCTTGAAGGTTTGCAGGTCGTATAGGTCTCGAAATACTGCTGGTGACAGTTCGTTCCAGAGTTTTACAGTGCGCGGCAGAAAGTTACGCTAATGTGTTGGAGCTTGCTGCTTGTAAGGGAAACATTCTAGCTTTGTGTAATCCTAAAAAAATCTCAAGAATATATTTTATGGATTTTCTAGTTTTTTTTTAACCGAAGACCAACTTAGGTACAGATGCTTAAACTGAACTGAAAAGAGACTAATAATCTATATTCTATCCCATTCTATCCTTTAGATATGTTTCCTATTTCTTTAAAAAAACTATTTCAAGATTAAACTGTAACGAGGGATGCATGTTATTAAAAAAACTATCATTGCCTAATTATTGTATTTTTAAATTCCAGGAGTTTGGTGAGCCAAAGGAATCAGAGAAGCCCACAAAAGATGAGTATGCGGTAGCAAAATGGCTGAAAGCGAACGTGCCCACGAAGAAGACCAAGTTCTTGAACCACCATGTTGAATACTTTACAGGTTTGGTCCATTTTGTACTATCGAAGAAATTGATTCATAAGCAGACGGACCTACGTCATTTGGTCGGATAATGTCAATTCAATGTTAGCTGTGATCTATCGACTGGGTTTGACATAGCTCGACCAAACTACGTAGGTCTGCCAACTGCCTATGATTTAACTTTTCTGATAGTACTTTATATTATAGTACTAGACGTTCCACGCGGCTCCGCCCTCATAAGAAAAGAATTCCTTGCTGAAACCCCCCTTTTTAGGGTTCCGTACCCAAAGGGTAAAAACGGGAACCTATTACTGAGACTTCGATATCTGCCCGTCTGTCTGTCTCCAGGCTGTATCTTATGAAACCGCTATAGCTAGACCTCTGAAATTCTCACAGATTGTGTATTTCTGTTGCCGCTCGCGCTATATCAACAAACTAGACGTTCCGCGCGGCTTCGCCCGCGTAAATTTGATATTTCACAGACAAATTTTTCCAAAAAATAGCCTATGATCCTTCACGTGGTCTACTTCTTATCTGTGCCAAAAAAACAGACAAATTGCTTCGATAGTTAGTGAGATCAGCCCTTTCAAATAATTTCCCCCCCGTTTTTTCCACATTTTCCTTTATTTCTTCGCTTCTATTAGTCTTAGCGTGATAAAATATAGCCTATAGCCTTCCTCGATAATTGGCCTATCTAACACTGAAAGAATTTTTCAAATCGGACCAGTAGTTCCTGAGATTAACGCATTCAAACAAACAAACAAAAAACTCTTCCGTTTTATAATATTACTAGCTGTCCCGGTGAACTTCGTGTCACTTTAAAACCTTCCCTGGACTTCTACGAATATTTTAAGAGTAAAATCAGCCCAATCCGTTCAGCCTTTTTCGAGTTTTAGTGCGACTAACACATTTGAAAATCCATTTTATATATATAAGACTAGCTGTCCCGGTGAACTTCGTGTCACTTTAAAACCTTTCCTGGACTTCTACGAATATTTTAAGACTAAAATCAGCCCAATCCGTTCAGGAGTTTTCGAGTTTTAGCGCGACTAACACATTTGAGAATCCATTTTTATATATAAGACATTAGTATAGATACTAAAAACAAAATAAATACAGCTCCCATACAACAAACGTGATTTAACAGCCCAATAATGAGTCCAGGTAAGGGTCAGTAATAGATTTTTTTACCGACAAAATGTACGGTTTCCGAGCGACGAATTGCCGTGCAACAAAGTTGCAGGCAACATTTAATAATTAATTGCTCTATACGCGTAATGAAAAATGTATTGTTAGGCCGTGTTCACACCAAACTGACTATAAGCCGCTGAATGTGAGCGAGCGTTACGCAGTTTATTGTATTTCCATACAAATTCACTTTTTCGTTCACACCTAACTGACCTCCACCTAACTAGGCGTAGGCGCGGACATTCGACACCGTATATTATTTTCACGTTCACTTACGTTCACACTGGGGCTCACAGTGAGCCTGCTCACATTCAGCGGCGTATAGTCAGTTTGGTCTGAACACGGCCTTAGTGTTTGTTACCTATAAGGTAATGTGATTATTTCATTTCTTTTTTGCGTGCACAGTTCTTATTGATCAAAGTACTATGATATTGCGTCAATATCTTGCGAAGTTAGAAATATGACGTAATTCTTGCGGTTATATGGCATTTTAAGTTTATCAGAAACACTCAACAACAAATTAATAACACACATCGAAGCATAAAACACAAGAATCAATAAAACATTGTTAATAGGTCAGTTTATTAAACATAGATAAAAATATTTACATACTCAAAACGTGTAACGAGTACATTCAGATAAAGAGCAGGAATTATATTCTAGGACCTAGGTTAATCGAAGATGTATAATTGTTATGGTATCCCTGGTTATACTTTGCATAATATACTTATTATAATATGATGTAAAAATAAAAACTTTTTTTTTTAAATTAAGTTTTCCCGGGACTCGAAGTACATACCAAATTTCAGCAAAATCGGTTCAGCGGTTTGGGCGTGAAGAGGTAACGGATAGACAGACAGATACACTTTCGCATTTTATAATATTATTAGTATGGATACCCGTTATCTAACTCTATTTCTATTCAAACCTCCAGGCACAAAAGCAGTTGACGCGCTGTTGACATCGAAATGGGCGACGGGCAAGAACCCGTTGTTCACCACCAGACACGAGGTGGCAGACTTCCTGCACCAGATGCTGCTGCACAAGCTGTTCCACAGGGCCAAGAAGGTATGGGGTACTTTGAGAGAGTATCCAATATGTTCTGAAGCTGTTTCGTGAGTCATGACTCATGCTCCAATAATTTGTTTGAATTGAAATTACAAAGAATTTCACAGATTTAACTTATACATTGCCTGTAAATTGGTCTCGGAAGATAGGCTATTAAATAGATAATATCTAATGTCAAATTACCCGAGAAATCAATCCTAATTCCTAAGAAGGGCCTTGCTCTCTGATAGAAAGTGCCTCAAGGACTAATTCTTCCCGAATAAGTAGTCTCTACATTTTAAATGTCAAATTAATAAGCTAAAAATCATGTGAAACCGTATATTTTTAGGTGCCAGTGAGTGAGCAAGAGTTAAAAGGCAAGAAGAAGAAGGAGGAGAAATCTAGCAAGAGTGGGGATGAAAGAGACGGGGATAAAAGTCAGGCGAGTGCCTGTGAGAGTAAGGTTGGTAAAAATCTATACTTAGGGCACAATAGACATAACTACCAGTAGTTCGACTGCAAAGAAACGAACAGGTATTAATATCTGTCAAATTCGTCAGGTTTCACTAGGATTATGAACGGAATGTGCCTCGCGCTGGCTGATATAATTTATTTTTAAATATTTAAAATAAAGATTTCAAAATTGGATTCTGTCAATTTTAATCGCATGTGCCAAAACACAAACAACAATACGACCAAAGAGGAGCACGTCCAGCGAATATGTCAAAGTTTTAAATTCGTAGGTAACAAATCAACAACCCTAGCGACGATTTTCGTCATAATACGTCAAATTTAAAAATTTCAACATCAGTTCTAAGTCGGCATATTCTATAATTCTGTCTACTCTGCTTAGGGCCTGTTTCACCACTTTCTGATAAAGTGCCGTTCACAACTTTTTGCCAGATTCTCCATACTTCATCTGTCAAGTTAATTGGTGGATAGCCTATACGTCACTGTATACGATTATTGTATTCAAACAAGCTGAAGAGTTTGTTTGAATACAATAATCTCAGGAACTACTGGACCTATTTCAAAAATTATTTCACCAATGTATAGCTAAGATGTCTCTGAGTGCTATAGGCTATGTATGTACCACGGGCGGAGCCGGAACAGACCACTAGTTATATTATAAAGGTTTTAAACAAATAATTTCTACAGTATCAACAGGCAACATTCATCACTTGATTTTCCAGTATTAGCTGGACTGTAATGTAAATATTATGTCCAATATAATATGTCTAACCGAGTCTGAGTGTAAATATTTTATATCGTCTTGTGTCTTGAGCCCACTACATCAACACTCAACAGCTTAATGTTATGTCAAGTGACAAGACAAAAGCATCCTGTCGACTACACCAAATGCTTACGTTTTTTAGCATCGTTTTTAGTTCTTATAATAATATTATAGTATAGTATTGACAAAATTGGTCATTAAATCAAACCGACACACAACATATATCCTACTGAGTACTGACTACCCCAAATGTTAAGTTTTAATCAATGTTCCTCTAAAATCGTTCTAATGCTAAGTACTCACATACGGTTTTGCTCGATCGAGCAATAACGTCGAGCAAAACCCGCGGCTCGGGCCTTCGTCCACACATTCATCATTGCTCGATAGTTTTACTCTAAATCGATATGCGAGCCTTCGAGTGGCTCGATGCGAGCCTTCGAGCTGTGAGTTTTGCGGTCCACACAGTAATTATTACTTCGGTTTGGAGTAAGACTATCGAGCAAAACCGTATGTGAGTACTTAGCATAAAGCATCCTATAATCCAATTTCAGGACACGAAAGAAGGTAAAGACGGGAAAGAGAAGAAGAAACGCAAAATCCGCTTAGAGATGCACATGGAACAACTGTTCCTGGATACCCTGGACGCTTATGTCTGGATCTACGACCCTATGCCGTGGTATTACTGGGTGTGCGGCGCGCTCGTGGTGGTGGCCACCATCGCCGTGTGCATGTTCCCGCTGTGGCCGGCTACTGTCAGGTGAGTGACAGTGTGTACTTGACTACTGTCAGGTGAGTGACAGTGTGTACTTGACTACTGTCAGGTGAGTGACAGTGTGTACTTGACTACTGTCAGGTGAGTGACAGTGTGTACTTGACTACTGTCAGGTGAGTGACAGTGTGTACTTGACTACTGTCAGGTGAGTGACAGTGATAGTCCCCGCGATCCACTTGGCGTTAATAAGATCAACACGCTCAAAATGCCTCTTATTTTGAGCGTTTTGATCGTTTTTAACGCTAAGTGGAACGCGGGGATTGTGTACCATCGAGGAAATTGATTCCTAGGCAGCTGACAGATCAACGTTATTAGGTCAGATCATGTCAATTCGTGATCTGTCGGCTGGGTTTGACATAACGCGACCAAGCTACGTAGGTCCCCATCTGCCTAGGAATCAACTTCTCTGATAGTACTTGACTTTAGTCAAAATGAACTAAGGTGGCACCATCGGTCATTGACGTTTCTAGTCTATAGTCAAAATAATTGGTGGCACCAGTGCTCATTGACCTGTCTAGTGTAGGAGGTACGTGAAAAATGCACACCCTCTTATAAAGTCAGACCGATAGATTCATCGGAAAACCTTGAGTGAGTCTCGGTGAGTCTTAGAATAATAATCTTGAACTTTTTATGAGTTTGAATTGTATACTTCATACTCAGTTTTCATCGAGTATGCAGATTACGCTAATAAATTATAAAAAAACTAGCTGTTGCCCGCGACTTCGTCCGCGTGGACTTCAGTTTATAGCGCGCGGTGTCAACAAAATTGATGTCAAATTTAAAAGCTTTTTAAAACCCTGGTACCCCTTAAATCAAAATACCCAAAAACAGCTGTGCAGTGTGCACATATTATTTAATTTTTTTAACCGACTTCCAAAAAGGAGGAGGTTATATTATGTTCGGCTGTGGATATATTTTATTTTTTTATTTTTATTTGTGTATGTTCAACGATTACTCCGCCGTTTGTGAACCGATTTTCAAAATTTTTCTTTTGTTGTATAGGGTTCAACTCCAATTTGGTACCATGTTCACAAAAGTGGTGACCTGATATGGGATCCATGAGTAATCGAGGGAACTCCTGAAAATTTATATGGAAACATATAGTGATTTTGGTTTTATGTGAAGGATCTTAGGCATATGCTACCAAAAAGTAAGATTTTACACCAAGGCATGCTATGGTTCCGAAGATACTAAGAGAACTCCGGATTCCTTATAGATACAAGTTTGGGACTTTCGGCGATGTTTTAAGAACTGAAAGCATATGCTACTATGCAAATTACATTCATCATCATCATCATCATCATCATCATAATTATCACTACCATCACACGATGCATCGTTATGACCCTATTATTGGTTCTTTTCATAGTCTTTTCGATCGCGACTCGAGTTTGTCGAGTGATTTTGAAAATTATATTAATGTTGTTACAAAGTAAATGATTTAAACTTGGTGTTGCGGTTACCAAGTTGGCAATTTGTTCATGGGATCTATGAGGTACGTAGGAAAAAACTTCTTGAAAACTGCCTCAGTGTAGTAGTTGTGATAGTTTCATACCTAAATCCTATATATCTACAACTGACAGCTTATATGTTTACCGGTAAATAACTAAAAAGAGTGAAATTATTATTTTAAACAAAAAATTAAAACCGACTTCCAAGGTAAAAACAATAAGTAATAATATGAACTAAAAAGTATTAAATAATTCTTACTCTTTAATGGTGCCTCTTTCAGAATTCGTCTAAATCGCAACTATTTCTGTACATACTATAGTCTTCATTACTTTGAAGTCGGTATCAGTGACAAAAGTTTCATACTTACGAGTATATTATGATTTATGACATTGACTGATTAACTCACGATTAAATTAGCTGGTACCGACTTCAAAATAATGAAGACTATAGTATGTACAGAAATAGTTGGAATTTAGACGAATTCTGAAAGAGGCACTATTAAAGAGTAAGAATTATTTAATACTTTTTAGTTCATATTATTACTTATTGTTTTTACCTTGGAAGTCGGTTTTAATTTTTTGTTTAAAATAATAATAAATTGAGTAAACTTTATTAATACCAAATTTAAAGCTTATTTAGCCCCCCATTACACAACTTTAGCTTTACCCATAAACTATTTATCATTGGTAGGTTTAAGGTTACGTCACTGCATAGATAAAGTACTGAGTAGTGAGTTATTTAATAATGTGAATAACAATCGAAAGAATCGAAAAACCTAACTCAATATGGTGCCACCTCTTATAGAAAGACTTATAGCGATATGTAGGCGACTCTTAGCGCCATCTGTTAGAAATTTTTGGAACTAACTTAATTTGAACAAATTTCCGAATTTTCACCCCTTTACAACCCCTTTTTCCAGTTAAAAAGTAGCCTATGTCCTTTCTCAGGCTTTAGACTATCTGTGTACAAAATTTCATTACAATCGGTTCAGTAGTTTTGGCGTGAAAGCGAGACAGACAGAGATACTTTCGCATTTATAATATTAGTATAGATATACCATAACCACAGAATACATAATTAGTACCTCACGGTACAGAAGTTTCATTCCAAAGTTTAGATATGATAAACGCGAGTGTCCGGTCACCGGACTAGTCTCAATAGCCTGGCACTCGCTCGACTTGTCGCACACGCAGCGCACGCTTCCGCGAAACAAAAGTAATAGTACCCGGCCCCGCGCCGCCGCGCCGCTCGCTTGACAGCCCTGGCAGATTGAAGCGAGATGGCAGACAGTTATTGTACTATGAACGCTAAACGCAATGCAAATGGTTGAAATAAGGTTGTTTTCCAGAATAGTAGGTAAATATCTCGTCGATTTCGCGCCGTTTGTATGGAAGTGAGACAGGCCTGCCTTAACATTACAGGAAAGGAGTATACTACTTGAGCGTGCTGGCCGCGGCGTTCCTGGTGCTGATCATAGCGCTGGCGGTGCTGCGAGTGGTGGTGTTCTGCGTGGTGTGGGTGGTGACGCTCAGCCGGCACCACCTGTGGCTGCTGCCCAACCTCACCGAGGACGTGGGCTTCTTCGCGAGCTTCTGGCCGCTGTATAAGGTACTGCAGTATATTAAGCCCTCTCCACACTCGCGGCGCAAATTGCGGCCGCGATTCACGGGTGCTACGCGCCGTGAACACGACGGGAACAAATACGGCCTTCTACACTCGCAATTTACGTTCGCGCATTGTTGCTGCTGCTCTGACATTGTGTGCGACTGCGAATAAAAGCGAGTTCGGATGATTAGCGAGCCCTTTGTCGCAGGCCAAAAAACCGACACCGGACGGGGAAAGCCGCGAGCGCGAAGCCGCGAAATCCTCCTCACTCGCGGTTCGCGGCCTTCGCGGGCTTTCGCGCAGCCCGTGTGGAGCCCGCTTTATACTCATTATGACGACATCTGTGGCTCAATTGACGGAACAAATTTCCGTCGTCTGGTACCTGTAACACAAGTCCTTCAGGTACTTACCACGGGGCCAGACTGACGTGGTGTAAAGCGTCTACAGATAAAAATGAAATATTACATGATAATGCCTGGTTGGATAATTAATGGATCTTTTCTCGCGGATCCAAAATAAGAACTAACGCCTAACTGTCTTTAAAGCGCCACTTGGCAGTTGTTACCCACAATATTACGTACACGTCTTCTTCAAATCTTGCAACAACCAGGATATCCATCGTAATAGGTACTATATTAAAAATACTACTCTTCTTTACTGCAATTTCACCTTTGCCCGTGGTTGCCTGGAAGAGATTGCTTACTAGCAATAAGGCCGCCATTGTGACACCTGAATATTTTGTCTTTTTCTTGTATTCCTTTTGTATCTTTATAAGTGTGCACAATAAAGAATATTTCATTCATTCATTCATTCATTCATTCATTCACTATAATAAAAATTGAATGAAAACTTTTTCAGTACGAATACCGCGGCCCCGGCTCGGAGAGTGACAAATCATCGAAAAGCAAGAAGAAACGCAAGAAAGACAAGCAGTCAGACGATGAAGCGGAGAAAACGCCGCTCGTGACTAAAGAGGAACCTAAACTCCCCGAGGAGCCCGCAGTTGAGACTCCACTCGCGCAAGAGTAAGTGTCATGTCATGACTATAGTCAAAATGAAATATCAAATAAGGTGTCCCCAGCGGTTATTGGCCTTTTAGTCTAGGAGCTGTAGCTCTACCATGAGTTTAAAGCTATAGTTTTTGTCGATACTCGATACCGACTACGTAAATTATTAGTATGGCGATTTTAAAATGGCGGAGGCGCTGTAAAATTTGCCATACTTAAAATTTACGTAGGCGGTATCGAGTACCGATAAAAACTATAGCTTTACACTCTGAACCTAAACCTTAACTCCCCGAGGAGCCCGCAGTAGAGACTCCGCTCACGCAAGAGTAAGTGTGATGACTATAGTCAAAATGAAATATCAAATAAGGTGTCCCCATCGGTTATTGACCTTTAAGGCCGCGTTTCCACTGACGCGGAGCGAAGCTTACCGGTGCCGAATTGACCAATCACCATGCTCGAAATCTTCGCTCCGCTTCGCTGTCATTCCGCTGGAATAGCACGATTGGTCAATTCGGGCACCGCTAAGCTGCGCTCCGCTTTAGTGGAAACGCAGCCTTAGTCTAGGAGCTGTATGAGAAATGCTCGCACTGTATTCATTTAACGATATATTACAAGTTTTTAACAGGAGGTCAATAACCGCTACGGACAGGATTAGGCAATTTGAGAATAATGAGAGTTAACTACATCTATGTAAATAAAATATTTAATTTTGTTAGTCGCCCTAAAACTCGAGAACGGCTCAACCGATTTGGCTGATTTTAGTCTTGATATTCGTGAAAGTCCAGGCTTGGTTATTTATAATTCACTTGTCAGTGTCGCAAAATAGATTAAAATTGATCCATTGGCTAACCTATCGTATACCTGTAAATAAAAAAAATATTAAAAATGCCAATGTGTGTCTATCTGTTATATTTTCATGCCTAAACCGCTGAACCGGTTTTGCGGATATTTGCTATGGAGATACATACTTTGAGTTCCGGGAAAGGACATAGGGTACTTTTTATCCTGAAAAAATCTACGGTTCCGACGCGATAAACTAATTTTGGCGCAATGGAATTGCGGGCGTCATCCAGAACCAAAATATAAATATTTGCCCCTTGACTATAGACTACGATATCTATTATTTGGCAATTGGTTTACACGGCATTGTCCTGCACGTTTCCTGCACGTTTTTTTTACAGTATACGTCTTAACGAATAAACAGTGGCGCATACATGATACAATGTATATAGAACCATTCACACGTCGATTGTACTGCACGATTTGTTGTGTCATTAATGTCATCTATACATATAATAAAACTGTAGAAATGAAGATTCTTTACATTAAAGATATTCAAAAAATAATAAGCGGAGGGTGTCACTACATCGCTATAGAAGCCAAAAATGTGGTCAGTTTTTTGTCTATCTGTCTGTCTGTCTGTCTGTCTGTATGTTTGTTCCACTATCACACGAAAACTACTGATCCGATTTGAATGCGGTTTTCGCAGTTATATTTGTCTTCTTCCAACTTAACATCTGGTGTATAAAAAAAATCCCCCCACCCCTCTAAAGTGACGAAAGAGGGGGTCAGCTTTGTATAAGACTTTTGTTTTAACACGAAAACTACTGATCCTATTGACTATATATATACTACTGATTATATATATATATATATATATATATTAAAGAAAGTTGTGTTAGTTACACTACTTATAACTCAAGAACGGATGAACCGATTTGGCTAAAAATTGGTGGAGAGGTACTTTGAGTCTCGGTAAAAGACAAGGGATACTTTTTGTCCCGGAAAATGTCCGGTTCCTGCACATTAAACTTTTATGATATTCGCCTAAAGTATTCAATCTATTTTGATGAAATTTGGTAAGTATATTTTAGAGCATAGTTTCTCAACCTTTTTTTGCTCACCGCCCACTGAGAATATGTTTTTTTTTCTAGAGCCCCTCCCCCCCATCTTAATTTTACTTACCATCTGTCGCGAATTTAAAACAGCTATTGCCACGATTATATTTAAACGTAAGATATTATATTACAGTCGTTAGATAGGAATATGACCCCTATCCTATTTATGAGTTTAAAATGAAGAATGAAAGAATAATGTTTCAATGGGAGCAATTAAAACGCATGCTTAGTTATATTGAGCAATATTTTGCATATATAATACGTGCACACGTGATAAAAATAATTACAATACCTACAATAACAAACATTAAACGATATTAATTTTTATTTTACTTTGGTACGTGATTAGCGTGTATTTTTTGCCTTTTTAGACTATATTTTTTAATCTACCCATGCCCCATCTGCGCCATCTCATTGCCCCCTAATTTTCTCTGGGTCTTCTACTGCCCCCTCGAAAGTCTCAAACGCCCACAAGGGGGCGTTATCGCCCACGTTGAGAACCTATGCTTTAGAGTCTCGGGAAAGGACAAGGGATACTTTTTGTCCCGGAAAATGTACTGTTCCCGCACAACAAACTTTTATGATTTTCGCCTAAACTATTTAATCTATTTTGATGAAGTTTGGCATGGAGATACTAATTTTAATCTATTTATATATCAATATACATAAAAATGAATCCACAAATAAATAAAAACCAACTTGCAACCTTTCGAGAAATTGTGCGATGGCCAAAGTGTTGCAGCAGAGCCAACTAATAATTTGGAAATTGGGATGAGTGCATGATGGCACTCAAAAATATACACACTTTTTTATTAATTATGCCAATTCGAATTAAATAATCATCGTTAAGACAGGACAACGTCTGTCGGATCAGCTAGTTATATAATATTGTATGCGCCACTATGATGTATACTGCAAAAAACGTGCAGGATTGTGCCCTGTGAACCAAGGCTAAATCGATAACGGCTAGACCGATTTGGCTAATTTTAGTCTTAAAATGATCGTGGAAGTTCAGGGAAGGTTTATAAGTGACACGTATTTCACCGGGACATCTAGTAACGTTTGAATTTGTATTACAGAGAAGAAGCCACAGAAGAAACAGCAGCAGCAGAGAAACTGTCAGAATCAGAGTCGGAGAACAGTCAACGGTCGTCGACGGATAGAGACTTCGAGATTGTCGAACCTGAAGACGTTAAGGAGAGTGCTACTTAGGTAGTCCACTTAGATCGACTTATGTATTTATATTCGTGGTAAAATCAAGTGTGGATATTTTGGGACATTAATTTATTTATATATAGCAATCGTTTGGTTTAATCTGCTACTTGATTGAATGACCAGCGAATTCATTGAATGAAACGTACGAATAACAAAAACTAAGGAAGAGTAACTGTGTCAAAAAATTTGTCCACGAGTCTACAAAATGTGACCCGAATACATACATACTTTATACATGTATTCGGTACACAATTTCGTAAATTTAAGTGTTAGTGTTTCGTTGCTATTGCCATATTTTAGTGTGTGAAAAGGAACCAAATTCAAAACGGTTGAAGTATGTGAGTTACGTTTCCTTAGTTTTTATTATTCGTAGAATGAAACCGTTTAATTTAACGACTAAAGGCCGTCAAATCTTTTACTGTAAATTAAATGGTTTCATTCAATGAATTCACTAATCGTTAAATCAAATAACAGAGTCAACCAGATGACTGCGATAAAGATGACCAGGCAAAAAATATTTGCTATAAAACATTTATCTCATCTATGGGTAATTTTGCGCTTAAACTCACAATTATTATAAAGATTTTTTTAAAAGTATGACAAAAGATCATGTGCCCAATATAATAATATGTAATTGGTTTTACCACACTCAATATGAAAGCCCAATTCTCGTCAAAGAGCTCACTTATAGTCAAACAAAGACAAACATTTTGTTACTAAAATACATACACAGTATTTATCTGTTTAATAGTAAAGGGCTTATAAATTATAATACCTAAGATCAGTAGCTGTTATCAACGACAAAACATGCCGTCTCCTTCGCACTCATAGCATGTGACAATCACGCGAGAAAGAGATAGCAAGTCTTGACACCGAAAAACTGTAAATTGTTAAGTCTTTGTTACGAGAATTGGTCCCGATTTTTATTCTCAATCAGTGAAATAACAGTCTTACGCACTTTATAGTTATTTTTTTAAGTTGGTAGACAATGATTTTTGGCTGTCATTTCACTGAATGTGATTAAAAATCGGAGTATATATGTTTATTAGAAATTTACAATACACGCAAATATTGAATTCACTTTGTGAATTAAACTACTTTTATTTTATCGTGATGTGATATACAAGATATGTATATGAAATGAAATAAACGTTAAAATACTATGTGAAAGTAGTTTTATTTACAAAACAATCTTTTCTGACTTAGTAATTAGTATACATAAAAAACTGTATGTGTACATAAAAAACGATTTATTTTACCCATTACTAATTGAGATATTTAGACAGCGAATAACTATACAGGGTCTGTCTGGCTTTGTCTAGCACAGTGTTTCCCAACTTTTTTAGCCACGGACACCTACGAAATCAAGCAGTTTTTACGGACCCCCTTAATATAATAAACAACAAAGCAAAAGCAATGTATGCTCCAGAGATGACACCGCGGACCTCTATATACTTACATACTCGCGGACCACAGGTTGGGAAACACTGGTCTAGCATATTGGAAACGTCATATCAATATGACACGCTGTGTTATTTGTAAGCGGCTATCTATTTGTATACTTTACAGCACCTTTGTGGTTATTTTGCGTTACAATCTCTGTTCCTGTATTAATTAATTACTTATTTATAATATTATTTACTTTTGCGTATCACAAAAGTTTTTATTATCTACCGCTAGAGGGCGCGTTCGATATTTTTCGTATTCAAGTAACTGTTTTTATCTATATCAATTAATGCACAATACTTTCATTAATTTAAATCTATATAGATCCGCTTTTGTATATTTTAAATGTGAAAAATATTTACGTCATAACTTATAATAATTATTATTATGTATATTAACTTTTTTTTTATACACTTTTATTTGTGGACCAATTTTATTTAAGTAAGCTGATCTGTTTCACAAAACTAGTTGCAAATTCGGACTTTATATGTATAAAAAACTATTTTATTTTTAATACACAATAATAATTTATTTAGTTGGTGCAGTAATTTTGCTTTTATTTTAAATTATTTAGAAAAGCGTATTTTTAATGTTGTCCACTTGATAATGTTTTATAGAAATAGAATGAGTATAAAAATCACATATTGTAATATTTCAAAATTTTATAGTAAGTATCGTGTTTATATAAAAGTACACAAAATACAAGTTCGCATGATAGAGAGACAGCTTGATGATACTACCTTCACTCTAAGTGTTTAAACACACTAGGCCGAAAAAACGCGGCCGAAGTTCGGCATGATTACGCCTGCAATGTATTCTAAATTGTTGAAAAGTGATAACACACCATGCCGAAATTACGTCGCGTTTTGTATGCGTAGCGCATTGCAAGCGCAGTCATGCCGAACTTCGGCCGCGTATTTTCGGCCTAATGTGTTTAGACACTTACGCACGAAATTAACGCTATCTTGTTTTCACTGTTCCGCTTTAGACCGATGTTGTATAATATATGTTTTTTGCGCGTATGAACGAGACAAAGTGTGTAGGTCTTCTTAATATTTCTCTATCCGGCTAGATGATTAGTAAAATCAAAATCCCAATCCCAAAAATCCAAAAATTTCTTATTTTATATGACATAGGCTTGAATTTGCTAATAAATTCATAATACATATATAACTGACTGGAAATAATTTTACTAAACACACATCTTCTGCTGAAAATTGCAAAAAAAATGGTATAGCTTAAATGCTTATAAAAGGGGGTATCGAATTAACTGTTCGTGCTCAGCAAGTATAGTAATTGTATCTTTGAATCTACTACTACGTAAAGACGTGTAATTAATAATTATGTATTCGAAATTATAGTAGAAGCTTATGTCGACGCATCACAACGTCGACGTCACGTCACACGCACACACGCATGGCGTACGCCAGTACGTACGCAAACCCAATGTTGGGGCTGGAGCTTGGAGCCGTCCACTGGAAGGTGCCTTGCGTGATGGTGATGAATGAAAAATGATGTTGACTCAATACGGTTTATTGTGACAATAATGATTTACAAATAAGTAACTTTGACATGCGCACATCGGCGGTGGTCCAGTATCGAGTGAGCGGGGGGCGCGCCGCACGCCGCGCTGCCCGGGCGCAGACCTACGTACGCCATGCGTGTGTGCGTGTGACGTGACGTCGACGTTGTGATGCGTCGACAGCTTATGTAAATAAATGGTAACAATATTATTGATGTGGTAACATTTTTAAACAGGAAATTAGTCAGACAATTTTCTTCAAAATGTAAATAGATATAATATCTATAAATTAGGGAATAAAATTCAGGATCTTTTTGAAATAATAAAGGATTTTGTATATGTACTTTCGAGTAAAATTGGTTATAAATTAATTATCATAATGATGTTGAAATTTTACCGGTGAAAATTAGACGTTTTTAGAATATTATTTGGCTATGAACATTACAAGTTTTAATGTCAAAATAAAATTTTCCTGAAAATTGTTACGAAGGGAAAATTATACATAATAACTCTATGGAAAATTACAAAGTTGTTTTAGTGTTTATAATACTTATATACATATTATAGAGGTATGTTATTTATTATTATGTATAAGTACTTAGATTAGCAAAATTATAGCATTATTTTGAGATTAAATTTTGGTGCTGTTTACATTGAATTTTCAAGGCGAAAATAACTGACATAAATATGTCTGTATCTTTCATGCCCATATTTCTACGTTCGAACTCCTAAAAGTACAAGTTTTCAACGTAATATTATGTACTTTTTTCTAAGCCTTGGAATTTTTAAGATAACAGTCATCGAATCAATGTGAGAAAATGTGTATTTATATATTTTTTATCTTCATTTTATTTTGCAGTTTTACAAGTCAATTATTTATTAATGCTCTTCATGGCTGAAAATCGAGATCTTATGTTACATGACACGATATTGGTTTCAATAAAATATACAATTGATGGTAATCTTTGTTTTGTATTTTACCTTTTCAACTCTTTCAACGCTACTCTTGACTTTGGCTAATATATCTATCTATAGGTACCATCGAGGAAACTGATTCCTAGGCAGTTGACGGACCTACGTTATGTGGTCAGCTTATGTCAATTCAATGTTAAGCTGTGATCGGTCGGATGGGTTTGACTTATCGCGACTAACTTACTTAAGTCCGCCATCTGCTTAGAAATCATTGACTTAAGAAACTAGTTAGATATCAACTTCTCTGATAGTACATATACTTACTTACTACACTTTTTTATTTCAATTTTTTCCCGGCCCTAAAGCCTTCATTTTTGAAAAAAAAAACTCTTTAAGCTGATAGAAAGGATTTCATACTTTGATTTGATGGTCCTTAAATATGGATTGTGTTATTTGTAGGACAATGTTACTCTTAAATTATATAACTATGTATTAACCTACCAATATACAAAAAATCTGCTAGTTAGAGTTCCGTTTTAGGGTTCTGTAATCAACAGAACTTGGTTGACTACGGTACCGTTCGTTTCCGTTTTAGTGTTCTGTAATCGAAAAAACTTGGTTGACTACGGTACCCTAAAACGGAACTCTAACCAGCAGATTTTTTTGTATATTGGTAGGTTAATCTATACATATTATAAAACAAAGTCGCTTTTTTTCCCTCATGTCCCTTTGTTCCCTTTAATCTTTAAAACTACGCAACGGATTTTGATGATTCTTTCAGTGTTAGATAGCCCATTTATCGAGGAAGGCTATAGGCTATATTTTATCACGCTAAGACTAATAGCAGCGAAGGAATAGAGGAAAATGTGGAAAAAACGGGGAAAATTATTTGAATACTAACTTGAACGCGCTAATCTTAGGAACTACTGGTCCGATTTGAAAAATTCTTTCAGTGTTAGATGCTCGTAGTCCATTTATTGAGGAAGGCTATAGGCTATATTTTATTACGCGACTAATAAGAGAATGTGGAAAAAAACGGGGGAAATTAAATAAAGGCTACTGGAGCAATTTTTATATTATTTGGCACAGATAAGAAGTAGACCACGTGAAGGATCATCTAAGGCTATCGATTTTAATCATTTTTTCAGTGGCTATATATTTTATACCCGTGCGACGCCGGGGCGGGTCGCTAGTAATTATATAATTTAAGAGTGACATTGTTCTACAAATAGCACAATCCATATTTTAGGACCATCAAATCAAAGTATGAAATCCTTTCTATCTCTGTTAGCTGCCAATTTCAAGATTTTTCGCAGAAAAAAAAAGTTGTTTGTCTCAATGAGTTTCTAAAAAATGTTACGTTAGTAACATACAATATCATTGGTTTGTCTTATCAAAATGAAGCTACTCACAAAAAATTAGCTTGTTAGTAATCACAAAAAAATTTGATCTAGGGCTCCCGTACTTGTACTGTTAGTAAAACAATAATTTATTTTTTTATTTTTTTATTTAAAGTAATATAACAATATTCCTACTTTTCTAGGTATAGTACAGTTACACCATATTATTAACATTATTCTTAGGTTTTCTCTTTTAAGTTATAACTACAAGTTGCCTCTCTTCTCCTGTTCTAGTTCTATCGATTCAAACAGTGTCTTGAAGTTGCCAGCTCCGAAACCCTGAAAGTAAAATAATATATTTTTTCAATAAGTAAATCATGCTTGCTTATGCCATAAATACACAGCCTTTTATTTTGGAAAAATGTATGTTCCCGTGCGATAAACGGATGTAACCAGCGTTGCCAGACGTCCCGATTTTGGCGGGACGTCCCGATTTTTTCATCAAAATTAAATGTCCCGCGCGGGACTAGCTCAGTCCCGCTTTTCGGGCAAAGCCCGAACGTACGTGTGCAGCGGTCGGAGAAAGAAAGTTGCGTAATGAAGTTAAGAGTGTGGACTGTGGATGTGGTAGAGAGGTGGATTTTCTTTGGCTGCTTTTGCTATCTATTGTCACCTATACGTTATATTAACGCAAATATAAAGTTAAAAATTCAAAAAACTTTTGATTTTATACCTTTTTTTACTTTGTCCCGATTTTGACTGAAGAATCCCGCTTTCTCGTTCAAAAAGTTCCAAAGTCCCGACTTGGCACAAAAAAATCTGGCAACGCTGGATGTAACGTACAAATAGAGACAACATAATTTTGGTGTGTGTGTCAGTCTGTCACCTTTTCATGTACCTACCGTTGGGCCAATTTATTTATTTTTCGTATGGAGGTAAATCTTAAACCTACTTTTATGCTGGCCGCACACACACGTTTTTCGTATTCGATTTCCTAATGTGGAATTTCGTGAGATTAGCGCACACCTTCGTTTTTCTTCACGCGCGAACGCGCCGGCTTGCACTTTTTTTTTAAACGGGCTTTGGCCCACCACACATTCCCACCACTATATCTCCTGTGTCGCCAGGATCGGCAGCGGTATCCAACCACGAAAACCCTGTGATATGATCTCAGGGAGCCCGAGGGACATGCTAAAGCTGTCTTGGGACCCGCAACGAAATTAATCAGAAGAAAATAGGAGGAATAGGAAGAATTCCAGATTCCCTCCCCATACAAAGCGGGAGTCGCACATCCGTATAGTTTGGCCTTAAAATTTCCATGTCCGGAATTGAGAAACGCAGTGATCAATATCCATCCAATGTTTGGAATTTGGATAGCCGTTCATGAATATTAGGGAAAATTTATAAAGATGTCGTCCTTTGGTGGAACAGTCCTATCGCGTCTGCCATTCGGAGATTAGGCTTGCAGTTTGCACTTTGCACTTGAAACGTATTTACGTGAGGAATAATCCGTCCCGTTCAGAAAAAAGCGTTTGTGTGCGTCTAATAATTGTATTCTGATTAGTGATTCCATACATTTGGATTTCCAAATACGGAAAACGAGTTCGGAAAACGTGTGTATTTCGACCTCTGTGGCTCAATGGTAAGAGTGTGTGGCAGCTCAAGCCCGGGGGTGGCGAGTTCGAATCGCCGCCGACGGAACAAAAAGTTGTCAATGTTCCTGGGTCATGGATGGGTATTAAATATGTGTATAATATAATAAAAATCTTAAACAATCGTATGTATAGTATAAAAGTATTAAATACATTTCCGTTGTCTGGTACCCGTAACACAAGTTCTTCAGGTACTTACCACGGAGCCAGACTGACGTGGTGTGAAGCGTCCATAGATATTATGTTATTATATTTCGGCCTGCCTTCAGAAAGTCAACAAACTAGTACCAAAACTTACATTATGATTCCTCCTCTGTATCACCTCTAGGAACAACGTAGGTCGGTCCTGGGTGTTCTTTGTGAATATCTGAAGCAGGTAGCCGTTGTCGTCATAGTCTATGAGGATGTTCAGTCGCTCCAGTGTGTCGATGCTCTCTGCGACCTTGACTTTGCTGTGTTTGAGCTGTTCCCGTATCAAGGTGTAGTATTTGGCCGGGATGGAGAGGAATTCTACGCCGCGGCTTCGGAGGTTCTCGATCTGGGCAAAATAGGTTTGATTGAACAGTTAAGATTAAGGTGACGCCGCGTTGTAAAATACCGTGTTGGATATGTTTAAGATTGCTTGTTTTCTATGAGAGGGCGGGCCGACCTCTCATGGAACAGCAAAAAATAATAATAATAATAGCTCCCACACCGGTTTCGGTGACGGTGGCCGGTTTCATTGAAACCAGGCCAGCTACGCAGGAGTAATTTTATAGTGCCCTAGTGCGTGCGCAGTACACAAGAGCACTCTCTATTCCTTTACTTTCATAACCCAGTGGGACGGCAGACCGACACGACTGGCGAGAGATCAGGCGCAGGACCGACTTTTTACATGCCCATCCGACGCATGGATCATCTTACTTGTCAGACAATCAGGTGATCAGCCTGCATTATCCTAACCAAACTTGGAAATAGCATGTCTCCAACGCGGGAATCGAACCCACGACCTCCGAGTCGAGAGCCGAGCTCTGAACCACTGGACCACGGAGGCGTTACAACAGCAAAAAATGGAAAGGGCGTAAACGACAAAATGGTTTTTGTCGCGTAATTTAAAAACCATAAATACATTTCATATAAGCTATGGGCAAATTAAAGTGTATGCTTGAACCAATTTATGTACAAATTTTGGAAGCTTAAATCACTCTCCTCTGTTGGCAAAAAAGGAATCCCTTTTTTACAGAGGTCTTTTTGATTGATTATTCTGTGTTATAAAAGTTGACCAATCGTGTTATGCTATGGGTAATTCAAAGACAAAGACATGATGAATACTGACAATGAACTTTAATTTCTTAGCTTTAGTCATTGCTGAGAAAAATCGATATCGCTACAGCCAAATTATCAAGGCGTCGCCTTAAGGGTCAATGTATACCTATGCGTCGCGCGACCTAGCGGTTTGACCGCTGAACCGCGATATCACAAGGAATTGTACGTCTCGACTCTCGATTCATTAATCATTTCAATAGATGCGCGGCCGCGCCGCTACTTATTAGTTATGGGCCTTCCCTACGGAGATTCCGTAATTTACCGTATTTAAAGCCTCATAAACTCATAATTTGAAAGCTACAAAGTTATAATAAAAATACAGCAATAATCTTCAGTGTATCAACATTCCTTTCCCCGTTTTAATTTTTTTATTTTTGTTTATTATACTCATGATATCAGCTTCCAAAGTAAAACCAATTTATTAACATTCAAGCATACATTCAGCATCTCCTTAATATTTACAAATTACTTTTATTTGAAACACACGCCAATAGATCGACAATATCATAAACGACATATTCCCCGTTTTAAATTTTTTTAAGGACAATTTTGAACTAAGATAAGTAAAAAAATAGGGGTTTGGTGCGATCTCGGCAACGCGGCAAATGTATGGTCAAGGTCGTTTGCTCGGGGGATGGCCTTAATATAATGATGTAATATTTCATAACCGGAAATGTGCTATTGATCTTGAACCTTCCTTGAACTTGCCTCCCTAAAAAACTGCCTTCCTATACTTTAAGGGTGTGTTTCCACTGAAGCGGAGCGGAGCTTAGCGGTGCCCGAATTGACCAATCGTGCTATTCCAGCGGAATGACAGCGGAGATTTCGAGCATGGTGATTGGTCAATTCGGCACCGCTAAGCTCCGCTCCGATCCGCTTCAGTGGAAACACGGCCATACAGTGGTGTTTGACACTTACCGTGGTAATAATATCCTCAGTATTTATCGCTATATGCTGCACCCCCGCTCCGCCGTGGTACTCCACATACTCCTGGATTTGGCTCTTCTTCTTGCCCGGCGCTGGCTCGTTGATGGGCATCTTGACTGTCTCCTCCCAGTTGGCCATGACGATGGACCGGAGAGCAGAGTACTCCGTACACACCTGCTTGTCGTCCACTGACCAGAATCTGTGAAGAGAGTCGGTTAATAATCATTGCTTGTACTTAGATATTCGTTAGTACCAAAGCTAAAGCAGCTAGAAATAAATATGGCTTCGGATCCGTGGTGGATGATTTATTATAGTATCTATTTTTTAACCGACTTCCAAAAAGGAGGAGGTTATATGCGGCTGTTGATATTTTTTTTCTAACGAACGTACCATACCTCTAACAGCTTAATATAAGTGTTCAAAAACTGTAGAATGTAGAGTGCTTCGGGTTACAATTTAAAATTTAAATTAAAGGTGATATCAGACGGGTCATTTTTTGTTAATTTTCGTCTTTCATTTTGCATCTTTCACTCCAAGTGACACATCTAAACACAAAATGAAACATTAGCGCCGAATGAATTCATTAGTGAACCGATCCAACTGTGTTGGATATTGTCATTCAGCATCTTTCACTTCCACTCCGAATGAACGAGAAATGAACGGTCTGAACACTGAGAGAACGATCATTCGGGTTCAGTCATTTTGTCTCGAGTCCTGTAGTCGACGGACGTCACGTGTTGACGACTCTAAACTTCCAAAACTATCACCTGTAGTAGGTATCTTAGTACAATTTGAAGTTTTATTCGGTTAGGTGTGCTGTCTCTCATTAAAGTATTTTATTTCGTTAATAACGGAGCAACAAGAAGCAAAAGTTCTTCAAAATTTTCATCCATTCGAAGATAATAATAATTAATATGAATCAGGATCTTCAACGTCTAGTTCTCTCAACAATGTATTTGAAGCTTCTAATAAATTTCTTCTTTCAATCCATGGTCACGCCCACCACCGTCGACGTTTTCTTTGCTTCTTTTTTTTTGTTAACTCTTTGATTAAATGATCACAAATTAAAGTAAAACCAAGACGCGCGACTTCATTCGAGGACATATTAAAAGAAATGAAAAGTGAATGTTCTTTTCTATATCATTCCCTATAAGCCGTGTGAACATAGAATGAAAGGAAAATGAAGCATTCACTCGAGTGAATATTCATCCGAGTGAACCGTCTGATATCACCTTAAGTAATTTCCGTACATAGGTAGTCCCATTTTTATATGAAAATGCAAGATTATAAATACCGGCATTCTACTGTCTTTCTAATAAAATAAAAACAAATAAAATAGTCCTTAGGAATTTCTTATAAGTTTTTCTAAGAGGTTTGCCAGTGGTGGCACTAACAAGCAAAAAGTTTACTCCGCGTGGTCTTTGAAGTTTGAGGTTGTCCAAAAAAGGTCTCTTTTCAAAGTCCGCCCCATTCTCCATCGCTCCGTAGTCCCGATTTCTTGTTGTTATGATATAAATATTAATTCTTGCGTTCTATAAAGCTACCGATAAGAGGCTCTCAATCACAGAAATGTATCAAGATAGAACGGCGACGCGCGTGCATTACTAAGGAATCGCGCGTGTCAATTTTTGCTTTGCTTTTAGTGAGTACAAATAACTTACCCGTGGAAAGAAATACCTCCTTTTGACCGATTCACTTTCGGACTTCTGTTTTAACTATTAGACACTGCACAATGAGACATTTTTGCACAATCGCTCCGGTGTAATCAAGTCGAGACGTGCGAGCTGACTGAATGAACGTTTAACGAATCTTGCCCACTTGAGCAAGATTGAAACACGCGTACTCCACCCGCTTAGCCGTTCTATCTTGATATTATTTCTGTGCTCTCAATGCTCACCTGTGGAACTGCAGACAGCGCTCGTACCAGGAGGCCGCCTCCTCCATCTTGTTGTCAGGCATGTTGCCCACCACGTGGTCTATGAAGTTGATCTCCACTTTCGGCCTGAAATACATATGTATTCAGTTTTTACAGTTCATTCTACAGGGTATGACAAAACCTAGTGATAATACTTTAGGGTTCTTTGTAAAGGTATAGCAGAGCTGAAAGAGTTAGAGACATGTTTTAAACTTTTGTATTTAAAGTAAATAATTGACGCTGTAAACTGAAAGAGCAAAAATAATTTTGCTCTTTCAGTGTTTAAACGGTGAACTAAATATAAACACATACACAGCCTAATGGCGCAATTCACTGGTCGATGGACCGCATGCGGGGTGCGGGAGATTTCTGAAACGCATGCCACGACCAATGAAAATGCGCCATTAGTTGTTATCTCGGCTGCAGGGACTCCCTGTATGCTGGATACCGTACGAGTTAACGACTAATGAAAATGCGCCATAAGGGCGGCAGCGTCTTAGGTGAGTTAGGACTGCAATCTTAGGACGGCAGCGTTGGGGGTTGGCAGATTTCGTACATGGGGCGGCGGAAATAAAGTGGCCTACACTCATAAAACATATAAATCCGGCACTGATACTATACAATACAGAACAGAAAGAATACAGAAGCAATATCGTTGAAGCTTTTCTAAAGTTTTTAACGCTCTGCTCTATAGTAAACCTACTAATACCCTACGTTTAGTCCTTATTACTACAGCTATTTGATATCTATACTTATTATAAAACGAAGTCGCTTTTTTTTTCCTCATGTCCCTTTGTTCCCTTTAATCTTTAAAACTACGCAACGGATTTTGATGATTCTTTCAGTGTTTGATAGCCCATTTATCGAGGAAGGCTATAGGCTATATTTTATCACGCTAAGACTAATAGGAGAATGTGGAAAAAACGGGGGAAATTATTTGTAAGGGCTTATCTCGCGAACTACTGGAGCAATTTTTATGTTATTTGGCACAGATAAGAAGTAGACCACGTGAAGGATCATAGGCTATCTATTTTTAATCATTTTTTTCAGTGGCTATATATTTTATACCCGTGCGACGCCGGGGCGGGTCGCTAGTATTACATACTACATTACATAGTGTAGTGTACATATCTAAATTTCTTTTATAAAAACCTTTTTTATATTATTTTGTACTCTTTAGTTTATGGTATTTTGACTTGTTTACTTTTTGATAGATTTTGTCATGAGATTATAATAATTCATCTTGAACATCGAGTGCGTTATTTTACAAGATTCTCCTTTGCACCTTCTAAACTGAAAGTCGGGCAAGCGATTCACCTCGCAACGACGCGAGGACCGTGCTCACTTCATTGGTGACCCCGGAAGGAACACAGGATGGAGAATCTGAAGGAGAATGTAACCAGCGAACAAGGAGACGGCGCAAGACATCGGTGACCATACACGCCATCTTCATCACCATCACTCCCCGCCCCTTCGCACCGCGTCAGCCAGCATCGCCTCATCGGGTATCTCGTCCACTAGCCGCAATGTACCGCGTCCTGGACGACTCCGCATCGGCATCAACGGGCTTTCTCACTACACCGACCGGTCAGCAAGCAGAGCACATCTCTCCTGGTCAGCACGTAGCATCGGCCCCGCACGGCAGCTATCCGACTCACTGGATCCCGTGCAGCAGCTTACAGTTCCGACTCACTAGGACTCACTGCAACAGTTCCGACTCACAGGAACTCTGGCGACTTAAGCGACAAGACTTAAAGATTCTACCTTCGGTCATGTTTACTGACTATTATCGCCCTTGACGGTCTCTGGAGGGGGGTGATGTAGTGTACATATCTAAATTTCTTTTATAAAAACCTTTTTTATATTATTTTGTACTCTTTAGTTTATGGTATTTTGACTTGTTTACTTTTTGATAGATTTTGTCATGAGATTATAATAATTCATCTTGAACATCGAGTGCGTTATTTTACAAGATTCTCCTTTGCACCTTCTAAACTGAAAGTCGGGCAAGCGATTCACCTCGCAACGACGCGAGGACCGTGCTCACTTCAATAGTATACTCACAGGTACTGGTGTATGGGATCAGTCTTCAGCGACATATACCCCGGTAGGAAGGACCCGCGGTATTTAGACCGGTCTATGAGAGTGTGTGTGTTGTCGCCGTACTGAAAAAAAAAAGAAATAAATAATTATCATTATTGTCTGTCTATACACGCTAAAACCTCTGGCATTCAGGTGTTTAGGAAGGAATAGTTTGTACTCCATCAAAATGTATGATTCCTCAATAACACCTACTTCGCATTAAAAAAAAAATTTGGTAGTCTAAAATACGAATCTAATAAAATATGGACACCTCGTTCATTTAAAATCGATCATGGCTACGTTAGAACAACATAAATTGCAAAATCACTTTTCCCTTTTGCCTCGGCATTGTTGAGAAAAAAGATAAAACTTTTTACAAGGTGTAACAAAACTTAGTGATAATATTTTAGGGTGTGTATATGTCTTCTATTATACATATACAGTCCACTGTAAAAGTAGCAGCGCTGAAAGAGCAAATTTTTGTTTGTATTTTTTATGGGCAAGCGCCAGCGTCATGAACTTTTCCATACAAAAGTGAAAAAAAAGTTACTCTTTAAACGCTGCACTTTTACAGTGAATTGTATATAGGGGTCCAGTGCTCGGAACCGGTATTTTTTTAACCAGGTTAAAACGCTCTTTAACCAGGTTTTTGGGTAAGTGTTCGTTCGGAACGAAATCAAGATGCGAGCGGTATTGCTTCTGAAATTAACCTGGTTAATTTCTCGCGGAAAGTAACTAGTGCAGTGATATCTTCTATCCCTTTCTAGTGCACCATCTAATAGCCAATAGGCCATAACTTGTTTATGCGTGGACAATGGGTGATGGTCGTGGTGTGTGTGAGTGGGCGGAGCGAACATAACGGCGAACGGTTCTAACCGGTATTTTGAGCAGTGAGCAATTTCATTTTGCTCTTAGAACAAAACCAGAAATAATTTCGGTCCGTTCAGAGCGGAATCGAAATGAAAACGCTCTTTTGGAAATGTATGGCGTTTCTAACGAACAGGATCGCGAACATTAACCAGGTTTCCGAGCCCTGTAGGGGACATAATATACACACCCTAAATTATTATCACTTAGTTTTGTGACACCTGTATAAAGCAGAAGTTCTCACCGTCTTCAACTTCGCCATTCTGACCACACCAAACTCATCCTTCTCCTCCCAAATATCCTGGATAATCACGGCTCCCTGCTTCTTGGCGTAGCTGATGATGTAATCCAGGTTTTCCACCTCAAACGCCACATCCTTCACGAAGTCTCCGTGTATAGCGATCTCCTTGTTGAACGTCGTCTCTTCCGGCTCGTATTGTGCTTGGAAGACGAATATTATCTGAAATAGCATGAAAATCGGATAAATGAAGATAGGTACTTACTAAAAAAGTAAAGATGATGATTTGGCATCAATATAAAATTATTGTGTTACTGTAAAAGCTCGGTTGCGCCAAAATTCTTTTATGTCGCAGGAACCATACATTTTCCGGAATAAAAAGTATCATAATATGTCTTTTCCCGGAACTCAAAGTATCCTCATAGCAAATTTGAGCAAAATCGGTTCAGTGATTTAGGCGCAATGATGTAACAGACAGACACACTTTCGCATTTATAATATTAGTATGGAATACTTAGTATGGATACTTAAATTTGCAATTAAATTGGAATGCTGATTAGATGTAGGTAAGTTTACAAACTGACTTTGAGACCTAAGTTGACTTCAGGAAAATGTTACTTGAGGTATTCAAGTCTACAGATAATATGTATGGTAAATGGTTAGTTAAAAGTTTAAACTTAGAACTATGTTAGCGCAGCCCATATAGTGTAATGTAATATATGGAGTGTAAGATGGATGGATGGAGTGCACGCGGCTGTATCAAAAATCCGTGAACTATGTAGAGTCTGTGACGCCTTTAATCTGTATTTTCCGAATTTTCACTAATTTTACATCGTTTTGCGGACCTTTCGTGATGCCCTTATTGCGTTTGCGAAAAGCAAAATGCAAGGCGACCATTTTTTCTTACCTTATTCATTCTGACGACATAGGAGGCTGTCTGTCGCGAGCCTGTCTCCAGCCCCCGGTAAGCGAGGGGCTGGAACCCAAACCGCGTCACGTAGTAGCTGGCAGCCTAAAATAAAAGGTAAAATTTGTTGACTGTAGAGCTCAGAGTGGTGACTGCAGGTGTCCGATGTGAATTTTATGTTGATTCTATAGAACCCTCATAAAACTCAGTGTGTAAACTACTAAGAATAATGCTAACACCTGCATTAATTAATTGGCTTTCAAGTAATCTACTATATTTAAGTACTCTTTGCATTGTCAAAAATTATTATTATTATTATTATTATAGAATATAAGTTTATGACATAATACAGGGTGTAACAAAAATAAGTGATAAGACTTTAGGGTGTGTATAGGTCCCCTATATGGAGTTCGCTGTGAAAGTAGCAGCGCTGAAGGAGTAATTTTTTTTCATCTTTATATAGAAAAATTCATGACGCGCGGGCCGGGCGCTTGCCCGTACAAATCACAAAAAAATTTTTGCTCTTTCAGCGCTGCTACTTTCACAGTAAACTCTATATTAAGGATATATGATACACACCCTAAAATATTATCACTTAAGTTCGTTACACCTTGTTTATTTATTATTTAAGTACCTGTTTAGCGTTGGAGACCCAGAAGGTAACGTGGTCGAACGCCAGGAACCGCCCATTTTCAGGTTTCACACCCTTGTCCGTGTAAGACGTCTGAAACAGTCGCATTGGTTTAGTTTGCTTTTAGAAAAGAGGAAGGAAGGAAGATTAAAAAATATTTTTTATTATTTCAAACGGCTTCTAAAAATGGAGGAGGTTAGGTTCGGATGTAGGTATCTATACTTTTTTCTTTTGTTATTTTCTCAAAAAGACATCATTCGATTTTTTTGTGGTTCATAATTTCGTTAAAAACTTTATTATGTAATATTTTGTCACATTCTTAGTAAAGATTATTATATTAATATTCTGTAGTAATTGCAACAGACCACAAACTCTCACTTTCACAAAAAAATTGCTGAAAAAATAAACTTACCATTTTCTTTGAACAAATCCTTCAATTAAACCAACCTTTTCTTTTCATTGACAAATAAGGAACTGTTTACGCGAATGGGTGCCCAACAGTTATATATTCTCGGCAGAATATGGAATTAATATTATGTATTATAATGTATTTGATTGAAAACAAGTTTCTAAGGCGGTGTCCGTAGTGGTGAGATGTAGAGCTTTCCCGAATGCATGTATGTATAGTACTTTAATGCTTCTTTGAAATAGAAAAGAAAAACTTTATTATTAGTACCTCTAGAGTCTAGAATCTAGATAGTAGATACCAAACTCAGACCTAATTCAGAAGTCTAAGCGGCTGTCTCACCACTTCCCGATAAGTGCCGGATAGGCTATCCTGTATCCACCACTTAACATGACAGATAGAGTATGGAATCTGTTCAATAAGTTGTGCATAGCCTAGCCGGCGCCCTATCAGGAAGTGGTGAAATAGGCCCTAACTCCTAAGTCTTGTTATTTAGTCTAGTCTTGTTATTTAGTCTTTCATAGGCATTAAGGTTCCATCATAGGTCCACACTAAACAATCTGGTTGTTGTATTCACTGTTCCAAAAGGTAGATATGTAAAGGCCACGTACAACCTAAAGATCGCTCCGCAAAAATGGAAGAAAAATGCGCGGTGTAATAATTAAAATTTTAATAATAATATTAGTAGGCGCGAAAGAGCGCTTTTGCGCGCGCAGGGAAGACAATTCCATTGGTAAATTAGTTGATCAAAATTGGTAAATCATACGTAGATCATGACGGGTTTACATAGGTAGATTACGATTAGGCAATGACAACTATGCGTTAGGGTGTGAAGCGGAGCGTAGCTTAGCGGTGCCCGAATTGACCAATCGTGCTATTCCAGCGGAATGACAGCGAAGATTTCGAGCATGGTGATTGGTCTATTCGGCACCGCTAAGCTCCGCTCCGCTTCAGTGGAAACACGGCCTTATCATCGTGAAAATCTCAAATATCTACTTGTACCGAACTGGCAACTAAACAAGTATTTTTTAGTTATTATTCACACCAAAATATATCAACGTGTACGTAGCCTAAGACATCCGTGGTCCTTGGTCAACCGGTCGCCAGGCGAGCCCCCAGAGATTGGCCCACTATGTGTACTTAAAAAATAAACTTTGAGGAAAATGGCGCATTTTCTATATACCATCACAGTGAATATCGTACCTCTTAAGTTTTATACAGCTAGGTATTAAATTAAGTACAGGGTTGAATCCTTAAATAATATTCAAGTGTATTCAGGATAAATGGAAAACAACGAGGAATTCAAAACTGTTTGTTTGTGATTGTCCCGAAAAGAATGGTTACCTACTTTTCAGTTTCAGGTTATAAGCCCGAGATGTTAATAATCTATATAATATCTATACTAATACTAGCTGTCCCGGCAAACGTTGTTTTGCCATATAAATAATTTTTGGTATGAAAAATAGATGTTGGCCGATTCTCAGACCTACTCAATATGCTCACAAAATTTCATGAGACTCGGTCAAGCCGTTTCGGAGGAGTACAGGAACGAACATTGTGACACGAGAATTTTATATATAAGAAGATTATAAAGCGGAAGAGTTTGTTAGTTAGTTTGTTTGTTTGTTTGAACGCGCTTATCTCAGGAGCTACTAGTCCGATTTAAAAAATGCTTTCTGGGTTGGATAGCTCATTTATCGGGGAAGACTATAGGCTATATTTTATCAAGCTAGGACTAATAGGAGCGAAGAAATAGAGGAAAGTGTGAAAAAAAACGGGGGAAAATATTTGAAAGGGCTTATCTCACGAATTACTGGAGCAATTTTTCTGTTATTTGGCACAGATCAGAAGTAGACCACGTGAGGGATCATAGGCTATTTTTTGTGGACTAATTTGTCTGTGAAATATCCAATTTACGCGGGCGAATCTGCGCGGAACGTCTAGTGTACTATAACTGTTTTCATACTCAAACATGCTTTACATTATCACAATTCACACAGAAACAAATTCTTTCTACGAAGAAATAGAGTGGCAGAGCTTGATATCAAGGTCAAGATAAAGAAAATCTATCATTTTATCCTTACAATTGAGTTTATTATATTTTCTGGGTTGGGTTTAACAGTTATTTAGTTTTGGTTGCTCTAATAGAGCCTAAGCGGCAAAATCTTGAATAGTAGAGCCAAGGGCTAAGACACCCGATAATAATAATAATAATAAATCGTTTATTATTTATCTCCACAAATTACAAGTTATAAAGTACTTAAAAACTAATAATTGTTTACGTACACATGTTATTGTTGTAACTTGTGGGAGATCTGGAGTCTAAACTAGGCCAAGCCTGTAATATAGATCTCCAGGCCCCCCCAAAACAAAAATTATTATATTATCAGTGTACAGTTTGTGAACACCAGTAAGTTTCACTCATTATAATATAAATTATAATATGTTATATATATCCGTTAACAAGTGAATATTTTTAGTTTCTTAATATAAAGTAATAAGATAATCTTAATTATCTTATTACTTTATATTAAGATATAATTTAAGTATCTATAAGTTTCTATATTAAGGCCTCCGTTAAATTAAAACGGGTTTGAGTCAATAAAATTCCTCTGCGTATAAACAATATGCAAATCCGAGTGAGTCTAGAAACGAGACAAACATGTTGTGACACTGTGACGAGAGCACAAGAGCGGGGTGGCGGCGTCACAACTCTAGTTGTGACAACAACTACATTATCCCGTAAATAACAATTACAATTTACAAGATAATGTTGACAACAAACATTCCAACTTGAGTCAAACAACAACGTTCTGCTGTTCAGTGACCAAAACAGCAGGAGTTGACTACAGAAAAGTCAGCTCGAAATTAGAAGAAAAATTGGTATTTTAGACTTTTATTATTAGTCAATTATTGTCGAAAAGATTGAGTGCCATTAAGTTAAAAAAATATCTATAAGACGAATAACGTAGTCATATTATCTTAGTTTAGATATTACGCCACTGATATATTTTTAAACAAAGTAATTACTATGAAAATTATAATATTTTTCATTATTTTCAAGGTAAACTATAACAGCATTTATAAAAAAAGTTGTAAAAATCCAACAGAAAATACAAAATTTCTCAAACAATTAATGTACGCATGAAAAATTTTCAACTCGGTAGAGCGTCTCTACCCCACGTAAAAACATTTCAGGTTATTAAAACCAGGGGTTAGGTTGCGAAATATTGCACAATATTTTCTGTTATTGTGTAATATTATATTTAAAGTTCCATATTCCCTGAAAAGCTCTGAAGATTGTAAAAGCTCGAAAAAGCTGTATTGTTCAAACGAAATTGTGCTCTATTTCGTAGATGTTACGTTGTAGTCTGAAATAGATGGCGTTTGGCTTTACGTCTTATTATAAGTTATGTGGTAGGATTTAGGTTGTTCTAGTAAAATAAGTCCTTTATAAACTAAATTTTTATTGTAATCTTAGCTATATTTCCAAATATATTTCTTTGTCAAATAAATTCAGTATTCCAAATTACAAGATCGGTAAATTACAATTTACTTTATTTAAAAAACAAAGCGTTATGAAGAAAGGTATTGTATTTATTCATTGTTTCTCTTCTTGTTTCTGTAAAATCTCTATTGCCTCAAACACCCATTTGTAGTTCATAGCTCCGAATCCCTGAAAATATAAGTTTTCATAATATAATGTGGAAACTAGAGTCAAGTCTTAAGATAATTAAGATCCACTTCTGCTAATATGTTTTTGCTATTCCTTGTTCAAAATAAAAATCGTTTAAATATAAAAAATAATCAGCCAAGTGCGAGTCAGACTCGCGCACGAAGGGTTCCGTACCGTTACAGAGCAAAAATAGACCAAAAATTGTGTTTTTGTATGGGAGCCCCCCTTAATTTTTATTTTATTTAAATATTATTATTATTTATTAAGGTACAATTATATTTAAGGCCTTCGTGAAAGTTTCAAGTGCCTACCTCTTATCATTATTGGTTACAAGCAAAAAAGTTTTATGGGAGCCCCCCTTAAATATTAATTTTATTTTTATTTTAGTATTTGTTGTAATAGCGGCACCGGCAATACACAATCTGTGAAAATTTCAGAACTCTAGCTACAGCGGTTCTTGAGATACAGCCTGGAGACAGACAGACGGACAGACAGACATCGAAGTCTCATGAATAGGGTCCCGTTTTTACCCTTTGGTTACGGAACCCTAAAAAACAATGAAGAAGTAAGAACTAAGTGTTTAAAGTAACTTAGACCTACGTTTAAGACACCCGAAACAAACAAGGACAACAGAAAAATTGTTCGTTTATTATTATCAGTAATGCGAAAGTGTGTCTGTCTGTCTGTTACATCTTCACGCCTGAACCGCTGAACCAATAATTTTGCTGCAATTTGGTGTGGAGATACTTTGAGTCCCGGGAAAGGACAGAGAATATTTTTTATCCCGAAAAAATGTACGGTTCCGTGCGATAAACAAATTTTGGCGCAACGGAGTTACTGGCATCATCTAGATTCTAGTAGTACCTATTACATGTTGTATCTAGGCTTGGAAACTTCTGTACCGATTTTAGTTGCATTGACTTTTGAAAAGCGTGTTGAAAACGACCAATAGAGATAAACTACGATAACATGGCGCGCCCCTCCAAATTACTGTTTCAATGTGTGTAGTCACATCCTTATGAAAAAGTTTGTATGTAGTAATATAAGTATTCAACCAATCAACCAGTACTCGTAATTGTCACTTATTACCAAGATTTGTTGGTCAACTAATCATAACTAGCCGATCGCGCAAGACAACGCACTTCAAACGTTTTGACAACGCACCTAGGCTCAAACGTTTTGTATTTCGGAGGGGCGCGCCATGTTATCGTAGTTTATCTCTACATTAAATATTACGTCACAAAATGTACTATCAGAGAAAGTGATTCCTAGGCAGATGGCGAACCTTAGTAATTTGGTCGCGTTAAGTCACACCCATCCGACCGATCGCTAACATTGACTTGGCATAAGCCGACCACATGACGTAGGTCCGTCAACTGCCTAGGAATAAATTTCCTTGATGGTACATTTTCATGCGATTAGTTATAAAACTCTTTACCCTATGATTCCTCCTCTGGATAACTTCTATGAAGACAGTCGGTCTGGCTTGCAAGTGTTTGGTGAACGCTTGCAACATATACCCTTTTTCGTCAAAATCTATCAAGATGTTATTCTCTTTCAGTTCTTCTATACTCTCCTTTATTTCTAGAGGACTGTCGTCTAGTTTCTTCTTTATAAGGTCATAGTAGGTGGCCGGCCAGGTCAGAACGTCTGCACCACGGGATTTGAGATTGCGCATCTAAAAGAAATACTTTTATTTTAGTGGTTTTAAGTCTGGAAAATATATTTTTTAAATATTTTCTGAACGTCGTTACTACTGGTGCCTACCACCGGTTCAGGAACTAACCCGGCGAGAAGAACCGGCGTAAAAAACTCGCACGGGACCATATTTTATCAAAAACTGGTAAATCTATAATAATATGATTGTTTCTTTTACACGCTCAAGAAATTATATGTCTATCAGGCGACCCGACCTTCTCAAAATTTGTGTAGAATGTTAATAGAAATGGCTTTCAAAATCATAGATCTTTAATAGTATAATAATTATAGCAAGGCACCTCTTAGCGCATTTGCTCTTTATAGGCGTTATTAATAATAATAATTAAAAGCTGGCCCATTGATATTTGATACCGAAACGATACGATAAAACACGAAATTTAAATCAGCTGGGTATGGAGATAATTAAGTCCCAGGAAAGGACATAGGATATTTTTTTTTCTCTGAAAAATGTACGGTTCCCGCGCGATACGAATTTTGGCATAACGGAGTTGCGGGCGTCATCTAGTAGATGTATAAAAATATTCTAAGCAGGGGTTTCCATTTTTTGTGTACAGCCACTTTAATTTTGCCGCCCCTATGTACGAACCACTACGAACTCTGTCGCCAATCTAGGACGCCATAAGATGCTGCCGCCCATACGGGCCATAGGCCATGACCTATAGTGCCTATTTAACACGGTCACATTAACTTGACGCATGGTTTGATGACGTCATTATGGAGCGGGCGTAAGGGCCAGCCCACAACACTGCGATGCGACGCGACGTCGCATCGCAGTGTTGTGGCCTAGACCTTATTGCATTCCAGCGATGCGTCAAGTTAATTTGACCGTGTAATACATAAATCAAGAGCTTTTTTTATGAAATAAGGGGGCAAACGAGCAAACGGGTCTCCTGATGGAAAGCAACTTCCGACGCCCATGGGCACTCGCAGCATTAGAAGAGCTGCAAGTGCGTTGCCGGCCTTTTAAGAGGGAATAGGGTAATAGGGGAGGGTAGGGATGGGAAGGGAAGGGAATAGGGGAGGGTAGGGAAGGGAATAGGGTAGGGGATTGGGCTTCCGGTAAACTCACTCACTCGGCGAAACACAGCGCAAGCGCTGATTCACGCCGGTTTGTTGTGAGAACGTGGTATTTCTCCGGTCGAGCCGGCCCATTCGTGCCGAAGCATGGATCTCCCACGTATAAAGCTGTTTCTAAGACAATAGTTACCGTGTCCACGATATCGTCAGTATAGAGCGCCACGTGCTCGACGCCCGCCGAGCCCAGAGCCTTCACGAACTCTGTCGCCTTGCTGCTGGGGCGAAGCCCGGGGGCTGCTTCGTTGAATGACAGCTGGAGAGGGTACATCATGATAATTAATAAATTTTATTGTTTTAATATGAACTGGAAACTACATTAGAATCTATGTTAGAATGGTCAAAGAGTTAAGGCCGTCCCCCGAGCAAACGACCTTGGCCATACATTTGCAGCGTTGCCGAGATCGCGCCAAAACCCTATTACTCGTATTTTTCGTTATCTTAGTTCAAAATTGTCCTAAAAAAAATTAAAACGGGGAATATGTAGTTTATGATATTGTCGATCTATTGACGTAAGTTTCAAATAAAAGTAATTCGTAAATCCTAAGGAGATGCTGAATGTATGCTTGAATTTTAATAAATTGGTATTACTTTAGAAGCTGATATCATGAGTATAATAAACAAAAATAGAAAATTTTAAACGGGGAAAGGAATGTTGATATACTGAAGATTATTGCTGTATTTTTATTATAACGTTGTAGCTTTCAGATTATGAGTTTATAAGGCTTTAAATACGGTCAATTACGGAATCTCCGGAGGGAATGCCCTTAAATACTATACGGATTAAAATATTATACTTGTAGTAATTTAATATTGTTTATAGATTATTATGTTATCTTTTAAGCGACTCCCAAAAAGGTTGTAAGGAATTATTATAGATCTTGTCTTTAGTAGATACACTAAAAATAGATGTGTAAAGTGCATTTTAATATGTTTAAAATGTATATTAATGCATCAGTTTTTTTAAAAGATCTGCTAAAGCTTTAAGTAAAGACTAAAGTGACAGAAGGAATTACCAGAACAGCTTCGTTGTTATTGATGACGGAGTCTGACCTGATGCAGGAGTACGGCACCAGGTCGTGCTCGTAGTCCACACACCAGAACCTGAGGAAAGGTTTGTAACTTCTGATTTATAAATAAATCTTAATAAAAATACTTTCTAACATTTTTTTTTGTAGTTACGAAACTTAGGGCCTGTTTCACCACTTCAGCTTCCTGATAAGTGCCGGATAGTCCATCCACAATTTAGCTTGACAGATAAAGTATGGAGGATCTGTCAAATAAGATCCGGCACATTATCAGGAAGTGGTGAAACAGGCCCTTAGAATTTAGATGATATTATATGCTTATATGATTTAGCTTTAGCGTTAATAGTAGACCGTACATTACGCACCTAGGGCAGGAAAATAAGAAATGTCTCAGATCACATGTAATTGTTGGCCGAGGCGAAGCCGACAATTACATATTGTGATCTGAGACATTTCTTATTTTTCTGCCCTAGGTGCGTAATGTACTATTTCTCACCTCCGGGCGGAAAACGTCAACTTTCTTCCCGCTGCGCTTACCGATGTTGTCGTTTTCCGCCTCCGTCGATGAGAAAAATAGTATACGCACCATGGGCAGTAAAGAAGACATTTCTTATTTTCCTACCCTAAGTGCGTAATGTACTTACTATTCACATATCTTTCATTAAAGAATCGAAAAATTTACCTTTTCATGTTCAGATTCTTTTCATACCAGTCGACAGAATCAGCCAGGGTTCCGTCTGCCAAGTTAGCTTCTACATGATCTATGTGAGTTAGATTTATTTCAGCCCTGGAAAATACAATATATTGATTCTCCTCTCAAGAACTGCGCACTTACCGTGGCTTTAAATCGTTTCGATCTATCGTTTACTCGTGAGTTATGTCAAAGCCGACGATTATTACCGATGTCGATGCCGACGATTATAATAATTAATCGTCTGCTCTAAAACACTCCAGTAAATTTTTTACAGACTTGCTGTACTCTAAAAAGTTTTACTACAAGATCGTTTACGACATCGTATACGATCATGTATTTTATAAACTCTGTAGAATGTAATTGATTGAAGTGAAAACTTCTTTAGCGGCGTTGAGCACTTTTGTGGGATGGGTAAAAACTGAAACTCGCGTCAGATTTTCGTGTTGATCGAAAAACCATAGAAAAACCGTAAGACGGTTGGAGAGTAGTGTTTTGTGTCGAACTCGAACTCGAACTCGAATTGATTGTAAGGGTTTCGATTAATTAAAAAAATCGATTTTTTAATAATCGATTTTCATAAAAAATGGGTTAAAAAAATGCACAACGTTAATAATAAAGTTTTCACTTCTGCCGGCACTCCCGGAGTGCAACCCCTCTTTTATAGCTGTAGCCGGAGGTAGTTAAAATCGAGCCAGACAGGACTTGACCGCGTGCGACCTGTCGTTAGTTAATATATTATAGTTTAATAGATGACAATTGACAGTAGGCCCTGCGAATTACAGCGTTTTAACACTTTTTTTTACCAAAAATATACGAGACTTATAAATGGCTGGTTTACACGCATTAAGTTGATACCTAAGTAGTTAACTAAATTTTAACTTAATTTTAAGTTATTATTTGCACGTAAACACAAAATTTAGTAGCAAGTAGCAAGTTCAAATTTAGTTGTTTAGTTAAGTAAGTATAAAGTCATAACTTAAAATTAAGTTGACTACTTATCTACTTAATACGAGTAAACCAGCCATTAGGGCCTGTTTCACCACTTCCTGATAAGTGCCCGATAGGCTATCTATAACTTAACTTGACAGATAGAGTATGGAGCATCTGTCAAATAATTTGTGGATAGCCTATATCCGGCACCTTATCAGGAAGTGGTGAAACAGGCCCTTAAACTATGTAGAATACTGTGCTAGTACTAACAGTATACTTGTCAAAGGATCTTCATCCATCGGCTGGTATCCGGGAAGGAATGAACCTTTGTACTGAGAGCGGTCTATCAGGGTGTGCGTGTTATCCCCGTACTGAAACAAAGTTTTAAATATAACTCAGTATATTTTAATGACATTTAAAAGTTACAATTCCTACTACGGACTACTCGTACCTTGTAATTTATATTAACTACTACTAGGTAACAAGTAATAAAAAATCTATGTGACGTGTAACATGGCTTAAAGCATAGTTCTATGTAGTCTAGAGGCTTAAGCTGGCTGGCTGATGCTGGTCATCCGTCATATGCTGCAGGTTGATGCTGCGAGCTACAGCTTATGTTCAGAGTTTCAATAGCGTAATGTTATAGCTACCGCAAAACGGGGGAATTTAGTGTTGTATATATTTTGCAATACGGTGAGTGGTGACGTACCTTTTTTTCTAGAAGACAAATTCTGATAAATTTTCCTTACTATAATATACATAATTAGAACTGCCATTCCAAAAAATATGAAACAGAACTCACAGTCTTAAGCACCGCATACGTCACAACCCCATCATCATCACTTTCCACCGTCACTCCCCGCACCACCGCCGCGCCGCGCGCCCGCGCCGTCGACACGACCGCCGCCACGTCGGTCGCGACAAACGCCACGTCGCGCACGCAGTCGCCATGCGCGGTCACGTGACACGATATATCGTGGTCCGATATCGCCGACTCGAATAGTATTGTTATCTGTAATTCGACCTTTTTTTTACATTGGAACAGTACCCGGAGTGTGTAATACAGTGATTCAGTCACTCCTACTCTATCATTTTACATAATATATTAAAGAAACGTCAATTAAAAACCTTCGAATTACTGATTTTGGTGTTATGACTTATGACTAATCCGACATGACATCGAAATCATAATGATCTGAATAGAATCGTCTTCTCTGCTTCTTAAAACTCAGCGTCTTATTTATTTTGGCATACGTTCCTTGAGAGAATATTTTCTTTTTCAATATGACATTAATTTATCTCACATGGACGGTATTTAGTGACTATTTACCTGATTCTGTTTTACAACATACGACACGACCGGCGAAGAGGGCATTTATCTGATTCTGTTTTACAACATACAACATGACCCGTAAAGAGGAAAAAGTCCGTTTCACAACATACGACACGATCAGTAAAGAGGGCATTTACCTGATTCTGTTTTATAACATACGACACGACCGGTCTGTCGTCTGAGGGCGGGCGGTGCGCGTGCGGCCGGAACCCCAGACGACTGATAAAGTAGCTGGCCGCCTGAAAAATGTTTATCGTTTTATGTGGCAGCTATAATCAGGTCGCGAAACATATAGAAATTCGTATATCGAAACTCGTCTCTCACTTTTTCAAATAGGTATGCTTTATAAAGAACAAAAAACGCATAATTACACAGATTGTGCGGTTTTATAACTCTGAACGTCACGTTATCGTGGACGGCCGCTTCCACGATAAAACGTTTTGATTTTACGCACCGCGGACGTTTTGTGCGGTTCAGAAGAGTTAAGTGTAGTTAAAAGCGCACATAATTAGGTAGTTATTTTTTGAATTAAATTATTCAACTGTGGTTGGTCTATTTGAGTATCTATATCTATTATTTATCTATTAATCTATACAAAATGTTTACCGTTTTGGCATTTCCGACCCAAAACGTGAGATGGTCGAAGGCAAGCACTCCTTCGTCTGTCTCTCCCGCTGGTAGAGTCATGGTGTCCTAGACAACAAAAAATATGAAAATTATAGAATTCGTTGAGATTTAGTCGAATTTTGAAAAAGGCACTAATGAAGAATAAGAATTATTTTATACTTTTTTGGGTCATTTTAAGAATATTGTTTTTTCCTTGAAAGTCGTGTTCAATTTTTTGTTAAAAAATAATTTACTCCCTGGGTCCATCTGTCTAATAAGACAATATAAATTCGATATAGATATTGTGATCAGAATAAAATACGTTAGAAATTAGAATACATATTAGAAATTACCGTGCAATATTGTTGTACGTGATTTACTCAATTTTTAAATTATTTCCGAAATTAATAAGACACTGCAACAGCAAGATAAAATTCAGTAAAAATACCGTTATATTTTCTTGGTCGGTATTTATAGAGATCTGATAACTCTATACTCGTAGTAGCAATAATTAAGGAACATAAAACTATTATAACGACTAAGCCTAGGTAGCCTAAACTACTTATTACCTAGGAAACCTAAGAATATGGGTACCGCTAGGTCACGAATGACTAGAATACTAATGATGAGAAACCTAGTCTAGTTATGATAACTTGTTATTAACCGAGATATAAGTTATTATTATTGTTGAATAGTAGATATGTAAATCGTACTTATAATTAATGTGAAAGTGTGTGTGTCTTATCTGTTGCCTCTAGGTCTAGGACCGCTATCCCCAACCCGCGGCCTGCGGGCCGCATGCGGCCCACCGCACCGGGACTTTATATTTTGTGGCCCGCGTGATGTTAAACAATTTTGAAATTCACGCCCACCGGGCAAAATAATGTGAAGTAGTCTTTAAAGTCGTGAATTTATTTCCACTTTTAAACCGTTAATTTTGAAGAACGTTATTTTTTAATCCTAAAATTTTTTGTTGCGGCCCGCGGGCCGCGACACCAATATTTTGATCTTGAATCTTGATGGCATGTTTGTGGCCCGTGTGGAAAATGGGTTGGGGACCACTGGTCTAGGATAAACAGCTTCAAAAGCAAATACCACAATGTCAATAAAATGTTACCTACTTACTAAAATAGATCCAATTTATAACTAGCGTAAAGCGTTTTATGTTATGAAGGTAAAAAATTAAATTAAGTAATACTTACGTCTTACACGTCTTTTGGTACACGACTTACTTAATAAATATACAGTATAAAAATTCAAACTAAACTGCACTTAAAATGTTTGTGGATCGTTTATATAGCCACTATCTTTGATCTACATTCGGTGACAGAATATTATTATGAATGTTTAACAGAATTTATGATGTTTTCAAGCTGTTGAGGTCCTCTAGCATTTAAAAAATAATCAGTAAAATTCATTTTTGGATGGTATTTTAAAATTGGATTTTGATTTTTTAAAATTCAAATTGGTACTGGTTGTAGGCCAGAAAATATTTGGAATACTGAAAAAAGACAGCCCTGGGTATTTACAATTGCGTAAATACAGGGTGCAATTAAACCTTCCTGCCAAATTTAGATATATTGATCCTTGTTAAAAATAAACTATGTCACTCAGTACTAAAATGTTGAGAAATAGCTTCCGAAAGTTATCCTAAAAAACACTACAATTAATGGACACGATGCGTCGGCCGCGCGTGATATGCCCCCGCGCGCGCGCCTCATCTCACGCACCCCCTCTCATTCGCCCGCGCCGCGTAGTGAACGTTCTGCCACGATTTTAAATGGGATAAAATATGTCATTGAAAAAAAATAACACCCAATTTTTTTTTGGTTAAATGGACTCTCTTAATGATACATAAGCCCTGGAAAAAATTTGGCAGGAAGGTTTAATTGCACCCTGTATAAAATCCTCTGCGCTTCGCTCCGTTCTGTCTGCGCTAACCGCGCTATTATTTCGATTAGATAGTAGTGAGTAGTATAATTTACACAGAGCCAGTACTGGCTGCCAATAAGACTGGCAGCCAGTATTGGCTTGGTATATGCCGCGTGTGAACAGTTTGGCCTGGCTTGAAAAACTGTTCACACGCGGCATATACCAAGCCAATACTGGCTGCCAGTCTTATTGGCAGCCAGTACTATTAATAATTTTTAATTAATAATTATACTACTTTTTTCAGTGTCATTATTAAAACATTACTTACTATCTGAGCATCTATGATTTTTTTAACTGGCTACCAATATATATGCCTTTTAAAACATATAGGTAAAGATAATTTATAGGATAGCTTTTAACCTCGTAACATTTGTCTAAATATTTTATCTCTGAAATCTCACCCTATAAATCTATTTATATTATGCAGATGACACTTAGATAATATTATATCTGATTACATCTATGTTTCCTAAAATTCCAAGGCAATATTGTGCAATGTGCGGATATTATAGTTTATCAAGAAACGTTCCAAAAATCAACTTGATATACATTATTACTTATTTTATTGATTTTTAAAAAATCAGATGGTTTTTTAGTTCCTTTCGAATCCCCTTGGCAAATAAATATTTTAATATGGTGCTGTCCTTCTCTTTCAAGTGAGATTTCTAATGTATCAATTATTGTCAAACAAAGGAAGTATCCGCCCGTATCTACTGTGTATATTTCTTTTAGAACAGGACTTTTCTTAGAAAAAGACTGATGACTTCTGTCGATTACATTAAAAAGAAATAAAACAGCGCCTCTAGTGGCAAACAATAGTAACTAATTCGCCGCCATGTTAATTTAGTTGATGTTCTTTATTATATATAATATAATATATATGGAGTGTAGATGAAAGGAGAACTATCTTATATGGGGTACGCAGTAAATAACAGTTGAAAAATCCTCCACGAGTGGCGCTAGCTGCAGCAAAGGGTATGGAATGAATTATGGAGTGTAGGAATGAATGTAGCCGTTGGTGACAAAATATAAATTATTACTGGATTATAAATTATTACTAGAATTACTGGGTTAATACCAATATATTTTGAAAAATATAACCTAAAATAGCTGAAACAAAGTTGCATAATTTAAAATTTACCTTGTTGCTACTGTAGCGCCACCTTAGTTTAGTTTAGCTTTAGTTTCACCCTAATTTAACGCATTTCCGGGGACACTTTTTACATACAGATTCCTCCTTTCATCTACACTCCATAATTATATAACTTCTTACGTTTTCAAAAACGTACACTCTGAATTCCATTATTTTGGTAGGATATTTCAAACCCGATACTATAAAATAATTTCATTTATTGTATTTTATACATCATATATATATACAGTCAGTATTCCAGAGTATTATTCGCACCTACATATAATAAGGCACCTCGAGGGAAGATTTACTGATCTCTGTTCTACGTTAGCCTATGTGCAAAATATAGCTACAGTCTGGTCAACGAACGCGTAGACATTTGGCCATAGACCTATCAATACTTGCAAAAATATAGGTTTATCACTTTGAAAAGACTTCGTGAGCGAGGGAAAGAGACAGCAATAGACATAATTTCTTCGCGTTCGTTGGCCAGGCTATACATAAAAATGTGATTTATAGAATAAAATATTGTCAATATTATATTGATATGAATGATTTTAAAAATATTTAACAAATTCGTGGGACAAATGATGTTAGAGTATAATACAGAAAAATAGAGATACAAAGTTAACGCTTATTTACTAAAAGAAAACATTTAGAGAGAAAAAAATGAGAAAAAATTAAGAAAAACTTCTATCATCATTTATCCCAAAAATATTAACTCATTGATTTATATTTTCCTTCAGGGCCCATATTTTAACCACTTACACAGATCTGGGTTAAAGATGAACCTTGGTTAAATAAACGTTGTCTCTCGTCAAATGCGGAAAACGATGTCACCTTATACTTAATCCAGGGTTAACTTATTCAATATCTGCGCAGGTGGGCCTTAGGGTACGAAAACATTACGACAAGCCGCAGCATACTTTTATACATGGTCATATTATGTTAAATGGAAAAAGCGACCCGCTTCGCTGCGTCTTGTCATAACATGTGCGTACCTTTACAGTGTATCGCCAAACTCAGTGCATTAACAATATACAAATATTCGACAAGCAAAATCTATCGATAAACGAAATATAAAAATCAGATAAAAAGGACTAGTATTTTACAATAGATTTTACTTTGAAGCGCTTAAAAAAGGCTTAAACTAATATATACAATGTTTTACATTTGTGACAAAGGTTTAGATTAAGGGTCAGTACACACTAACGAAATGCGACAATTAGGGCCGATTCACACCGGAATGGCAGAGGCGAGGCGAGCAGTTTCAGTGTCATATGATTTTAAACTTTATCTTCATTATTGTAATACATAGTATTGCTTGAGAAACTGCTCGCCTCGCCTCTGCTATTCCGGTGTGAATCGGCCCTTACGCTATTTGACATTAAATTTTGGGTTTAGGCTACTTGACCTATATTCAATTTCATTGAACAAATGCATATTTCTAGTAGAATTTGGCCTAGGAAACCATATTTCACCCTTATCATCAAATAAAAGCTTATGATTGATAAATAAAGTCGATTTGAAAATATGATTTTATGAAAATAGGATTTGTACTGACGAAAACGCTTTTGCGGTACTTCCGATTTGGATGTGACGTCATCCTCATAGTAATTTAATATCTTTTATTTATCGCGCTCGTTATATGTAAGTTTATCTGTACATAAATAATAAGAATAAGCCTAGAAAGATTTGTAAAATATATTTTATTGAATAATTCGCTTTAAACATCAGTTTTATATATTATCTCCATTTATTGTAGACGGGAAATGAAATAACCAAATTTTTTCTCCAAAAGTTTTCAAACATTACGAATGATTTCTAATTTCTTATTTAATTCTTTTATAATTTTTGGGCACTTTTAGACTCGTACATTTAGCACGTAAAAAATGTTCAACAAAGAGAGTTTAAAATACAAAGCGTATGACGTCACACTATGGCGGACAGTGTTTTCGGCGCCATTTAAGAGGCGTAGTTTTCAATAAACATTTTTATGGGTTTCTACTGTGTAAAATATTAAAATATTAGTTTTTTTTTGTGACAATGAATGATTAAGAAGCGATTAGCATGAAGAAAAAAAGTAGGTCAAGTAGCCTATTATGAACCGCCAAGCACCTTGCTGCGTACCTTTTCGATGTGACTAGACCCTAAGGTTCTATTTGATTAATATTTTAAAGGGAAATAACTAATTTCATAATAGTACATAATTATGATATGGTAGTATGGTTGCATGCATTCGTTTTTAAACTGCTAAAGTGCGGTCTCAGAGCACGAAGAATTTCGTACTAACTCATCGTTTATCTCTTTCACTTACACACAAAATATATTGCTATCGCGTTTACACAAATTGTTATAAGCAAAATATTACTTAGTAAAAGAGACAGGCATTCGATAAGTCAGTGAACGAAATCGTAAATTCTAACACATTATCAATATTTTGTATCACTACCTAACTAGTAAACATCTTAGCAAAATTACATCATTGGACCAAATATTGTGAACATTTAAGTTGGCAATACTAAATATTATATCTTAAACCTTTCTTATATTGAAACTGCAATGTCAGTTGATATGGTAACTTGACTAAGTCATTTCAAAATTAGAATATGCTATCAGCTATCTCATTTTCTCAATATTGCTTTCTCACTCTTCGCCGTACACTGTTATTATAATTACTATTTATTGTATTTTGAGACTAAAAACTGGTATAATATTTGTACTCTCCAACAATAATAGTATTGAAGTTTAAGTCACATTCAAGTTCATTTGTTTATTTTATTAAAAATTGTAAAACGAGGCACAAAACGTAATGACTACACAAAACATAATATTGTCATCGTCACATCACACATTTTGTTTATCAGTTTCAAGTGACATATTTAAATTACGGCGACGTTAGTTCAATTTCGGCTGCACAGTTAAAAGCCTTGTAACATAAATTTCTACAAGTTTAGAGGCTCGTTTCATGACTGTCATCATATTATTAATAGATTGGTGAAGAGTATAACAAAGTTTGCATACAACATTTACAGTAGATAAAGTATAGAAGAAAATTGAATGTCAAAAAGATTTTTAAACATCACTATTTGTAGTTTTTAGTATTGTAGACTATAGGATGACTATTTCGTAACTATATGTACTATGTTATTCTTATATCTAGCAGTCGTTCACTGTTAGGTTATACTGGTACATACTATGTTAGGTTTACTGGTCAATCTAGATTTGCGAATACAACCGTGGCGACAGTTCGCACCGAAACGAGACGAGACAGCCTGGCCCTTTAGCCAAGATCTTTCCTTCATCGCTTCTTTATAGAATCGCCGATCAATTGACATAAGCGTTCGTTAATATGACGTTAACGTCCGACTCGTCTAATGTCAATTCCATACATTTTGTTCGGCGTTTCTATAAAGATGCGTAAAAAGAAAACGTCTTGGCTACAGGCTCTGCATTTTCAAGATGGCGGCGATGTTAAGAGTGATATCGCGCTACGCAGCACATCACATCTTGAAAAGAGTTCGAACCTTTTTGTATGGAGCGTGACACACCTAATTAGTTTTAAATACTTACTTAAAATGGTATATTTTCATGTACACTGTACACCTATGAAACATACGTCAATCGACAGTGAAAATAATTACAAACAACAAATACTCTTTGATAAAATGTTGTAAATGTTATACTTTTTAAAATATTTCAGGTTCTTTATCTAAATTGTTATTTATTTTACATTTTCAAACTGAAATAACTCAGAAAGTATATTATTTACGACATTTTGTCAGATAATATTTATTGTTTGTAAACATCTTCTCTTTCGATTGGCGTATGTTTCATAGGTGTACACCAAAATACGTCAGGTATGCCAATAAGGTTCGTTTTTCTTTAAAGCTCCGTTTAGACCAAACGAGCGAATGCTCATTCTAGTAAAGCTCTTTTGATGTAAACTAACAACGAGCATTCTTTTGTTGTTCTAGTGTGTTCGCCACGTGTTCGGCGGTAAATAGGTAGAATGCTCTAAGAATCTCGCTCGTTTGGTGTAAACGACGCAAGAGCGCTCGAGCAATTGCCTAGAGCGTTCTTTCGTGTTCGGATGTGCTCGCTCTTCGAGGCGGTCTCTTCAAAGGGATTCTAGTGTTCTTGAAATATTTTACTTTTTGGCGGGTTTTTTAAATTATCGAGTATACTTCTTTTATTAAATTCGTCACCCACCAACGTCTTTTCCTTCTTTTCTTTTTCATTAATTGCGTTATAACAATAAATACAGCACTTGAAATCACAATATCGCTATTACAGTCAGACATAGTGTAGTTGTTACGTAGTTTATATACTCTTTGAGTGTAGTGTGAACCCTACTACTTATCGTTGACGAATGAGTAATGAGCATTCGCTCGTTTGGTCTAAACGGAGCTATATGATTCTCATCTGTAGAGCAAAAATTCTTATTCTTGATGTTCTTGTTGATTCGATTGGTGTAAACGATCTAAAGTATGTTGTAACGAATTATAGTTTACACTAAACGAATACGAAAGAATGTTCTTGTGCTGTTCTTGCTCTATGTTCTTTTGGTGTAAACCCACCATAAGCTTTAGCAATATTGTACTTAATACGAGTACGGTACCTCGTCGTGTTTCGGTGCGTTCCGTCTTAATAAAGTCGAAGAGCATTTACAAATAAAGGAACACAAAGCGCTTAATATGATACTAAATAAAATATACAATGGTACATTTGGTATATAGCGGGCAGGCCCGCGGAATGACGTCATACATTGAGATCAATGAAGATAAAAAAAATTATAAACCTCCTTTTGCAAGACGGTCAAAATAGCATTCACACAATTTTATACGCACGTAGAAATAGATTAATTTTGATATGTAACATTCACTTGATCAATAGAATATAGAACGTTATAAGACACAAAGCGGTGCAAAATTTTCCGTTCGCAAAAGCGCCACCTATGGCAACACTTTAGTTCATCGAAACAAACACAGATGGCGCTAGTAAATTGCCATTATAAAGAAGCGTTTACACTATAAAAAATTCAAACGTCATTCCACAGTACGACCCGCGAGATTTCTCGCTCGTGGGGCCATTTGGGCCAGTCTATCGTATATCACAGTACTGCTGGCAGGGCAGGTCTACTAGTTGCGCCCTCTCGACAGCAACGAGACAGCCCCCGGGGGCAACCAGCAGGGGCGACGAGTTGCCCACCCACACCTTCTTCACGTCGTCCGAGTGCTGAGGCGTCGTCATGTAGCCGCCCCTGAAATTGAGAATGTTTTAAATATTAGACTTATTTTACAAATTTAAATCAACAGTTAGTGGTAAGTATTCCAAAAAATAAAACATATGTAGCAGAAAATAAACGATATTTTACTTTGTTGAAAAGGAACAGTACATGAAAAAAGAAAAGTTATTTTCACCGTTTACTCGTTTTCAAAAAGGATAACCAATGTTGAGTTTAAATAAATAGTATGTAGTTACTAGACTGAAGTCTGAAACACTACGTCTTGTAAAATATACTAAATTCTCTGGTATTGTACAATTACGTTCCTGTTGCTAAGAATCCCCAGTCTACCTTGAACCTTCTGTAACTTTTGAGGCAATACAGGGTACAATTAAATCCTTCCTGCCTTTCCAGGCCTTAGGTATCATTAGGAGTCCATTTAACCACAAAAAATTGGGTGTTATTTTTTTAATGACATAATATTTTATCCCATTTAAAATCGTTGCAGAACGGCCACTCGCGGCGCGGGGGAATGAGCGGGGGTGACGCGGGGGAGCGCGCGCGCAGGGGCACGTCACGCGCGGGCTAAGCGTCGTGTCCATTAATTGTAATGTTTTTTTTAGGATAACTTTCGGAAGCTATTTCTCAACATTTTAGTACTGAGTGATTATAAAGGCAAAAATACGTGTATTTTTATTTTTAACAAGGATCAATACATCAAAATTTGGCAGGAAGGTTTAATTGTACCCTGTACATCGAGTTTTCAAAGTTTTTGGATATCCTTATAGTTTCGTCATGTCTAGCGTTAGGTCTTTCAGTTTCTTGCTTTAGGAATATCATCTAACATCATATCTGTCTCATACTTCAAGAACCCACCTCAGCTTTCTATCGGCGTGCAGCAGCGCATCAGCCTTCAGTAGCCGTACGGCCACAGCAACCAGCAGGAACAATATAAGGGCCCCGCACACCGGGACGGCGATCGTCGCAGCCTTGAACCACACCTCGCCGTTGTACGCGCCGCGCTCGCGGGCCACGCTGCCTTCTGGAAATGAGAAAAAAAGATTTAGGATGGGTTTATGTAGGTAAATTGTAAGTAATGCGATTAGGTAAACACTGGAGGGGTTTGTTTGTGTATACTGTATTGGTATAATATTATTAGGTTAAATGCATTGTGCAATGTGCATGCTACTTTATGTTTTGCTGCACTTTTTAAATTTTCACTACAGAGAGGTTTTGGAGCATTTGTAAAGTTATTTTTATCTGTTTTTATTGTGGCAAAATTATTAATTTAACCTCATATTACACATAAGTTAATAAACTTATGTGTAATATGAGGTTAAATTTTAATGTCCTATTAAAATGCAGCGCCGTATCGCTTCATATTACATCTCGTTTCTATGTAAACCGAGGCTTAGCTTATATAAATCTATTTTGGTCACATTGTATGAGCAATTTCATTAACATTAAAATTTCAATAGCCACATTGATATATTTTAGTTCTGATAACATATCACGCTGCCATGTCATTAGATAATTGCACGCGCACATTCCCAGAAGTTGCGTAGGTCGTTACAAAGAATTCTTTCAGTCGCTACAGTATAAAAAATATACAGTACACCATCCTACAGAGTACTGAACATGCGCATGCACATTGCACACATGACACACTGCGTGGTTAAGGATCAATTTATACTAGCGCAGAGTCAAAACGCATCAAAATTGAACATAACAAATTCAACCTTAACTCCAGAACGCTTCAACTCTGCGCTAGTATAAATTGACACTGAAGTAATTTTAAGGCTCCACGTTTGGTTAAAAAGTAACAGCATACGGTCGAATTGATAACCGCCTTGTTTTTGGAAGTCTGTTACAAAGGATAACGATGACTGCCACGATGATAGCAAAGCTGCCTATAGCATGCTCATTCCTCCATCGACGATAATCATGGGTAATCATAGCAAATACCCTTTTGTGCTTTCGTAATTACTTTCAAACTCCACCATGGGGCAACGTGGACATGTCATGTAAGAGAGATGAATGCAGCATCACACCTTGAGCGCGTAAAACTCTGTGCTGCATAAGTTCATTTAAATATCACAATTAAGTTACTCTACTGTATGTTTAGATTGTGGTGATATCGAATATTCGGTATACGGTGACATTTGACAATGACATATTAGGGGGGCTGTACACACGCGAGCGCCTACGCAGGTCGATATTATTGATAGAATTGGTAGTACATGATAAATCTTTTAAAGCTTGTTGTTTGCTACTAGGTTGTCAAAAATAATTGGTTTTCTATATTGATCGTTTTTAGCCCAGCATCGACTTAAATTTTTTTATGGATTGCGAAACCATCTATTGCAGCCATTCTCAAAGTATGCTCCGCGGAACCAGCGAGCATAATATTATATCAACAATGAATTATTAATGAAGAAGAATGCACGTATTTTCTTTTGGGGTCCGTCAGAAACTGCGCTTTTAAAAAGGGTTCTGCCTGCAAAAAACTTTAAGGACCGCTGATCTATAGCATACCCAATCGACGTGCAATCATAGGCAATGATAAATGACTTTTTTTCTTTTTTTTCTTTTCCATCATGATTGGCCAACATACTCTTCTGACGTCGGTCGTGGGCCAATGAAACTTACGTATTTCGTACCACAAAAGGGAACTTTCTACCCATCCAGCGTTAACATCATCTCAATCTTATACAGCTATAGAATACTCCAGTGACTCACTGTTTACACGAGATACGCTGCGTTCGCGGAAACGTCGTTATATATGTACATATAAACTCTCCTTAACGTGATAATATTCGACTATCACTTCTAAGTATTTTGATCGACCCATATAACTTTTATCTTTATAATTTGGTATTCTATTCATGTATTTGGTGCTTAAATGTACCATCGTTGATTCGTACCTACTGCCTAGTTTAAGGACCTATTTTGTTTGATTGTGTAATGTCAAGTCAATGTTAGTCGTAATCTGTGGTGGTGGTCTTATAATAACTGGTCTCGACATCAAGTCAAGTCTATATTATCAGTCGACTGGGCTAGCCATAGCCGAATTACGTAGGTCAAACATCTGATTAATCAATTTCTTTAGATCTTATAGCTATAGATATAAAGTTCAAATTACCTGCATCATTGGTGAGGTTCAATCGAGCTCTGGCCACAGGACTGTCCTCGTGGTTACAGAGGTCCTTGAAGCAGCACAGCCGCAAGGAGTGAGTGCGCGGCGGAGGCCCAGTGGAGGGACCGTTCTGGCACTGCGATAGCGCATCTTCTTCCCTGGAAATTGAGATAGGTCTTAAATTAATTAACAATGTAAGAAAGAATATAATATACTCGTAAATAAGTAGGTACTTAGCTAGGCAATTCTGGAAATATTACACACATACGGGTCGAATTGATAACCTCCTATTTTGAAGTCGGTTAAAAATGGTATTTTAAAGTAGAAAGGTGTACCAATGAATCCATTTTAATAAAAATTTAATAAAAATCATTTTATGGATTCTAATGCCAAGCTGTGTCAAAAATTATCCAGTTGTAGAGTCAACTCTACTCTTTCTTATATTATAAGGTTTGGTAAAATCGATGTCGGATTTTTCAACAATAAACAATTTTACAGACAATAATAATATTATTATACTGCCCGAAAACATGGGTATTATTTTCTCCAAATTAACAGGTATTCATTCACAGGTCAGGAATCAGGATAATAAAACTTTTTAAACATGATTCATGTAGTAGTTCAGTGGTTCCTCTTAGTCTCTGTCCTATCTGTTCGTCGAATGTTGCGCTTTCTAGTTTATGAAGAATATGTAAAAAATGTATATAAAATAATAGTAGGGGAGGACGCGCTCAGTTTAAAAAGTAATTTCATACCGAGCGAAAATCGTTACAGTAATAGTATTCCACTAATACATAACAGCTTTGATCGTCAGCCACTTCATAATGGGTGGAAAAAAAAATTGAGAGCATCTCAAAGTTGTTGTTGGGAATCGTATTGAATTGACATTAAAAAGATCCCAATTCGCACCCAATAAAGGTTCATATTTAGATTATACACGTTTAGGTTCGGTAGGTGTTAATTTAGTTTTAGTATATAGCAACAGATGGCGCTTTTAAAGTAAAATGTATATAATTCTTCTTCACAAATATTGACTATCGAATTAATTACTTAAAATTGCTATGTGAGATTATTTTATGGTTAATTCAAACGAAAATCGCCGTCAGCTTATTGTTTGCAGGTGGAAATGTCGTCTACGCGACGCCCTAAGATACGAAGTAGGGCTATATTGGTCATAACTTATATCGCTGGCTGACGGGTTTTCCACCATCGTATTAGCGACTGACGGTTTTCTTTATTATTTATAAAGTAGAAACATTCACCTGTATAAATTTTGTACGGTATAAAATGACTTTATATTCAAAAATTTACATGTTCAGTAACGCGACTGACGTTGAATCCCCCGTCTGCAATACGGCTGACGGTGATTTTATGGTTAAACATGACCTCAATAATCATCCATCAAAGTTTCATTCGGTATAAAATCACTTTTCGCAACTATTTTTTTCACAACTTTGAAATACTCTCAGTTAACATTCCACCACGGGTGCGGCGACTGACGCTGATTATATTGATTGATAAATATTAAGCTACCGCTGGACAAAAATTTGGTCGGTATGAAATCACTTAGCGAACGATAGCACTACCTCCCCTACTATAAAGATTAATCTTAATTTATAAACAGTTATGCTTAATTTCGATTATAACGTTAAGAATGTAGAAAATGTTACGATAAAATCAGTAAAAGTACCTATACAGTTTTATTACTGAATCGTTGGTATTGGAAAATGGAAATGATGCAACTTTGCATTCTAAATTCGAATGAGAATCGATTTTAGTATTCCCACAATCTATTAACATAAATCGATGTATCGATGTTTAGTGTTGTGCTAAGTGATCGAATTACACTGATTTTTATATTATTACACAACTTAGGCGCTAGAAGTGTTGGTAATTTGAATACAATATCGATATAATCGTATTAGTGATGTGCTAAGCTCGAATTGCGATTTGCGATGATTTCTACCGATAAGAAAATAGTGAGGTGTTGGTTTTTTTATTATTCCACAGCCTAGTTACGAAATATGCATCTGTAGTTTTAAGTGTATGGCCATAATATTATATATTATGTGGTATGGCGTCTATTATTATGCTTGACTCTACGCGGAGAGTTCCTAAAGTCCGAAATCAATATCTAATTTAGACAAAGAATTTGTGAGAGTATTTTTAAATTCTGTGACAAAAAGAGATATTAAATAAGACTTCACATAATATATTATATTATTACTCTACAATGTAAAAGGTGAAAATAACAAATTTTGCTCACAACTCTGTTGAGAATAGAAAATGTATTTCGAAGAATATTGAGTAGATATCAATATTATAATAGATAAAACCGATTCGTACTTAGCTTATAAGGAAAACAAGAGACAAAACAGCATTTAGAATACCAATAGACAAATTTACATACTTGTAGAGTAGTCTATAGATAAACAGAGAGAACAATGCAAACACTACTTGCCTACTTGTAAAAAGCGCGAGATTATTTGGACACCGGCAGAGTTAAAATCAGTGATTAAATATTTACTTGTATTAAGTAGAAGTAAATGAATGTGGGAAAAAACCTTTAAGTACATTAGGCAATATTAAAATCTTGTGTCTAGTATAAGTTAGTCATTCTACAATTTGAATATACTATGAGAGCAGTTGATTCCTAGGCAGATGGTGTCCTACGTAGTTTGGTTGCGTTACGTCAAACCGAGCCGACAGATCACAAATAATATTGAATTGACATGATCCGACCAAATGACGTTGGTCTGTCAACTGCCTAGGAATCAATTTCTTCGATGGTACTTACTATGTCTAGTAAGAATTAAGAAATAACTCTATATTATGTACCACGATGATACATAATATTACATTGCAATTAATTCAGTACATTGTTCAGGCACTATAATTATCAGAAATGTAGAGACTAGAGTAGTCGTACAATCAACTACCATTTTATTAATGTCTCTCCATAGTAGATACATTTGTTTTAGTAGTTACTCTTGTATTACAAATTACACATTTTAATTCGAAGGTACAATTCAACTAATGTTTTAAACTTGTATCTCTATCCACTATCTAATCGTTACTCAGTACATCTCGATGTGGTATTTTACGAGTATGCTCAATGAATACGAATTGGTAATTTTTTTAAGAATTCTAACACACGCCTTTCTCACGGTCGTATCATGACGTTCGAGGTCTCAGGTTCAAATCTAATATCTATGTAGGGAAAATACTTACAAGTATTAAGTACGAAATATGGGTATGATGTGGCATATAGCAAAGATAACTAACTACATACTGTATATTTAAATTATGCATGAAATTTATAAAAATTTTGTATCCAAAATTGAAACTAAAAAATATTGCATGTACAAGCAGACATCTTAATTTGTAATGTTTTGTAAGATTAATTAATTACTCGTATAGCTAATTACACTAAAATTAATTTTAGTTTGCTTTACTCTAGAGTCTAGGTAGAGTTTCAGACGTAATAACCTTATAGGGACAATATCTTCTCTCCAAAGAAATATTTATTTAAAGACTTCCAAACAAGTTATTTTTTTTTTGCTAAGAAATAACACCGTTGTTTTTTACAAATTACCACAAATCTACTTACCTTACTATCTAAACGCATAATTTAGTCATTTTCTATCGATTTATTGCTAAGTCTTTGTTCAAATAACTTAGCAACATGTTTATTGTGAGAACTTCTTAACGATTAATAGCATTAATTCGAAAAACAGTTTTTAACTATCGCCGTGGTAATAAATACTGACGTCTTCCATTAGTTACAAGATAGCTTACGTTACTGGTTTTTAATTGATTTCTTTCCATAAGTCACATCAATAGTCAGCCATGCTTCATCATCATTTTCACCACTATCATTACTATCATCATCATCACAATCACCATCATCATCACTATCATCATCATTACTATCATCATCATCATCATTACTATCATCATTATCATCATCATCATCATTGTCTAATGTATTATAATTGGCATTATAACAAGAGATGTCACTAGAGTCTAGACTCTAGAGTGTCTAGACTCTACGAGTCTAGACAATAGACTATAGAGGATTTATGCATTTGTAGCGAGAAAAATCTCTGAATATTTATATCATGTATTAAGGCCCTATAGACCCAATTTTACATGACTTTGAATCAATAATAAACAAACAAATAGTGACTTTTAAAAGCCAAAAAAAATACACATTGTTGTTTACTTAATGTACTTTGACAATTTGTGGTTCGAAACATAATATTGAAAACTTCACTCGATCAAAAATAACTCCGAAGAGGAGGCTAAATTCGAATATTTTGTGATATTTTTCTTATTTTTCATGAAGCTTATGATAGTTTTACTTTCAAAAATCATATCTACGAAAAGCTCATAACTTAAAGAAGAATAATTTGTGGTTACATTTTGCATTTTGGTTTAATTATCAAAGAAAAAAGGTTTTTTTCTCCTATTTCGCCCTATCAAGTACGCGGCGAGCGTCGTAACCGCCACTGTACAAGGCGCGCTGATATGAATGTTATTTTAATGTCCTTTACGTCGATATTCGTACTGACAGACATCGACCTGCTAATTTTCGGGTCTATAGGGCAAGTCTTAAAGTCTTAACAAGTCTTTCAGCCTTTTCTTCAATCATCATTATCATCATCATCATCAACATCGCCGTCTGGGTTCTCTCGAAAAGGATTACAATTCTGCAGGTTGACTAAAGGTTATAACCGGATTTTAAGTAGTAATTTCGTATGCACTCTATGTTGTATGAATCATCCTTAAAGTTGTTGTCTGTATGCTTTTGGAACTAAATGAGCAGACGAATCATCTGATGATAAGCGACAGCCACAAGAACACGTGAAACTGTGACATGCACCTAGGAAGCTGCAATTTGGTTCCTGGGAGTGACATTTCAGGGTAAGTGGAAGATGGATTATTTATATACTACGATTTATATACTATATGATGCCCGCAACTCCGTTGCGCCAAAATTTGTATATCGCGCCGGAACCGTACATTTTTCCGGTATAAAAACTATCCTATGTCCTTTTCCGGGACTCAAGGTATCTCCATGCCAAATTTCGGCAAAATCGGTTCAGCGGTTTAAGCGTGGAGAGGTAACAGACAGACAGACAGACAGACACACTTTCGCATTATAAATTGCGAAAGTGTGTCTGTCTGTCTGTCTTTTATTATAGGTACCAAGATTGCATCGAAAGTACATCGACACTGTTCCAATGTTGAATTAATAAAGATTTTATATCGCATATCAGCTTAGCAACAGAATCTGTTGCTAAGTGAACAGATATTTTGACCAACATCTCTCATTTCAATACATTTCGCATTTCTATCAAATCGTTATATTTCAAAGTCATGGCCAGATAGCCCACACAATAATTTGCATAGAGGCATCGTGGGAAAATGTCTAAAAATCCCATTTAAATACCGTATACGATGGAACTAATAGCGAAATGTATGCGTGGGCGGCCTGATCTGGTTTTATTGTTATATTTTAAATTACTATATTATGTTTTATGTTAACATTGTTTTAGCTGTGGAATATGATTGACCGGTTTCTACAAAAGGAGGTTCGCGTGTGTATTAAGTCGGCACTACATATAGGCGAACGCGTTGGCCGACGCGTTGGCCAACGCGTTCGCCAACGCGTTCGCCCATATGTAGTGCCAACAAAACGCGTCGGCCAACGTCTAAATATATACCTACCGACAACGCGCGAGTCGCCCGTTCTACACATTGGGCCAACGCGTTGGCCAACGCGTCGGCCAACGCGTTCGCCTATATGTAGTGCCGACATTAGAGGACTTATGGGTCACGTTGTTCATAGCCAGAAGTCTCAAAAAAGCTGAGAACAGAAAAGTAAAGGGATTGTCCAAATTAAGATTTTTAAAGTGAGGTTCTTACAGATTGCTTAAAGGTCGATACTTGCTTAGGTTATAAAGAACTAGGAAGCTAGCAGGCAGATCATCTAAGCCATAAGGGTAAGGCCGAACAAGTCATGATTAGTATAAAAATAATTGGCGCGACCGGAATTCTGCGGCTCACAAAATTGCGCTCGTGTTGCTTCACCCTTAAATAAGGTATAAGCATGAACGTAGAAAAAAAGGCGGACGGAGTCTTGTTATATACAAAACTATGTCTTCACTTTTCTTCAGAGTCGGCCACGCACACATTCTGACGCCTGTCAAATGGTATGGACTAGCGCAAGAATGTGTGCGTGCGGACCGTGTACATACAGCCAGCTGGCCGACTCTGAACGACACAGTTTTGTGTATGGTGGGACTCCGTCCGCCTTTTTTTATACGTCCATGGGTATAAGCTGTAGCCGCCGCCCAAGAACACGTCCAGACTCCAGCGGGGCTAAAATGGTCACATTTAGCAAATCCTGTCAATCAATTCAGCACATGAATTGTCAAAACTGTCAAACTGACGAATGTCAATTTAGTACGAATTCTTAGAGATCTTTGGAATCACTAGACATGATTCATGAATTGCAGGCAGAGTGACCATTTTGCGATTAAAAAAATAATAATCATATTATGATTCTCCAAAGCGACCATTTTAGCGCCGCTTACATGTTTAACAATTCCACTTAGTCCCCGAACAAGTAACTTACAAACATGGCTCTCCCACATTAAAATCTTAATTTAATTCTCAAACAACCAAAGCTATGTCAATGTTAATAATTACGTCCGTCTACACCGAGCGAGCAGCTCAGACTGAGCCGCCTTTGAGCATCGGCAAAAACCGACAACGCATGGCTCGGGGCCGAGCGGCGCTCGGGCGAGCCAACGTGCGCCCGAGGAAGCCCGAGCGCCGTCCACACCGGCCGAACTATTGGCTCGCGAGCCAGACTCGCGGGCCGCGCTCGGCCGGTCTGGACGCGGCTATTGATTAACAAGGAAAAGAGAAAGCGTTACTCCTATGGCGGTAGACATCTATTAAGATTTGGGCGGCGCTCAGTCGGCGGGAGTCCCGAGACCTCCCCGAGACTTTAAGGAATGCTCAGTAAAAAACAACAGGAATCCCGATTCCATCGATAAAACAAATTCTGAGATTGTTTCTATGCGTAGGTATGGTAGGAATTAAAAAAAAACTTTAGACACTAAATAGCTGTTTTGCTCCCACGGGAATCGCAATTTGTTACTGGAATCTGGATTTTAAGGAATCTAGTGTATTTGTTAAAAATACAAAAAAAAACTTCACACAGTAGTTGGAAAAATACAGATTGACAATATTTTTCAAATTAGGAATAGATTTTAAGTACCTATATGATGATATTTTACATGATTGATTAGCTAGTCAATATAACTACTTCACCTTCTGCTAACTGGAGTTTTTAATAAATCTTAAACGAGATTAGTGAAGTTTCCTAAGCATTACAAAATATCAATTTAGTTATTGTTTTTGAAAATGGAACATAAAATTTAGCGCGCTTGCGCCATTTTGGGTTAATGTTAACCGTAGTTCAAAATTTCAAATATTCCTCTTAATCCTCGTATTTATGACATAGAAGGCATGATAACTTGAATTCACATTGGCGCAAATGGACCTAAGTAGAGCAAGATCCTATCGAAGACAATAACGTCCGAAGGGTTGAAAGATAGAGCTATATTCGGACTGATAAACTGCATTACCACCAAACGTCTTAACATCCAGCTTTGTCCATTGTAATGTGAACTCTAAAGCTAAGTGGTATGATTCATTTTGCGTTGGAACTGTCTTATCAGCTAGGTTAGCGGCCGGTGCTATCGAGGATCGTGATCTTTGCCTCACCCCGGTCCACCGTCACCCTTATCTTAACAAATGAGGACGAAAGCCGGCGTCATGCGAATTATTATTGTTTGCGAGATTTCTTTGATTTCGAATAACTGAATTTGTCTCTGAGTCTTGGGTAGGTATAGATACATATTGGGTTTAAACAAGCGGGCCGCTAGACGATCAATCTTATTGTGCAATATTGAACGCGCCCACCTTTCAATCTTAGATGTAAGTTTAGTTGTATAATTCAAATAAATTGTTCAATAATATTGTTCAATGATATTTGTACAATAGAATTGATCGTCTAGACTCTAGGGCCTAGGCCCTAGGGGCCCACTAAGACAGTTCAATGGTGTTTTCGTTTTTTGTTCTTTTTATGTTCTTCAGACTTCAGATGCGACTTAGATGATGCAAAATGAAAGACAATAACGAACAAAGAGCTACCCGTCTCATATCAGCTTTACGGATCAGTAAATTTAATTTTCTATGAGAGTAGTGCCTAAAGTTTAGGCAGTTTAGGCCTTTCTTTTTTAGGCTCTAAAAAAGAAAGGCCTTGAAAGTTGAACAGCAAAGTTACTGTACTTAAGCTTAGCCCGTACCTATTCTTCGTTAACAAAATATCTCATACAACAAAAAAAAATGTCCGATTATTCGGTGGGGGCGTCGAAATCTCTAACAACAAAAAAAAACATAAATATCGTTAATACTCATGAATGCCCAATGCCATGGGAAATTCCTACATTAATAATTAACAATCAGGCCATACTCAAATAATATCCAAATACCCATAATTATCGACATAAAACAATAAAAAGGGCAATACGCAATAAGATCATTAATTTTACTGGACCACTTAACGATGCGATCGGATGAGATAATGGCCGGCAGGAGATTGCAAAAAAAAAAACAAAAACCCAAAAACAAACAAAAATGGCTGACTCGCTCCGCATACGTAGGGTTGCCACTAGCCAGGAGTCCGAATAAAGCTGAGACAGTCACGCTTACGGATGTGCCGTTGCCGGCAATATTGCCGAAGGTGGGAATATTGCCGGCAACGCTGCCGGCAAGATTGCCCGAAGTGGAAATTTTGGGGAACATTGGCTAAATATTAGCAATATTGGACAGATAGGTCTAGAAAACTCATAAAATAAATGTATCTTAGCGTTGTATATAAGAAATATTTAAAAATTACATATCTTTGATACAAACTGCCAATGTTGCCGGAAAATTGCCGGGAATATTGCTGACAAAATTGCCTGTAATAATAGATATTTTCCAAATATATGTTACTTATATTACTTGCGCTAGGGAAAAAAATCGGCCAAGTGCGAGTCGGACTCGCGCACAAGAGTTCCGTACCGATACATATCAAAAATAGGCTTAAATTGTGTTTTTTGTTTGGGAGACCCCTTAAATTTTTATTTTATTTTAATATTATTATTAAATATTAAAGTACACAAACAACAAAAAAATGTGTGAAAAATTCAACCTCTTGCCATTATTGATATAGAGCGAAAAAGGCAGAAAAAATCACGTTTGTTGTATGGGAGTCCCCCATAAATATTAATTTTATTTTGTTTTCAGTATTTTTTGTTATAGCGGCAACAGATATACACAATCTGTGAAAATTTCAGAAGTCTAGCTATACCGGTTCTTGAGATACATATAATTATTAACAAACTAACGAGACTTGTACCATATTAAATTTAAAAAAACGCCATCTAGTTGACTTACAGGAATACTTACTATCAACGACATCTGCCCCTAACATGCAGGTACTAATAAAAAAGTGTAGAGGTCAAATCAAGGTCAAATATCGTTGTCTAGCTTTCAAATTTACGCTGAAAAAATGAGCGATAAGGAACTTCGTTCCAAAAACAAATTAGGTTGCTTTGATCATTAAGTATTTTATTTTGTTGACAAAATAATCTGATTTATTTTATAATAAAGCTATATAAATGGATCGGCAACATTGCCTATTTTCCCGGCAAAATGGAAATTTGCTGGCAATGGCAAGATTGGGAATATTGCCGGCAGTGGGGAATTTGCCACTCGGCACATCTCTAGTCACGCTTTTAATTATTGCGTGTCTTCAAAAGTTGAATGTATAATTTATATAATATTATGTTTTTTTTTAAATATCTATTAGATGTTAAATAATTATTTTAATAAAATAGTAAATTTGTATAGCTACACGCGCTGCCGAACGTACTGATATACTGAGAATTTAGATATACTGAAAGTTTCCGACTTTTCATACAAATGTCTGCTGACTTCTTTGTCCGGCTTTTCGGTTTAGCGACCTGGCAAGTGGCAACCCTATCCGCATGCAAAAACATGGCGGATGATAATTAAATCGATAATTTATAGTTTGTTGGTTATTCGAAATTGTTTTTGTGGTTGTGATTATTCAAATTATATACGTTGCTAATGTTTGTGAATTCTAGATTTTGCTTCTTTTTGTGCAATTTGCATTTTATGGGAGTTCGAAGTTTCCTGCAAAATCTGCCTTTCTGGGAATGGAGACCAGCTTTTTAGCTTAAAAACTCTTCCATGTAGACTTTAAATGCCCGATTTCTGAGGGTTTCTTAACAGGAGTTTATCTAGCGTTTAGTAAATAGATTAACTCAAAAAAACACAAAAACTAATAATTAAAACTACTTACATGGTCAGATATAAGAAAGTTTTAAACATAGTCGTCACAAATACCTCAGTAGATTAGACATTAGAGAATGATGAAAGACCCATCTTCATATCTCCCAATCTATTTACTTTACCATGCCGCCATGACGAGCGTTTTCGTCGATGACAACGCGCCTATAGCAACAAAAGAATAATTAATTCAGTGAATAACAGGAAACAGATCCCATTATACTCGAAATTGATTTTTGTCCAACTGGCCTGTAAAATTATTTTGCTATCCAAGCAGAGCAGTAGAAAAAAAGAAACGGAAGGCAGAATATGTTGGAGTTTTGAGACTTGAATTGAGAATTTTTGATCCCTCGCTTGTATATCGCAAATTCCGATAGAAATGTCGCACGTCACTTTAAAGTCACTGAACTATTCTAGAAGTAGGACTACTCTCCAGATACCATTGATTAAAGTTTAATTATCCCAAAACTATTAATTAAAGTTAGGTCAAAATCAGGTTTTACAACGGAATTTGGTAACCGAGATATCGATCTTAAAATTAATTAGTAAGCTCCATTTATTACAACCCTGTTGGACGACTCCTGTACGTTTTTTGCCTGTCAAGATCTCTGATACGATTTTGTTCAAATCACAGTATGTTTTACTTGTGATGCATATTGAAACTTTTTCCATGGTTGTAAGTTTTAATGACAATGTTTGGTCCCTCTTTTATCTCCCTAGGGGGTATTCTAATTAAATTCCTTAACGTATCCCTTTTCGGATAAGGCCATGTCTGTACGTACATTCGTATACATTTTTTATCTGAGTGGTCTTTGGATAAGCTGTAGTGACTTGAGCACATTTTGCTGACACTGATTATCAGTCGCTACCGTATATAATACAAGCATTGACTATCAGCGCAGCTAAATATTCAGTAGCATTTTAAATGACACTCATCAACAATTTAGTTGCTACCGAAAATTATTGCAATCGGGCGTGCAATTTAAAACATCCGAAGGTAAATCGAGTTGCAATGACATTGGCACCAAAACTGAGCGATACCTTGAACCCGCGCGCCAGTTACAGAATAGGGCACCTGCTTATAATGAGCTGATAGAAAAACAACAAGTCCAAGATAACCTTCGGGTTTTTATGAGTGGTCCTTACTCCTTATGCTGTTGGCACCAAAGTCCTGTCAGAGGGGCAAGATAAACTCATACTAAAGTCAGCTGCTGTAGCAACTAGCCACCTGCAAATCCTACTGGCCGTTTGCGAAACTAAATATCTTGAAATAGAAATTATTTGCTAGGATTTTGGGATAATGAACTAGGTATGACGTGTTTCTACTTTATGGTCTTAGTTTCTGGGGCTTCCTAGTAAACCAGCAAGGCAAAGCAGGGAGCTTACGGCCATAAAATAAGGGGTTTTTGACGTTTAGCAAACATGTTTAGAGCTTCAGTAATCTTAAAATTTAGTTTGTTATTATTTTTAGCAATATTCCGCGAAATAAACTTCCACCTTTAAGTAAATGAGTGAGTGTACGCATAGGCATGCGTACAGCACCTCCCTCCTCCCACACTGCCTATGCGTACACTCGCATGCAAGAACTTGCAAACACCACCACCACACAAGCAATAATGTTGGCAAATCCGTGCAAGGCCCCTCACCACCATGCAGGTTGAAAACCTCGACGCGCGTTTCGCTCCAACACCGGAGCATCCTCAGGATGTGGACTCTACGAACAACGTGCGTCAAGTGCCGCCACCGGCCAAAACACCGCCTTTTATACCCTATCGAGCCCCTCTACTACCCCCACTACCCTCACCAGTACCCCCGAACATATTAATAAGCGGTGACGTAGTCAAGCAAGTTTGGTCATTTAACAATGCAAATCTGTTATTTTTCTTTTCTTTTATGATCTCTAATTGTTCCAACACGCTCAGCCGAAAGCCTTTATCGCATTTATGTAAAATTTTATAGGAATGGCCATCGGGCACGGTATGATTACTATCTAAAAGATGTTTAGCAAAATGTGACTTATCAGGATGATCATTCCTATAAGCCGCGATATGTTCTTTATACCGAGTCTCGAAGCTGCGTCCAGTCTGACCCACATATACACTATCGCATTCGGGACAATCGATCTTATAGACACCGGACTGATATTTTTCATCAATCCGGTCTTTGTTATGACATAAATGATGTTTTAAAGTATTATTTGTCCTGAATGCGACATGCATATCGTTGTTTTTCATTATTTTGGATAAGCGTGCAGATACCTCTCCCATGTAGGTCAAACTGGACTTATATCTAACTACCTCCTTATCAATAGGACCTGCGTACAAAAACTTAACCAGTTCTTTCTTGTTTTTATTTTTCAAAATATTATTAATAATTTTTGGACTATATCCGTTGGATATCGCAATTTGGAAAATGATATTAAGCTCATTTTGATAATTATCTTTACTAAGAGGGATCGATAATAATCTATGAATGTAACTATGAAAGGCCGCGAGTTTGTGTTGCCAAGGATGACATGACGATGCATGAATAGTAGTATAAGTATATGTCGGCTTGCGAAAGATTCCAAAACTGTGTTTATTATTAACTCTAGTAATAGATAAATCGAGAAAATTTAGGGTGTTATTATCTTCACATTCTAATTTGAATTTAATTTTAATATGTTTTTTATTTAGTTCTTTAACAAATACGTCCAGTTGTATCTGTGTACCCGTCCAACAAAGAAAACAATCATCTACGCATCTAAAGTAATATAAAATACTTTTATTAACGACGATGTTTCTTTGTTCAAAATCGTCCATAAATATTTCGGCCATCAAAGGACTTAAAGGTGAACCCATAGCTAGACCGTCGTCTTGAACAAAGAATTCGCCGTTAAATCGAAAGTAGTTTTGTTCCATGCAGGTTTTAGTAAGACTTACAATATTCCGCGAAATAAACTTATTTCGCGGAATATTGCTAAAAATAATAACAAACTAAATTTTAAGCTATGGATTTCCGCAAAGTAACGCCTGATTCCATTAACTTCAGTAATCTATTTAGAAATTGACAAAAGCTTGCTATAGAGAAGAAACTGGAGGTACATGGTGGTACTCGCTCACCATCTGGTCAGGTGATTTGCTCGTTTCCTGATATAACGAGAGAAATGGAAGACTTTGGGACTTTAAAGGTTTTGCCCAGCAATGGAACAGTACAGAAAAAATGGCAACTTACGACCTAGCCAAGTAATGTATTAATACCTCGATCGTGGAAATCGCAGACACAATAGATTAAGCACAGCCAGGCGCCCATGCCGCTTGGGGATTGATGGGTTAACTGCGTTTCCACCAGAGATGTGTTGCGAGGAATGTGTTTTTGAGAACCAATAGAATCGCTTCATTGACGTGACGCATTATTAGTACACCATGACATCGCTCAGCGCGGCAATGCTATTGGATCTTAAAAACCCATTCCTCGCAACACATCTCTGGTGGAAACGCAGCACAGCAGGAGTATGACACTTACGACTCTGCCAGATGGTGTAGACAGCCGTGTCTGGCGTGGTGTCTCCTGGCCGGCAGCTCGCTATAGCAGCCTCCGCCCGCCGCGCTCCGGCACAGGTAGCCGGTGCTGACGCATTGTGCGGTGTTGCAGTAGCAGCGCACACCCTCGTCGGTCTTCACTTTTGGTTCTGGAAGAGATGGAAAGTTTGGTTAGCATCGGGAGTAAACATAGAGACAGGACAGTCTTTCATGTTGCAGAGCAAATTTTGGAACAAGTAGATCAAATTTTAATAGGCACAGACAGCGTATATTTCATAGAAAAATATAGGATACTTTTTGATGCGAAAAATTACGCCGCTTTGTTGGAGGCCCATAAGAGCAAGAGGTAAAGTTTCTGGTTATCAAATATGCTGATCTTAACGAATTATATTATGTAGAACATAACATAGAGCAATCTTATCACGGCAGTTTTTAAAAAACTTAATATATTTGGTCCAATTTGCGGCTGCGACATTAAAAACAGACTCATATAAAAATGATCACGTCGAACTATTCTTTGGTTAATAACTTTGGTAACATAACGCTAGATTCAAAAGATATCGTTATAACAGGTCACCAGCATGTGATATGAGCTTTACTTATCCAAAACTTATCTTTAGATTATCTTTAATGAATTGGCTCAAAATGTAAATGAACTTTAATCAAATGTAATAATTAATTTATCAAATTACATTGTGTAATGAAGTTTTAAAGATTTGATAAGATTCACTTGATAATCTTCGCTAAAACTGTTGTTAAGATTTTGATTAGATTTTATTACAGTTAAGTAATACTCCGGTCGATTTAGACCAAAAAATGAGGGTGAAGTCACAAAAAGTCCCAGCAAGCTGAAAATCGGTGAAATTGTTAAAAACATAATTATAAACAATGTCTAAAAGTTCCCAACATTCCCGTGTGTGGAATTTTTTTTATTCAAGGTCAAAGGTCAAAAAAATTAGTTTTTCGCGATTTTCAGCAAAACGGTAATTTTTATCATAAAAGTAGCTCAGACAAAACTTGCAGATCATAAAATTATCTATAAAAACGTATCAATACTTTTTTTCTTACGAGCCACCGTTTCTGAGATATAACGTTTAAAAGGTTATAAAAGTTGTTATCATCATAAAATGCATGAGTACGCCACGTATACAGTGTGTTTGGTCAGCAACTAGCGATATTTTAAGCACTTATGTGTATGTACTTGTTATGCAAAAAAACACTAACTACAAAGGTCTTCGCCTCTGTGTGGCAGGCACTTTATTATTGACTCTACCCGGTTAGCAAAAAACATTTCTAATTTGCGAGGTTTTGTCCTATTGTCACCCAAATAGCCTTAAATGAAAGGGAATTAGATAGTCTACCATTAAAAAAACACAAAAAAGGGTCTTTTTATGCAACAAGTTTAAAAAAGTCATAAATTTCTAAAAAACTGAGAAAACACGTGCAAATTTTACAACTATTGTATTTTTTTACAGAAACAGCCCTCATAGCCCATTTTTATTAATTATTATATCCAAAGAATTTAAGTTAAGCTTGAATACAACATATTCATTACGTCCGTATGTCAAATACTTTAAGAGCTATTGTTCTTTAAACATTGGTCGTGCGCGAACACGAAATGTTTTTTTTTGAGCTTTTTGAGCATTTTGAGCCAAATTTGTGAATTTTCAAGTGTAATTAGACAGTAAAATAGTTATTAAAATGTGCATATTTTTTTCATGATTTCCTTATAAAGTTGCGCACAATCGTTTTTAGTGCTTACGCATAGGCTATAATAACTTAAGAGGAATTTGACATACAGACATAAATTAAACGTAGTATTTATTACAGCTTAACTGAAATTCTTTGGATACAGTAAACAAAAAAATATGTTATGGGGGCTGTTTCTGTAAAAAAATGCAATTGTTGTAAAATTTGCACGCGTTTTCTCTATTTTTTTAGAAACTTTATGACTTTTTTAAGCTTTTTGAATTAAAATACTCTTTTTTGTAATTTTTAATGGTAGACTATCTAATTACCTTTCATTTAAGGCTATTTGCATGACAATAGGACAAAACCTCGCAAATTAAGAATGTTTTTTGCTAACCGGGTAGAGTCAATAATAAAGTGCCTGCCCCACAGAGGCGAAGGGGGCTAGACCTTTGTAGTTAGTGTTTTTTGTATAACAAGTACATACACATAAGTGCTTAAAATATCGCTAGTTACTGACCAAACACACTGTATACGTGGCGTACCCATGCATATTATGGCGATAACAACTTTTATAACCTTTTAAACGTTATATCTCAGAAACGGTGGCTCGTAAGAAAAAAAGTATTGATACATTTTTATAGATAATTTTATGATCTGCAAGTTTTGTCTGAGCTACTTTTATGATAAAACTTACCGTTTTGCTGAAAATCGCGAAAAACTAATTTTTTGACCTTTGACCTTGAATAAAAAAAATTCCACACACGGGAATGATGGGGAAATTTAGACATTGTTTATAATTATGTTTTTAACAGTTTCACCGATTTTCAGCTTGCTGGGACTTTTTGTAACTTCGAATGTCTAAATCGACCGGAGTATAAGAAATATTTTGAAATTATAGGTTTGCCTCTTCCAAAATAACTTAAAGACTGCAGAAAAGTTTGTCTTTTTGCAATCCTTATCTAAAGGATTTTTACTATTTTTTACCTCTAGAAGTCTTGAAATTGCTACCTAAAGGTGTTTACGACAATCGACCACTTTTTTGTTTGCATCTAAATTCTTATAACAAATACAAAAAGGTTTGTGACCCGTGAATCCACGAATCATATTTATAGGAGGCAGGAAACCATTATCGCGAGGGGAAACGATGGATCCACGGCGCCAGGGGTCGTAAACTTTGATGGTATTCAACACCTCCAGTTTGTAAATACTGGCTATTTCCATGGTGATGTATGATTGGATCAGGAAGTGTGACACGAATCTGGTAACCAATCTTTCTTAAGTTTATTTCACCTTTGACAAGGTCTTTATTTTTTCCGTCAGAGGGCGCTAATCAGATTCAGATCGTCTCCGTAATAAAAAATGTAAAAAAGTGACTATATAAGTAAAAAAGAAGTTGTGTTGTGATCAAAAACTGATGGTTCATGATAAACAGCCCCCGAAACATTATCTACAAAAAGCAGCAAAATAATCACGTTTGTTGTATGGGAGCCCCCCTTAATATTTATTGTACTCTGGTTTTTAGTATTTTTTGTTATAGCGGCAACAGAAGTACATCACCTGTAAAAATTTCAACTCTCTAGCTATCACGGTTCATGAGATACAGACGCAAAACTACTGAACGGATTTTGATTTGACAATAACATTGACAGCACAGGGTTTTCAGGGTTGCAAACTTGGGTGTTAACTACTCTTAAGGGACCTAACAACATATAACAAAATCGTAATTACAATCGTTTTTGCAATGTTTGATGTCGATACAGACTGGCCTATATCTTTCTCCGAAGTATATGAATGTAATGACGCGAATAATGCATTTAACGTATTCCACGAGCTATTCCTCTTATTTTATTCGTTGTGTTTCCCATTCATAAAAGTGAAAATATATGCAAACAAACGAATGAAATGGATATCAAAAGGGATAAGAAAATGTTGTAGACGTAAGAGATACTTACTATGGCAGTATCGAAAAAATAAAGGGGTAACTAAACAATATCTTAAAATATTCATTAAGACTTCAACAAATAATCAAACTTACACAGAAAGCTCAAAATAACTATACAATTAATAGATCTCATAATAAGTCCAAAGCAATGTTGGCCGTCATTAATAGAAATAAAAAAACTTGCAAAAACGAAATACACAAATTACACGTAAATGGTGCGTATATATCAGACCCATCCAACATAGCTACAACTCTAAATACATTTTTTTCCACTGGCACTACAGACACAAACTCTAGGTACAGTCAAAATAACTCTAATTACAAGCCAATATCAAATCATTATAACTCTATATTCATGCCGCCCGCAACTCCAAGTGACATTTATCGTACAATTAACTCTCTCAAAAATACTAGTAGCGTAGGTTATGATGGAATAACAACTAGTATTATTAAAAAAGTGTCTACTACTATACGAGTATCACCGATACTATGCCACGTCTATAACTCATGCGTAGAAAAAGGAGTACTCGTATATCCAGATAAGTTAAATTAACAATAATAACACCCCTTTTTAAAAAGGGTGATCCAGAAATGCCAAATAATTATAGACCAATAGCACTAATACCAATTTTCTCAAAAATTTTTAAAAAGTTAATCAATGAAAATTTATACAATTATTTTGAAAAACACAACATAATATGCAAAGAACAAATGGGTTTTAGGAAAAACAAATCGATAAATTGTGCAATACACGACTTCTTAAAAAATATACTAACAAATTTAAATGAGAAAAATAATATGTGTGCGCTCTACATGGACCTTTCTAAAGCATTTGATTTTGTTAATCACAAAATTTTAATTGATAAACTGGAATCATATGGAATTAGAGGTAACGTACTTAATTTTATTAAATCATACCTAACTGATAGAAAACAAGTTACTCAAATAAAAAAACTATGTCCGAAGAGTCTTATGGAAATTTGCTACCTATCACCAACTCAAGAAGTCGATGATGGCGTGCCACAAGGTGGTGTTCTAGCGCCACTTATGTTCTTACTATACATAAACGACTTACCGAAAGTAATAGACGAAAAAATGGTACTCTTTGCTGACGATGGCACAATATTATATATTGGAAAAAATAAGAATCATCTGGAAACTGATATATTGAACTCCCTTGACAAAATTATAAAATGGCTAAACATGAATTACTTAAAAATTAATTTAGACAAAACCAATGTAATGTATTTTAAAAATTTTAAGCAGCCTAGTGTAAATATAGAGGTGGAATATATGAATACTAAAATTAAGCAAGTATATGTCTCTAAGTTCTTAGGAATATATGTGGATAGTGAACTGAATTGGAAAGAGCACTGTTACTATATTCGTGGAAAAATCAATAGGTTGTCGTATGCCTTATATATGCTCCAAAAAATTGTAGGATTAAATACAATTATAACTGCATATCAACTATCAAGCTCAAGTAGAGGCTTTGTTGCGATATGGAATAGTATTTTGGGGTAACTCTTCTGAAAAATATACAGTATTTAAAGCCCAAAAGAAATGTATGAGAGCTATATGTAGAATAAGATTAACGGACAGCTGTAAGCCACATTTTCAAAAACTTTAACTTTTGACATTTCCATGCCTATATATCTTAGAAAGCGTAACATTTGTAAAATCCAATTTACACGAGTATGAGACTTTTAAAAGCATTAGACATCGCCATAAGGTGTGTTATCCAAGTAGCAAAACTGCCTTACTTAATAAGAGTTACCTAGGCATGGCAGTTCGTCTGTACAATAAACTACCAAAATGTATACTCGAGATAAATTCGCTACAATTATTCAAAAATACGATTAAGACAACTCTGCTCAAAAAAGCTTATTATGACATTGATAAATATTTAAATGATAACGCTTTTATTATTGAATAATGTATTATTAACATAATATTATTAATTGTTTTTTATGTAAATATGTTGACATTTTCTACTATTCAATTATTATCGATGACATATAAATGGTGCTATTATTATTAATTAAATGAATTTGCTGGACAATTACTAGCATAATATTTTGTACTATTCTATTGACTGCAGCTGTTATGTAAATTCTATATACGAAATTGCTCTAGATTATTATTTTAATGCATACATAATGTTAAAAAATATATATTTATAAAATGTAATTGTAATTTAATAGACTTATCTTATAATGTGAATTTGAATGTAATCATTTAGTTTTATCAACAATCAATTGTAAATAGTAACTAAGTATTTAAATAACTTTTGCATGCCCCAAGTGGCCTATGTGCTGCAACTAAACTGAATGTAAGACCTATATCCTACACACATATGCAAAATAAATGATTTGATTTGATTTATGTCGATGACATAATCATTATCATAGCAACTGTGGTAAACTAGCTCTGAACGGCTGTCGTGAGATCTAGATTCTTGATTAGACGACCTAAAATCACTACGGCCTCAGTTCTCCCATTGGCAGCGAAAGTAGCCTAAAGGTCGGAAAAATACAAGATGCCCTGCGACAAAATGCGGAAGTATTTCAAAGAACCCAAAAAAGTTTTTAATCTTCAAGGATCAAGTACATCAATACTGATAAACATGATCCCATAATCCTTTTTATCTCACAAAACAAACAGTAGTATTCCGACAAGCCCATACCACAGCGTAAGATGATATTCCCGTACAAAAAGCATCAAAAAACGCTCAACGCGTATGAATAATGTGAACGTCATACGCGGAGGGACCGTACATAAATATCGAAGTCCATTCAATGTTAATGTTCCTGCGCAGACGCTAAAACAAAACCAAATTAATTTCAGAGGCCCGTGGACCCCCCTTGATCTTGGATTCGGGGTTATTTACTTAATATCAACCTTATTTGGGTAGACTTAAAAGGAGGAATCATTGCCTAAACCTTTTTTTGGGAGAAATCTCGGTAATATTTTTTTTATTTCCTAAGTGATATTTTGCTAAAGGCAGTGGCAACTAGCAGCCTAAGAAGCCTAACTTTGGGAAGGATTGGACGATGTCTTGAATATCTTAATCTCATCAACACTGAAAAGCCCCATAATGAAAGAAATTTTAACACAGCTGATAATTTGTACAAAGTTGTTCAAATGGAAAAGTCATTTGATAAACAAAGAGAACAAAGACAAAAACAAAAGAAATGTTATATTTTTATGTGTAAGGGACAGAAGAATTAAATTATCTAGAATCTAGATAGATTATCCAAACATTAATTAGCAAGGAACGTGGAATGCCCAACAATTTGTGCGGATCCTCACAACTCACGGGAACCTGTTTGGCTGGGGCAAGAAACTAAAATGATAATTGGCCGGGATGAAGTCTTAAGCCGCGGGAGACCGAAGCCGCGCCGGTTGCCTCCATTAAAAATAATTTAGTGTGCGGTTGGGGAAATGTTTAAGCGTCGTCTTAAGAATGTATCAGCCATACCTATTGACTGTGGTCCGTACTTGATGGTACAGCTAATGTACGATGATACAGGTTTAAGATAGGAGTAAATTTGGCAGTATGATTACTGTAATGTTATCACGAGCTTCAAATGGAGAAATAGAAGTTTGAAACATTCAAAGGCTTTACAATTATTTCAACATGCATAATCCCCGACTTCACATGAATATAGATAACGATTTGTAAGTTGTAAATTTTTCTAATTTGTAAGAAAAAGCCTCAATTATATTATTTTAATTGGAGAATTTAATTATACCTACTTAATTTTGTGTTCACCGATTCAAAATTGAATTAATAATCCCAATTAAAAACAGTGGAAAACTGAGCATCCATAGAGTATCATATTTAATGAGCAATTAAAAATAAATATGAGTAACAGCATGATTATGTTTCCCAGAAAAAATATTCATCTTCTGGATGACTCCTGATCATGGAAATTATCTTGCAAGTCATTCTAAAACAATTTATCCTTTGTTTCGGGAACAAGGAATGAAACTCATAAAAAAGGAATCAAACTTCAAAGTCAGTCTTGTTATGACTTTAGACATACCACAGACAGAATAAAAGACAAAGTCTATAAAGTATTTGATGACGCCCTCAACTCCGTTACGTAGAAATTCGTTTAAGGCACTGTAACCGTGCATTTTTCCGGGATAAAAAGTACCCAATGCCCTTTCTAGGGACTCAAGGTATCTCCATTCATACAGCAAAATCGCTTCAGCGGTTTTAGCGTGAAGAGGTAAAAGACAGACAGACACACTTACGCATTTAAAACATTAGTAAGGATTATAGCCTCACCTTTGTCCATATTCAGATAAAAATGAATTAAAACAAAGTATGCGAAGCTTTATTCAAACTTTCAAAAAATACCATTTGCGGTGCAATTAACGTTATCGGAGTCCTACCTTAGCGTTATTACAATGGCTTTACAATCAATTTCAAAAACGAAGAATACGATAAAACAAATAAAGAAGAAAAGGTCCCGATGGTCCCGGGTTATTTGATAAATAGCCCTCCGGAGAGGTAGAAAGGGACGAAGCGAGGCGAGAGCGAGACAGAGCAACTAATGAGTAAAATGTAAAGGATTGTATAAAACAGTGTATGATAGTTAGTGCATTCGTTATCGATTCGGCTGTGTAAACTAAGAACATGCTTTAGGGCTGTCACAAATTGTAGCAGTAGTTTTGTTAACATAAATAAACTACTTTTTGTACTTTTCAAAGCAAAAATTACTCAGAGTAAGGGTAGCAGATTACTTTTAGTAACAAACAAATTAATTACAGTTGAAATTACCTTAAAAAACTTTTAACGAAAATATAATTCGAATATATAATTCGAAATATTTGCACAGGTATTTAAAAAAACAATTCGTTATCACGTTAATATAAGAACCAAAATATTTTACGCAAAAAAAAGAACTAACGAAACTTACATAGATAACAAACAAGAACTTAAGGATATCGTGACACCTGGCATCCCTAATGGAGACCATAAATTTGGGCGGCGGCGCCACTTACTTCACGGTACATTTGCTCGTTTCACGGACGTGAACCACCTATATGCGCACGCGCAGCCAATTGATACACACTGGATCTGATGTCCCATGAAAATTTGGGATCGCTAATGATTCGAGATTCATTCTAAGATTAGTAACGAAGGTCTTAACCTTCGTTACCCTAGTTTTACGTTAGCCCTCTCTTAGGGCTCTTTATCCATTATATAGCTGCTCTTGTCAATAAGACAAAGACAACAATTATAAGGATTACTTAATAACTGTATTAATGTCAGCTTAATGCCAATAAAGTGGTCAAACTTCAGTTAAGGGGGTCTAGATCAAGAAACGGACGATTTTCAAGATTTAAAAGGGACAGGAGACATAAAAATATAGTAATTTAAATTCTGAAAAAAATATATGTGTTAGTTAAGGATCTAACACATTGGAATTCATAATATCATGAACTTCACTCGATAGAAAAAAATTCCAAAGTTACCTCTTCTTTTAACGAAATTGGCATACTATGTCCAAATTATTTGGAATTTTCAGATAATTTTTGTACTGAATTAAAGACAAAGAATATATCTAGTATGGATCGTCAATTTGACTCGATTTAATTGATGTATAAAATAACGACGATCAAAAAACTATAAAATTGCAGGCGCAAAGTGTGTTTAACTGAAAGCACCAGCCGAGCCTTTGCGCCTCCAATTTTATACTAGTTTTTTGATCACTGATCACTGGCATAGCACGATAGTCAATTCTGAAAGATAATAATCTTCAAATCGTTTAACTACAGTCTAGATGTAGTAAATGATAGTTAATTTTAAAATGCAAATATGGCTATAAAATCTCTCGTTTCAAAAAAAAACAGATATCCGATATTTCCATTAAACAAAGCGGTATCTAAAGAAGTATACTCGTATTATGAAGTCGGCAGAACCCGCGATTGAAACATTGAAGATCGCAAAAAGATAAGATCGACCTCGGCATTTCATTAAACGAAGATGGGGTTTTTGTTCGCGAGTTTACTTTGGAGATGCAGAAAAATTGAGGTACATTTTTGGTGGCAATATTGAGACATTTTGGAGTAAAATATGGACTTTAGAAAGTGTTTTTTGACTGGTAAACGCAATATGCGTTGCAAAGAATTAATTCATGTTGATTTTTGGTATCAAAGTTTAGTCCAACGCTAAATGTGTTCTGGTTGGTCAAAACTCCAAAAATCAGTTCATCAAAGACTCCGCAAGTCGGATGAAGATTCGTTTATTTCCCTCAAAGTAATTTAAAGAGTAAACACAGGAATTGGGCTTCTGCTATTCCTGCTAACAAATGGGTTATAAGTACACTTCTTTATGTCTTAGCAATACTTGAACGTTAGCTGCACTAGGACTCCTCTCATCACTATAAATACCCAACAGTCTTGATTCGCTCGGATTGGAAATTCAATTAAGATCTAGAACGAGATTGCCCGTCCACTTCAGTATAAAGTCTGCTTCTATAAATCCGTTTTTCGATATAATCGCGACATATTTCGCAGGAAACTTGGCAGTAATCTGATCTGTAAGTAGAACTTAAGTAGTTTGTAATGTTCGAATTATTTTATGTAACCTCAAATTAGAGCTTGCCTTCACTCGACCTTTGAGTTAAGAGTATTTATTGAATAAGTTGAATTTGAGAATGTTTTTAGACGTAGGTGATAGGTCCACCAGAAGTCAGAACATACGATATAATATGGCTTTTATATCTAAGATTATATGCGCAAGTGCTTACTGAAGTGTTTTCTTAGTTTATGTCAGTGCTTGTCGATTGCAATGAAGCGTTTAAGATGCTACTTGGCCTAGAATGTTTGGGAATCGTCTTCAAATGGCGCAACGTGTTTACCTTCTTTATTCGATTACCGATCCTATTCTTCGGCATCCTATTTTACGTCGCTTACTAAGTCCAAACTCCAAACCACGAGAAGACACAAATGAAGTTTTGTAAGTAATTCGGTCTAGACTCTAGACCAAACATGCCTAAATATTATGTCAAACCCCACACATTTTTGTTTTAGAACTTCGTCTTTGTAATATTACAACTTGGCTAAAGGATCCGGCTACTTTAGTGACATTTTCCCAAAACATACGAGTTGCTGGCTCTGACCGAATCAAACACAAGTTACATGCAGTCACCGTTACACCAGCCACCCCACAGAGAGGAGACACAAAAATTTCCGAAGATCTATCAGTCGCTAATGAGGCATACTTTCACCGAGCGTTCGCACGCTGTCTACCGCCGTACCAAACGTTGTTTGTCGCGAGTCAAGCCGGTTCTTCCACCAATACCTATTAAATTCTTCCAATATACGACCTTGTTCGAGTAATTAAGATTATACGCCATTAATTTAAGTGACAGAACGCGTGTATGCTATTAATTTACGACCAGAAGTTACGTCCCGTGCTCGCGTTACTAAACTTGAAAGTTGGGAAAGAAGCAAAATAAAATTCAAGAATATTTATAGACGTTTACTGTAGTGCGTATCTCGTTAAGAGTTGTAGATATGCATTTTATTGAAATATCTAATACAGAAGCATACATATCCAAGATTTTGATGAGTTTGATCTCTAATCAAAGAATGAATGAATGAACGAATGAACATCCTAAGATAATCTTTAAAGCAAACAATATTTTCACTTCAACAACCAGATGTACTCTACGAGCTTATAAACAATATAATAATGTTGCACAGTGTAATTTGTCACAATCTAACATGGTTTCTAAGCCGAATCTTCAGAACTCGAAGAATTCCAAAAGGGTATATATATATATATATATATATATATATATATATATATATATATATATATATATATATATATATATATATATATATATATATATATAGTATACGATGCACCTCTTGCTGAATTTTACGACTAGTCTCCATGATGGGCCTATAATCTCCGAAGATTTCCCTTCGAATTCTTAACCTCGACGATTTACTGCCTTTCACTTTGAGCGTGAAATTCATACGTAGCCTGCAGGTCAAATAGCGCCTATCGCCGTATGAAATCAACGAGAAATGGCACCTTGACAAATAAGATTGAAGATGTCCGCAATTTTGTTGCAAGTAGGGCGAAGGGCGCAACTTGAAAAGGTCAGCTTCTTATGAAAGATTAATGTGTGATGATATTTTGACAGGAGCTTTTGTATTCCCTAGCGCTTCTGATTGGTTTACTCAAAATTAAGAAAAGATAATTCCAGTCTTCAAACTCAGAAACCATTAGTAATTAAATATTTGTAGTATTCTGATTTTTCAAGCTGCATGGAGTTTGGTATTCACTTTATTTATAGTTAGCTAAGTTGACACACTATCAAAGCTGTTTAAAATTTTCCTTCGAATACTAACCTAATATTTTTGATAGGAAGAATGAAGTCGCCTATATCTCAAACTGACGCATTTCGTCAGTGTAGACAATCTCGAGCCTCAAGACGCAACTCGTCGGTTTCATTGAAAAACACTTCCTAGAACTAATAACATTTTGAAACGCTCTGATGTAATCCTGAATTAGTATCGAGAATCGCTTTTGCGCTGCGAACAAACTTGCATTCACCTTCAAATTCCTACTCTAAGTTAACTGGATAGGGTTTATATTCGATGGGTGCTCGTTTGAGATATTATCAACAATTCAGAACATGTCTTCTTAGTTATCGCTTTCGCGGCATACGAAATACATTTGAATAATGTCCCGTGCGTTGAACTTGCTAGATAATGCACCTGGTTTTGAAACTTTTCAAGCTTTGGGACCAACACTTTGATCACAGAACGCCGCCAGTATTTGACCTGCAGCTATTTACCTACTGGTAGTGCGCGTTGTGAAGTGTTTGTTTACTACGGGTAAGATGAAGATGATGACACTCTCTAATGCTAAGTACTCACATACGGTTTTGCTCGATAGTTTTACTCCAAATCGAGCAATAACCACCGTGTGGACCGCAAAAAGTGACAGCTCGGAGGCTCGCTTCGAGCCGGCTCGATCTAATTAAATATGTCAAATATGTCATTTCCTTCGATTCGGAGTAAAACTATCGAGCAAAACCGTATGTGAGTACTTAGCATTAGAGAGTAAAGTACTTTCGCATAGTACGGAGAAATTTCGGAAAAACGCGTTAAAGATTTAAATTTTACACAGTTTTTGCGTAAAACATAAAAGCCAATGTTATCATGGCTCAGTGAAAGAAATAAGTAGGGTAAGGGCCTGTCTCAATTTTGCTTTGCATTTATCATCACTTATTACTCATATTAGTCATTAGTCATTACTCATTAAGTCATTACATTAAAATTGGATTGTCTATATGTGACTATTTTTTTATTTATATTTCGTGTCATCTTGCCATCTTTCTTTAACCATTATACTAAATTCTTAAGAAAGGATGACCAACTTATTTCATATCTTGGACCTACCAGTGTCTCAAAGTGGGTCACCATCAATTAATCGACGCAACATAAATATTGACGCATTGTCAAGTTGACAGTTGACACCTGTCACGCGCACGCGCTTTTTACAACATTGACAGTGTCAATTATCACGTATAGGTCGTTCACACTAACTGTATTGGCGCTAGATCTCGGAGAGACCTGATAACTCGTTTCCAAACAATGAAGATGGCTTTAGGTGTCAAGTTTCTTCTGTGATTTGGTATATTGCAGGACATAGAAATGTAGCAATAAGAAGTTCTTCTAGCTAGCTTAGTGTGGTTAAGGTGACGCCGCGTTAAAGTAAAAAAAACCGTGTTGGATAATGGATATGTTTTAGATTGCTTGTTTTCTATGAGAGGCTAATGGAACAGCAAAAAATGGAAAGGGCGTAAGTGACAAAATGGTTTTTATCGCGTAATTTAAAAACCATCAATACATTTCATATAAGCTATGGGCAAATTAAAGTGTATGCTTAAACCAATTTATGTACAAATTTTGGAAGCTTAAATCACTCTCCTCTGTTTGCAAAATAGGAATCCCTTTTTTTACAGAGGTCTTTTTGATTGATTGTGTTATATTGTGTGTTATAAAAGTTGACCAATCGTGTTATGCTACGGGTAATTCAAAGACAAAGACATGATGAATACTGACAATGAACTTTAATTTCTTAGCTTTAGTCATTGCTGAGAAAAATCGATATCGCTACAGCCAAATTATTATCAAGGCGTCGCCTTAGGAGTGTGGTAGATTTGCTGTCTGTCTATCCTATTTCTATCTTTCCATCAACAGAAAGACAGAAAGATTATCATCTATCAGATGAAATATTATCAGTATTTTTTTCTGTATTTATAAAATTATCTTTAATTTCATTATTATCTTTAATTCTACGGTTGATTATACAGCTAGGAAATAAATATCAAAATAAGTCTCTATTGTCATTTGTCACATAGTTTAAGGCGTCTAAATGTCAGTAAACAAATCGGTTATCTCCTAAAATGGTGCATCACCAAATTTTATAAGGTCAGTGTTACAAGTAATACAACTCCAAAATTCCAATATGGGGACTATAAGATATTGCTTCTTTTGGTTTCTGAGATATAAACAGACAGATGCGCATACAGTACGAATTCACTAAAGCATTTAATACTTGATTGGAATGCACTTATTTATATAGACGTGATGGGAATAGGGTTGTCAGGTGCCCCTTTTTATTATTTTTAGTTTTATTTGCAATTTTTAATGACGTATTTCATTTTGTTATTGGATATTCTGACAAGCTTTGAATTATAGCCAAAAAATGGCGAATCATTGGATTTAACTAGCAAAAAATATAACAATAAATTGCTTTAAATAATACTTATAGAGAAATCATCTTTGATTTCACCAATAAAGTTTATAAATAAACAATATATTCAAATTTTATGCCGCATGAAACTTCCTTTATTCTCTCGAGTGTGAGAATTTTCGCAAGAGGTCAAGTTGTAATAAAACAATATTTATAACATACTAAACCGTCAGTTATCTTGATTTGGGAGATAAAATGAATAGATTACGCATATAAATTGCTATAAAAGTCTGCGATTTGAGAAAAAAACTTGATTGTCATCTTTGCCGATTTTACTGGCGTCATCATTATGTATTTAGGCAGGTATTAAAGAAAATAACACCTAAAATAAAACATATTTTTATTTCCTTATTTACTTGATTCAAAAACGTGTAGTGTCGTGTTACTTCGCCACTACTTTAAATTACATCCATTGATAGACGATAAACTACTATTTTTAATGACTAGCCCCTAGCGAGGACTTCCATACTAATATTATAAATGCGAAAGTGTGTCTGTGTGTCTGTCTGTTACCTCTTCACGCCCAAACGGCTGAACCGATTTTGCTGATACTTGGAGCTTCGGGAAAGGACATAGGATAAAATGTTAGGTTCTCGCGCGATAAACTTTGGCGCAACGGAGTTGCGACTTGCGGGCATCAACTAGTACTTAATATATTTTTTAACGACTAGCCACTACTCACTAGCTAGACCAGTCTTTCCCAAAGTGGGCGATAGCGCCCTCTTGTGGGCGCTGAAGGTCTAAAGGGCGGTGTGGGACCCAGAAAAAAATGGGGGCGTTGTGTCGTGCTTGGGGGGTGATTTATTTCATCTGAATGCATTTTAAATTGAAACAATGGGGGCGCTAAAACATAATTAATTGTTCTCAAAGTGGGCAGTAGACAAAATAAGTTTGGGAACCCCTGAGCTAGACTATACAGCTAGAGCAGCTGCAAAACAAGCTTTTCCAGTTAGTCGCAGGTGGCAGCCCTAGTCGCGGAGAAAGAAGTCAGGAATGCGGTCGGCTGATGCGGGTCGGAATTCAATCAGCTAATTATTGACAACATAATTAACATGCGAATGTGCGGTCGGTAATCATCATCATCTAACCAACATGCATAGACTATGAGTGAAACTGATGAGCTAAGCTAACTAACTGCTAAGCTAAATGTTGGTAAAATTCATAAATAATCGGCCAAGTGCGAGTCGGACTCGCGCACGAAGAGTTCCGTACCGTTATAAAGCGAAAGTTGGCAAAAAACTGTGTATTTTGTATGGCAGCCCCCCCCCCCCCCCCCCCCCCCCCCTCCCCCCAATTTAAGAAGAATAGCAAGAAGAAAACTAGAATTTCTTCTAAACTAAATCAACTAAATTAAAGTAACATGTTCTCCTGGCATGGTAAATAAATGATTTTTAAATTAGCAGGATTACCTAGTATTGTTCCCAAAAAGAAGTTTTATGATCAGAATTTAATTTATTTACTTCATATTATGGACCTACGCAGCATAGTCTTTTGTTTACGTTTAATTTTCAAATTCCATTTCCAATGGACCTAAACAGTCTGCAAACAGTGTCCAAAGATTGCATACTAATGCCACCATGATTTGTGTGAAACTCGGGACTTAGCATTAGTTCCAGCACTTGCAGCTAAAATAGCTCTTAGAAACAAACGCACATTCATTTACCGGCGGCACGCTCAAAGGAGCACTGATGAACCGAGTGCAGCGACCACATTGCTAGGATTCTCTAGGACAAAGTCTTTTTCACTCAACGAACGAGTTTTGTCGACATTGCAAGTTTTTGCTGGCTTTAATTGTCGCTTTTATATAATTAAACGCATTCAAGTTATTTGAAATAAAAATTGTCGGAAACGGCAACCTTTCGCAATCACTGTCTTTTTTGTCTGAAACGTATGAAAATTTGGAAGTAAATTTAATTTATAGCAAGCGCAAGATGAAAAATTTAATGCACTTGAATAAGTTTTGTTCTAATCGCATATCTTGGAAAAATAATTTAGAGATTCAGACTTACAAATACATACATAGATCATATGTGATCAAATCTTATTAATTAAAAATAATTTAGAGATTCAGACTTACAAATACATACATACATAGAATAATAAGATTTGCAAGTCAGGAATACTCATTGCATTTCAACTAATGTCTTAAATTGACGATATACAAATAAAAAGTATTTGTCTCCAATAAAACTAAAATTGTGGTCTCCCCCTACGGCCCTTTATAGCCTTCACTCGATGCACAGACGTTTCAAGTCTAATCAATGTTAAATATAAATATCGGATGGGTTGTTTGTATGCTCCGTTTGCTAGGTCACTGTCTACTTACTGCCTACACTCTATCTAGTCTCTACTCGAGTATTTACGAAACCTCTTCTATTTATTATGTAGTTCAAAAGAGAGAGAAAAGATTATAGAAGAAATTTTAAAAGCCCAAAGTCTTATACAATATGTAGCGCAAGGTAAAGAGGCATCCATTAAGCTTTTCTTATCAATATGCTTATGCTTAAAGCTGAGACAGCTTGATAAAAAATTATATTAGGTGCCAATTTTATCAACATGCAAAAGTGATTTTAATGAATAGAGTGTGGCATTGTTTATAGCATAACACAAAATAATAATAAAATTGTTACCACAGCAAAAGCAATAACTGTGAATACAACGTAACTCGAAAGTCACACTCTAGTATGGAAAATTCCTCCTGTCAAATTACCTTTTAATCTCTTGATGGATGCTAGATATTAGTGGCTTATTGCTATTCAACAATTAATAAAGCTTTGAGCAAATGATTTTATCGATAAACTAGTGAGGTGACGTGAAATATCGCTTTTAATTTTTATTACGGTAATTAATAAAGATTGTAAAATGCAACGGTATTTTTAGTTGTACAATTTATTACACCTCTAAATTATACTATCCTTTAAATATTAAGTATTATTTATTGAAATAAAGTATAAACTATCGTTTTGTAATTATGGTAGCTGTCGATTAGAACATTAGTGAGGGGGCATTATCGATATAATATTGAAATTCGATTAGAATTTTTGTGTTGAATTCGATAATATTTTGTTTTTTTTATACATCGATTTCTTTCTAAATAATAATCAAATTCTGATTCAAATTTTACATAAATTATCAAACTAATATACTTATTTACTAAAATTGATGTATTCACATTAATTCATCAAGCCCCAAGCGGCCACATCCGGCCGCGATAACAATTAAAAAGCTATTGTGTCTCGTTTTGCCACGACTGATGGTATTCTTTACATCAGATTATAAGTTACTAGATGACGCCCGCAAATCCGTTGCAGCTCAAGAATTCTTTTAAACAGCGCAGGAACCGTACATTTTCCGGGACAAAAAGTATCCTATGTCCTTTCCCGGGACTCAAAGTATCTCCATACCAAATTTTAGCAAAATCGGTTCAGCGGTTTAAACTTGAAGAGGTTACAGACAGACACACTTTCGCATTTATTATTACTAGTATGGAAGTATGGATTAATAGAGTCGTAAGTGAAATCGAAGAGTTATTCGCTCGACTGGGCAATACTAATAACGAATACGCTTTCTCTAAACACAGTACTTAAGCTGGTACCTAGTGGTAGTGCTAGTGATTATCTTTTGGGGGTAGAATTTAAAAGGTGTCACAAAACTAAGTGATAATATAGGGTGTGTATGAGTCCCGTGCATAGAGTTCACTGTAAAAGTATCAGCGCAGAAAGAGCAAATTTTTTTTTTCACCTTTGTAAGGGGAGAGTCGTGACGCTGGGGCGCGAAGAAATAACTATCTAGTGTTTTTGAATTTTAACTGACTAACAAAAAAGGGGATTTATTTTGAGCTGCGAATATTTTTTGCTACGCAAATTTTAGTCGACACAAACTCATTACAATAAAATGATTTCAAAGTAATAGAGTGATCGAAAAACGGAATCATTTTTGGATAACTTTGAATTGGTCAATTCGGTTATCATATTATGTCCTATACGGCGAAAACCTTCGGGATTTTTCTTAACTTAGTCAAGCTAATCGTTAATTAAGTTAATTAACATGTTATTAACCCGCTAACTACACGGTTCTTGTTAACAAAGCATGTGTTAACTGGCCAAACGAGTTAACTTGTAAAGCAACGTAGACATAGAGTCTGGATAGGGCAGCCATAATAGGTAGAGCCATTAAGGTTTGTACGGTTTCGAGAATCTGTTGATTATCTTGTGTTTCTTTTTAACAAACTTTCAAAGAAGGAAGGTTGTTCGATTATGGATTTTTTACAACATTCTAGAAGAGATATTTCAGAGACAAATTCACGAGACTTGGCGTTAATACTTTAAATCTGAAATCTTGATGGCATAATAAATATTTTTCCAAGAGTCTACACATACCGACTAGTCTTTCTCATACTTACAAGTGTGCTATAATTACTACATACAGCGAAGAACATCGGCATGGTTATGAAAGGTTTCTCTACAAGTCCACTAACACCATGCAACAGTCTTTCTTGTCCATCTAATGTTTTATGTTACGAATGCGAAAGTGTGTCTGTCTATCTGTTACCTCTTCGCGCTCAAACCGTTGAACCGATTTTGCTGGATATGAATATACTTTGAGTCACATGAAAGGAAATAATATGATACTTTTTTATCCCGAAAAAATGTTCGGGTTCGGGTACTATAAACGAATTTTGGCGCGACGGAGTTGCGGGCGACATCTAGTACACAAATATTTGCTGTAATGTGCTGCATATTATAGCGAAGCGGGCGAAAGAAATTCCTCACTCGCATCGCTCGTCTCTATGTGAAAGGTAATTCCCTGCGATTATCTCGGAGAATGTCCTATTATCTATGTCTATGGAATGAGCGGCATGCGCAGGTGAACAAGCTAGGACAAGTAGTTTTTATACAACTGTAAACCGTAGGTTTTTACTTTATCGAGTATCGATATTACATTGTCACAACAATTTTTTCTCCGTTTGGACTTCATTAAGTTTTAATCACTTTATAGTGCAAGTTGGTGGAATATCGATTTGCGTTAAAAAACATCCCGATAATGTTACTTCCAATTATTTGCCTGCTCCCAAATTTAGCCAATCGGATCCTACAATACATAGGTCCTAAGTGTGTCTATCTGTCTGTTACCTCTTCACGCCCAAGCCTCTGAATCGATTCGCTGAAATTTTGTATAGAGATTGCTGGCGTCATCTACTTTAATCCTTCGATCGGGGATCTATTGTTGTCGCGATCACCGGTGCTCGTATGGGGCTTGAAGGATTAAAATAAAATCATGCGTCTCGCTCTCGCTCCTTTTTTTTCACGGTACTTTTCAAAGACCGCCGCATTATTTATTTAAGTAACAGCCTGCGGGGAAGGCATCTGTCGGATATAATCGTCCGCCGATAATTGCCGGAGCCGAGCGTTCCCGATCGCCGCACGAAGCGGTCATTATGTGGAAACGCAATTTTCAAATAAACACACTCGTTCCTTTGCGGCTTTTGAATAAGTAGCCATCTTGGTGCTAGGATGTTATAAGGGTCAATTCAGTCCGCAACGCGACACGTAGATGCGTTTCTAAAGTATGGATTTGACAGATTTGCATGACGTCTCATGCAATTGAAATCTGTCAATTCAGTACAGATATGCATCTACGCGTCGCGTTGCGGTCTGAATTGACCCTTACGGGTATGAAATACAATGTCGCCTAGACTAGGGAAGAGGCTACAGGAAAATCTAGAAGCAGTATCATGACAAAGTTGAATACTTAAAACCTGTAGCTAGAGTCTACACACAGAGATATCTAAGATGACTCTATAGAGAAAGAAACAAGGTCAAAGAAGATTCTGATAGAGTTACATATCCAGAGAGTAGAGACTTAAAGCTTTACATTACAATTTTGTCAAAATAGAGTCTGCGATTTAACCCATCAATCCCCGGCAGCCGCCTGCCGCATAGCAATTGAGAATCTATTGTGTCTGCGATACCCACGATGGAGGTGTTAAGAAGCTTCTAAGTAGACTTTGAGAACGCATTACGCAATAATAAGGTAAATGACTAGTAGATTGGACAGTACCAGTCATTGGAAAGAGCACCAAAACACAATATTTATTAATGTTGCTTTAAAAGTTTCCTGTTTTTAAAGTAAAAGAACGCCTGTTTTTTAAGAAAAACAGTCCGTTTTTAAAGCAACGTTAATAAATATGGTGTTTTTGTGCTTTTTCCAATGACTAGTACTGTCCAATCTACTAGTCATTTACCCTACTCTTTCCATAAACAAAAACTGGAGCATTAAAAAATTGAAACTACATTAGGGATGTGCAACAAGAAAAAGAAATATCGATAATTTGAACCCACATTTACGGCTCGTTAGAGTTTTGTACAAATAATACGGTCTGGCCGACGTCTGGCCCTCTAATAATATAATTCCGCTGTGTAATCGCAGGGCGCATCCTTTGCAGTCACGATTTTAATTTAACGTGTCATTTGCATTGTTTTAACTTGAATTTGTTTTGATTTAAAACGTTTATGATTTTGACTTGCGATTTTGAGTTTAATTTGTAGTCTATTTAGTATTTACTAGCTCCGCATTGTATTGTGTATGTATTTATACATAGTAAAATAAAAAATATACAATACTTACTTTTAAATTTGATGTTTTTTTATCTATTTAATAGCGTTAATTGGTCACGTTAGCCAAACAAACGCGTACTAACTGAATAAACTTATGTTAAAAACATGATAAAATAACGATGTTTGTAGACTAAACTTTCACTAAAAAAATATAATATAATAACGATAATATTATATTTAACGAATGTCCAAACAATTCGTTCAATCGTTTACTGTACAGTGAACTTCCGACATGTAGCCAGTTCTCAGCGGGGTGCCGTTTTTGTTTTGTACTCGTTTGTAAAGGTAATAAGTACTTGAACTGAACTGAATTTATACATCGGTAATTGAATACAACATAAGACGAGGTTTTATGAGTAACGAATACTGACTTTCGATTTATGCGGTAGGTACATCACTATTTAACACTACAAATTACAATTCCACAATTGTGTACATAACCTGAACGATTTACCTGAAAACCTGAAAATATAAACGCCAAGCTAGCTGTCTAGAGAAGTAGACAGCTAGCTTGGCGTTTATATTTTACTATAGACGCCCGAAGCAATCGTTTTTAGCCCGGGATCCTATGTCCTTTTCCGGTACTCTAAGAAACTACATTCTCCATAGTGTCACCAAATTTCTGCAAAATCGTTCAGCGGTTTGGGCGTAAAGAGGTAGTAGACAGACTGCACTTTCGCGTTTATAACATTCGTATGGATTGCAATATTATTTCAGCGACGACTGCAAGTTCCATTAAAAGGGGAGTAAAAACAATCTAGCTGGGTCTTATCTCTTAGTTACTTTATTATTTCTTGGAACTCAGATAAATTATAAGATAGAAGTATAGACAAAATATCTTTAAGGACGCCTTAACATTAAGGGCCGATTCACACCGAATCGGCAGCGGCCGGCAGCGGTCGGCAGAGGTGCGATCGGCAGCGGCCGGCAGCGGCGCGAAGAGCACTTTTAGTGTGAAATAATTTTAAACTTTATTTCGACCGTCGGCGGCCGCCAGCGGCGCCTCGAGCCCTTTTAGAAGTTTTCAAGCGAAATAAAGTTAAAAAAGCGTTAAATAAAGTTTAAAATTATTTCACACTAAAAGTGCTCTTCGCGCCGCTGCCGGCCGCTACCGATCCGGTGTGAATCGGCCCTAAGTCGCTAGTAGTGCGGCAGCCGCGCGACTTCTATACTAAAGAGAGTCGCGCGGCTGCCGCACTACTGGTGACTTAATGTGAAGTCGTCCTAAGAGAAAGAACAGAAAACCTTACATCGTTAATAAATAAAAACTCCATAATATATGCAAGAAAGCACGCTCCTTCCTACCGGTTTTGGCGAAAAATGTAACAAAACTCACTGAACCTGTCCGACACTTGACATTATCGATTCATCAATAAAACTATAATTTATTATAGCTTGATTTTATAAGCCTTGTTGCTACCACAAAATAACACCAATACCTAACCTACTTTGATGAATCATCGAAAAGTAGAGCACACTCATCACACAGTCAAGAGACTTTTGACGATTTCCCACTTAACTTTAAAATAATAAAGATCTTAACATAGGCTCATTAAAGTTAAGTAATTAAATGTGATGGCAAGCGTATCGCAGGCAAAATGACGACTTGTGAGCTGTGAGTGCTGTGACTGTGACATTTTGCCGGAATAAAAAGTATCCTATGTCCTTTCCCGGGACTCAAAGTAAGTATCTCAACACCAAATTTTAGCAAAATCGGTTCGGGGGTTTGGGAGTGAGGAGGTAGACAAATTTTCACATTTAAATAATATTAGTACGAATGTTTCCTTCCATCAGCTTTCTCAGCTGCTCATTTATTAGTTTAATAAACTCTCCCGCTATCTCCACCTCTACTTAAGCGGCCATAAAGACCAATGCTGCACTTATTTCATTAAAGTATCTCGAATTGAGAAATAAAACTTTACGACTCGAAAATTTTAAGTTTATCTAAAATGTACCATCAATTTACATTGCACGAAATCGTGTTTGTATAGCTATGGAATTTCTTGTTTTTGATAGACCGTAAAAAAGGAGAATAGTTATAATAAAAGGCAAGTTTGATGACAACCATCCAGATAAAATAGATAACCTATCTGTATCAGAACATAATGGACCAACAAGCTATTACAAATAATACATACATATAGTAAGGGGCTAGCAAAAATCATAGTTTTTTAATCAAATAAGAGGGCAAACGACCAAACAGGTCACCTAATGCAAAGCAACTACCGTCGCCCATGGACACTCGCAGCATCAGAAGAGCTGGAGGTGCGTTGCCGGCCTTTTAAGAGGGAATACGCACTCTTCTTGAAGAAGGTCCGGAAATACTGCTGGTGACAGTTCGTTTTCATTTTCTATGTCGACCATGATTGTGAAGTTCATCTAGGTATGTATCTAGACAAATTTCGCATTCATGGTTATCTATCAAGGCATTAGGTAGTCTTCACAAATATATTTTAGTGCGTCGAACATTTTGATTTTTGATCCGACTGGTCATAAAAGCGGTTTACAGTCAATAACATCTGCAACATTATAGATCTTTTTATTTGTAAGTATCTACAGCATTGTGTAAATCACCTTTCACATCAGAAATATCGCTCTACATTCCTGCAGCCGGATGCTCGCGGTCTGCTGTTTTTACTGTGAAAGGTGCTTCATTCCCACTACTGTCATAAATCCTAGATCCAGATCGAGATTCCTAGGTCTTTTTATCAGGTTATGAGTCTTTGAGTTGGTTCCTAGGTCTTTTTGCTGGGTTATATTGCTGGTTTATCCGGTGTGTTTTAAAACAGTAGCGAGAATGGGACCTGACAGTTTTTAGGTTTTGGAACATTACCATAAATGTTTAATTGGCACGGCCTCGACAGTTTCAAAGAGTTTTTTTTTTGCATTTCATACGGGACTTTATGGATACTAAATATTTTATGTAAAAATGCAGGTGTTAATATTAAAAATGTATATTTAAGACATTAACGAGATAAGTATCGAAATTATACTTTTAGTATTTGAAATGCACCAATCGCATTTCAAAATGCAAAAAAATTGCCCGCAGCTTAATCCGCGTAGAATAGGATTGCTGGCAATGCTGGCATACTAACATTGATTCTGCATTCAAATCCTATAAGTTTGGAATTGCGATCATCGAATTTTTTTTCTAAATCAATGCCAACAAGAGAAACATGTACCTATGCACCATGCAGTTTTGTTGTTACTTGTTAGGCATTGCTCTATCTAATTAGAGAATATTGCTTTGCATTAATAAATTGCTATAATAAGAAACAAAGTTCATACAGTAAGTAATCAAGCCTATAAGCATAATGCCTCATTTACACTATCATTTTCTACAGCTCGTAGACTCCCGTTTTTCAAAATCCAATGGAGACTGGAGGGTAATTCAAGCTATTAAATCAATTAAACTAGGTATTTACAGCATAATTGATCTACAGGTGAGCTGTCAGACGGCGCCAGTAAAGCCACGCACACACACGCGAAATTATAGAATTTAGATCTAAAGTCTAGAGTCTAGACTGTAGGGTCAAGATACATGTTTAAATAGTCGAAGAGTAAGGGATAGTTAAAAGTTACGTGTTTAATTTTATGGTGGCAGAAATATACATTTTCGATTTGTCCTGCATGGTTACATCATACATGGTTACCATGCAGTATAAGGGAGATCGCACACGTCACACTTTTTGTGTGATCGAGTCTGCGGCTTACATACAATCTGCATGGCGCGCGCCATCAGACAGTATGGAAGCCGCAGACTCGATCACACAAAAAGTGTGACGTGTGCGATCTCCCTAATGGTTACACTTTGCATAATATTATGTTTAATATTTGACGATAGCCAATTAAAAGGGTTGGAGAGTAGATCTATTGTCAAAAATACAAATAAAACTAAGAAACCGAACATAATTCAGGCAAAAAAAATCTTTCCGTCGCGTCGGAAGTCGGAACAGTTTCAAAAATTTTGGGGTAAACTTAAAAATTCAACTCAATCTTTTGTAGATTTAAGCTGCATGTTTAATAACAATACAACCATCATGGAAAACTTTAAACTATGAAAATCTTAGCGAAATTCCTGACGCGTATTTCCGGTTATAATAACACGTGTGTAGCCGGCCTAATTCCCAACACCTAGTTAGGTGCCGTTATTTCGGTAGTTTTTACAGACCTTTGTTATCTAGTTAACAAGTATATAATCTTGCTCGCTCCCACTTATGCGTGTTGAATCTTCCCTCTCTATCGTCGGCATCTCATTGATCAAAGCAATTGTAACAGTGGAATTCATTTAGCATACTTAATAGGCATAGTACATACTTTGCATACCTTATTCTATTTTCTTTTTACATAATATCCAAACAGGCAAACAACGTCTTTATAATATGAAATATTTTGGTATGTACCTATGTCGGAGTACAATAGTTTTAAAAAATGCCTATCTGATATAACGACCTTGTTTGCTAAATTGGTCGTTGCTATAACCGATTTTGACCTTATTGCAATAATTTTGAACACAATTTATGTTATATCCTTGAGGCTACATTTAAGATCGTTCAAACAAAGAAGAAGTAATTTTATAAACTATTTGAAAACAAAAACTGTTGATATAGCCATCATGCGAATATCTCACGCGATCTCCAATTTAAGACGCTCTTAATATTTTCTTATAACTATTAATTTTACGTGATCGGCACGCTTTCTTGTTTAGTTTCTAGTATATTTTTATTCAATATTTTAGTTTCTAGTTTTACACGCGAATTTTGCATAGAAATACAAAAAATATAAATGTCCTTAAATATCAGTAATGGGAGCCGGCGGTAAGTACACTGCCGGCAGCCGAGATATAAAACAACGGCTGCCGGCGCTGGCACTCAAAATGGGAGCCGGTGATAATGCCTAAAGCGCTACGTTCCAGTGCCGATACACAAATTTTAAAAAGAAATAATTATAATCTCAAATATATTCGACTTTACCGACTTCCAAATGTGAAGGTTAGGTACCTATTTGTTCGGCTGTGGATATTTTAGTTTTTTGTGATGCATTTTCTTAGCTTAGCTTTACCTTAGCTACCTTTATTCAGCTACCAAAAAGTATGATTTTGCACCACAGCTTCAGTTATAAACCCCGTGGTATACTTCCGAAGGTACTGAACAAAACTTCAGATTTCTTTATACATGTTAGAGAGTTTCAGCGTTGTTTATAGAAGCAAAGATATTGTATTATGTTACTATGCAGATCACATTTATCAGCATCATCATCGCCACCATTAACCCATCAAGATTCAAGCCCCATACGAGCACCGGTGATCGCGACAACAATTGAATACAATAGCATTTCCAAGAATCCCCAATCGAAGGATTCAAATATGCATCCTTACAATAATATGACTATTTATAACCTTATTATTAATATTACTTTTCATAGTCCTTTAGCTCAAGACTGATGTTTTTGATCATTATTCTGTCATTTGACAAGCGATGTTTGCCGAATAGGCGCCAGCAGCCTATTCGGCAAACATCGCGTGACTTCGGCAAACTTCGGAGTTCGGAAAACGGTGCCGGCAGCCATTTCAGCAACCGGCGCCGGCAGCCATTTCTGCAACCGGCGCCGGCAGCGGAGGCACTCCCTTTAAAATATGTATATTCCGGGTAAATTAAGTCTTGCATTAATTAAATTAAGTCTTGTAGTCAAATATCGTTGTTTTAATTAAAGAATTTTATACTTGGCCAACCAATAAACTCTTCTTATTTGAAGTAAAATTATTTTGATTAACCAATTAAATAGCCATTAAACTAACCAAATTATTAGCCAGCCGGTATGTCCTGAAGTAAATAAAGTCAGGATTCGAACCCATTGGCCATTACCTCCGCGCGATGGGCGGGCAACGTATAATCACGAAGATTATAGGCAGTTCGTTAGTCCGTCAAATCATAGGTCGGCGTCTTGTCAATTTCGGCGTAAAAAAACTAATTGTCTGTGAACTTGCCTTTACGACTGTCATTTCGAATGTCGATTTGAATTCGTTTAAATATTTTTATAGTTCCAAATTATTAGTTCTGAATTCAAATTGTTCTTATTTTGGGTAGTGAATTCACTACGGTCTACCTACTTACTTAATAGTTCCTATAATAATCATAATTCATATTACAATAGCCGTAACATAATATTTTTCCTCGGAGTTGACATGAAGGTTCAGTTAGTATTTAAGTAAATGAACTTATTGTAGTAATATACAAAACTTTTATACATAATATTATGTAGGTAACTATCTGTGTCTATAAGGTTAGTTGCTCTGTCACTATATCGGTTATAAGTTATAACGACCACGTTATGTGACCCTTCAATATCTAATTATTAAAATACTATCAAAACGTGACGCTTTTGACCATCACGTTAAAAACAAGTTATGCTTATTTGTTGAAGTAATCTCCAATAATTTAATACAAGACATTCGTTTATTACATGTTGAATAATAAAGGTCAATGTACATATTAATGTAGGGATTATATTAATTTGAATATTAAATACAGATTTGTTAATTGTAGTAGTGCCAGACGAAAATATATTTTGTGTTGATAGGTTTACGAATGATTATGCTATGTTACGTTTAACGCTTCAACTCCCGTAAGGGGGCGTCCACAAATTACGTGAGATGTTTTTTTTAATTTTTTGAAGCCCCCTAAGGCCCAAGTGGGCCGCGATAACAATTGAAAGGCATTGTGTTTAGTTTTTCCGCGATCGAGGGATTAATGCTGTTGCTGGGTATAATATAGTACATACATATATGGTATAACTTATAAAGTTATAACATACTTATAACTTATAATATTATTATTTCTAACGTTATACTGTGTCTGCAGACTTATCATAGAAATATAATAATTATTAATTTTACTTATCATTAAGTACAGATTTCACCGCCATCTATACGAAAATATGCTAACTACAATAAATACATAAAATCGGTATAAAGATAACGAAACTCACATAAATTCGAATGTAAGTATTTAACTATCGTATTATAAAAAGACGTTTAATACATATTATGTATATTAGGTGAGTAGGTACGTTACCGTAATTAGAAGCATAACGGCCGGTTTATATTATTCCAATCCAGTGATCTAATCCATTCCATCAGTCAATTGCTACTGGAATAATGTTAACAGGCACTGGAATGCACTGGATTTCACGTTGGATTAATATAAGCCCGCTATTTAATAATGCAAAAAATGGGGCTTTGTACCTTTTTCGAGAAACTAAACCTCTGACATTTTATATAATTACCTAAGGGACTATCTTACCCCAATTTGGAGTCTTATAATAGCGGATGTGGGTTTGATAATTCTAGAGCAGTTGCAGACATGTGTTTCAACACAATCATTTCTGAAAGGGCTTCTTTGTGGCAATATCATCATATTACCATTACTATAATGATTGTCTGTCTATGTTTTGGTTTTGTCTGTTCTTAAATGCAACTTCAATATAATGCACACCGCAATATAATAACTATACTGCAGCCAACAGAGCCGACCTAATGTCGATTTTCAGCCGAAAGCAAAGTTATAAAATCTCTTTAGGCCCATAGCATAAAATATCTAAGTTAGTTGACCCTGGCTTGAATATCATGACATCTCTGTCGTTCTTTGTATTTATGAAAAAGTATTTCAGACTAAAGAATAAAGATGCAATTAAGAATGCAAAAAAATAAAATATGAATAGACACGCCAAAATTCGAATTTACTGCAAGAGTTCGAATTTCGAGCTGCACCAGACTGCTTAAACGGCGCGGCGTTGCACTTGCATTGAGACGTGTTCCCAAACTGTCAACATTCTTTTGAATTTAAATAAATTGTAAGTTTCATAATACTGAATATACATCGATACTGACCACAAATATCTTGTTTTACTTTCACATTAAATGTCTTAACAGCGGGGTTACCAAAATTTTAAAATAATTATCTATAAATGGACGACGCCTACGAATATTAGGTCTGTTTGATTAATTAAACACAATTAATGTAAGTCGAACGTAAAAGTTAATTAACTATGTAAGTTAAGTCGAGATTAACTAATGACTCAATAAAATATACCTCCAATAGAGTCTGATTACTATTTATTTATTATTGCCGTATAAAAATGTAGACTTAACGATACTTGTCAATAGCTAGACATTATCAAGAGACGATGATTTCGAGCTAAAACGTATCTAAAAGACAGTCCACAAAGCGATAAAGAAGAATTTAGAAGCGACTAACTATGAAGTGCTTTTAGAACCAAAGCTAAATCTTTAAAACCCCATTAGTCATTACATTATTTTTTTCAACTGGCCCAAGTAAAATACAAGGTATAATTAGTATGGAACTCTGCCACTATCCTTCTTATTAAACCATGTAGAGTCAAAACACAAAACCCAAAGTGGCTGGCATTCGAAACACGCGGCCAATTGACCCTGTTAACTGGTATAAGAACACATCAATTAACCGAAGAAAGAACTATAAAAACATTAAATTGATCCGTCTGATGGTTGAGCAACTTTGTTGCTCAGAAATCAGAACGTAGAGTCTAATAAAAGTGAAAGAATTTCTATTAGAAAAAAAATGAATGATTATAAAGCAGATAAGATCAGTTTTTACTTTTTTTTTTTAAGAAAGAAATTTCTTGCAACTTACAGTGAAATCCGGTTATAAAGACATTGTACCATGGTCGTTATACGCAGTATAGATTTTAGATTTAAAAACAACTTTAAGTTTTTCTACTTTAACATGACATGTCATGCCACTAGTCACTACATGACATTGTCATGTAGTGACTAGTGGCTTATATTCGATTATATTATTTTGTATTATAATTATGTACATTACTAATAATATAGAAGTCCATATATCATATGCGATGATATCGATAGATATGAATATCGATTTGGCGTGTCATCGGACGGTTTGTAGAGTGGCGCCAAAAACGCAATGAGGACAATGGCCGCTGGCCAAGTGCGATCGGGCGCAGGGCGATTTAATGTCCATGGCCTTCTTAACCGACTACAGCGAAGACAAAGGAAAAGGTAATGCTTATGAAAGTCTATGTTTGTATGTATCTTTGTATACCTACCCCATCCGAATACAGCAACTATCCAATTTTGACGAATTAAGTGTCAAAAGATTGGTAATTTTAGACCGGGTAACATAGAAGAGTATATGGCCCGTATTTTTGGTCAGTACTTAAGATGCGACCCGGTCTCAAGACGCGGTTCGGCTCTGTGATTGGTCCAAATTTTGACTGCCAACCAATCACAGAGCCTGAACCGTGTCGAGACCGAGATGCATCTTGAGTACTGACCAAAAATACGGGCCTTAGTCTCATACAAGTAGTTGGGTTATAGTTTAAAGCCAACTCCCAAAAAAGGAAGTTTTAATTAGTGTGGTAGTTTAAGACCCTGCCAGCGTTGTTTAAGAAATATAGAGGAAGGTGAGGAATTCGTTGGGGGCTAAGGTTTCCTTCTTAAACCTGAAAACCTAATGTTATCAGGTGCTCTAATCGGTTGAGTAGAGAAAGGGGGGAGGGGGGGCGACCTTCCGTAGAACTTTGATCTCACGCATCAACTTCATGATACTGCTGAGTGCTGACTGCATCGCCCAAACGCGCGTGTCACAATGCAGTTGGCAAGTACCAGGTTAACATACAATATAAATGATGTGTAGTTCACGGCTGCGCTGGCGCCGGAGCCTTGGCCGTCTGCCACTGTCGAATTAGCACTATTAGTATTAAGTGTTCTAGTTGTAGACTAAGCGCGCCGTTTACTTGCGTTTTCTTGGTAGAGTACTAGGATTGTAGGCGCCAAAAAGTTTCCGGTAATAATGGTTTTACGCTTGGCCATGATATTGTATTACCATGATTGAAAAACTGTCTAAGCCCTTGCACAGTAGACGTTGATCATGGGCAATCATAGAAGAATATTATGTCTGTCTACATGTTCGCAACGAGGTTTCCTTAAATATTATGAGGCTCTGATACAATATTGTCAATAGTAGTCAAACAAATGCCCATTCTAGATAAAAATCTATATTTTTACGAAGACTTAAAAAAATATGTGAAAATAGATAAATATTATGTAAATAAATAATTCGATTACCTATCGCATTAGAAACCTATTAAGAAAGCAACGAAGATGGTTTCATTAGGAGCAATTAGGTTCAGGTAACTAGTGATGCGACTAATAGTTATCGAGACTGGCGCCGTGAAATGAGGTCGACAGACGACACGCGAGCCAGGTGTCGATAAGTGGCTAATCCTCATTAAAAACAGCCGTCTAATAGACAAGTTCCCTTCGCGTTTATTGGTTAATAAATTACTGCAGTTTATACCGTTGAAATATTTACGTTATTCGGTTTATAACATGAGGAAGTCGCGAAAAGTTATTATCGTTTTATAGTATCCATTTCGAAATTCGCATAAAACTATGATAGTAAATTTAAATTGTGATCGTAAAATGCAGTCGGTATTAAATTTGCTAGAGTCTTAGTTAATTATTTGTACCCATAAATTGTGTAACGATGTTATAAGGAAGTTATTTTAAGACTATTATAATAAATTAACCCATCAAGCCCTATAAGCTCACCGGTGAGCGAGCCACAATAGAATAACAATAGATTTCCAAGAATCCACGATCGAATGATTAAAGGATATTTTGAAATTATGTATATCTAATAACATCTATTTTTAACTCATTTTCCGTGGTTTAGTCGTAAAATTTGTGTTAAAATAAAATATTAGCAAGACTTAATTTATTCTAACACCGATGATAACGATTGAAACATATGATATTATTCACTTTATTGCTTAATTCTATCAATTTTCCTTAAACGTATTTTAGTTATTAAACCAAATAGAGTTATTTGATATTCATATTTCTACTATGACAGGGGTTCCCAAACTGTGCGGCGCGGCGCCCTGGTGCGCCGTGGAAAGGCAAGAGGGGCGCCGTGAGTCGATCCTCCATCATTATCCGAAACCACAAATATTATAAAATAAAATTATAATATGAATTATACAAAGCACATTATTAAATATTTGTTTATTATTATTTACTTTCTTAAACTAGCTAAAATCATTAAATGTGTTTATTCATGCATATTTTTGTAATAGCTAGGTAAAGAAGGGCGCCGCGCCGTGACAAAATATTGAACGTGTAACTGCGCCGCAGGCTGAAAAAGATTGGGAACCCCTGTACTATGATATCAACTTTATTATTGTTTTTGACTTAAACTATGAACGTTAATGATTCCGGATTAATTAAGATAACTGATAGTTATTATACCTGATATTTTATCGATATTGAACTATCGATATCGATATTTCTGACTTAATTATCGATGGTATACAACCCTAGCGGATGCCACCCGGCGCCTGCTGTCGCGCCGTCCGCAAACAATGCTTGTTTGAGTGCTTTGAAAAAACACCGCCACATACCTAATTGATATGCAAAATACCTCGATTCGCTACTGAATTAGGTATTGCTTGGTTCATTTAGGCATAAACATTAAACAGGTCAGAAGCTGTGGCCTAGTAGGTTTCCTATGCTGTGCGAAAAGTCTTGACAGTTGACAAACTGTCAAGACTTTTTTGAATCCATTAAGGACGCACGAGTAAAGCGGTAAAATTTTACTAGAACAATATACATAATATAAGGGAGACGACAGACTTTGTGCGATCAAAGTCTGCGGCTTACATACATTCCGCATGGCGCGCACCATCAGATTGTATGGAAGCCGCAGACTTTGATCGCACAAAAGTCTGTCGTCTGCGATCTCCCTTATAATACTTAAAAATATTCTGTTTAGCAAACCTGGCCAGGAAATTTCAAGTGCCATCAACAATTTGTGGGAATTACCTGAAATAAGAAGAAAAGTAATATTAAAACAAAAAATATCTAATGCGATGTACCTACTAAAGAAGATAATTTGAAAATTAAATAAATAATTACAATCGGTATACTTCGTCTTAACAGGCTATAATGCTACTATAATTTACGTATTTTAAATATCAAAATGCAAATACAATGGCACATATTTAGGTTCTAATATTTATTTGCATTAAGTTTTAAATGAATTTAAATGGAGTATAATTAATATACATAACGATAGCCACTGTAATTACGGTCTATACATAGTGTACTTGTAAACAAAGTTCTGATTTACAGCCCATAGCTGAGTGTAAATAAACAGATGCTCGTCTCGGCGGACTGCTGTAGCGTCAGCAAAAGAATAGCAGATAATTGAGAAGTAAAAATTATGGCAGCTAGTAGAGAAATAAAAAGAATAGCAGATAGTAGAGAAGTAAAAATAATAGCAGCTAGTAGAGAAGTAAAAATAATGGCAGCTAGTAGAGAAGTAAAAAGAATAGCAGATAGTAGAGAAGTAAAAATAATAGCAGCTGGTAGAGAAGTAAAAATAATGGCAGCTAGTAGAGAAGTAAAAAGAGTAGCCGATAGTAGAGAAGTAAAAGTAATAGCAGCTAGTAGAGAAGTAAAAGGCGATAGTAAAGAATAGCAGATACTATAGAAGGTAGAGAAGAAACATTTTTTATGTAGACGACGATTAGCAATACGTCATTCTGGCCCTGTGCTAGTTAGCTCGAAAAGTTCTTCGACTTAGAGTCAGAAGATGAAGAGCTTTATATTTTATGAGAAAGACAGTATGTACTTTTATAACATCGAGGCTGCCTCGAAACTTTATCAAAAGTTTCGAGGCAGCCTGTAATTATATAAATTAAGCCATATTGTAAAGTTATTTTTATACTATTCTTCAATTCTATATTTTGCAGAATTAATAAAGAATTGAAGAATAGTTCAAACTTCAAGTGCATTGTTTAAGTATATATACTGTAAAGTTTCAACCTTCATATTAATTTTCCCGTCAATTCAAACATTTACATATAATGATTCCCAGAATTCCTATTTGTAGAGAAACTGAGGTAAAGTCAATTAACTAAATCAACTATAATTGCGTTTACCGGTTTGCTATAACTGTATCTACTTTATTATTAACGTCTAACAATGGATGTGATGGGAAAACAAACGCTTTCCTATTTTCCACTTTCCAATAGACAATAGGTGAAATGTACGCGGACGGGTATTGTTTATGATATTATGTGCAAACATGAATAATGAAATATCCATTCTAAATATATATTGAGAAAGCGTGTACGCTTAAACTGCTTAACCGACTTGGATGATATTTACTTAGGATATACCTTAACTCTCAGAAGAGGTATTTTTATAAAAGTTTTTATATTGGAATAATGTTTTAACTTGACAAACGAAATAGGGAGCTTTGGCAAGTTACGGGTAAAATGTAGCAAATACATATTAAAATAACGACATAATCATAAATTGTATAGTCGATTATGTTTATACTTTATTTGCATCAAAGGTAGATTGCTGGTCACATAGATATTTTTAGCAACAACAAAACATTTATTCCAGCAACAGAAACATGTAACAAAATCTTTTCCAATACTTTTCTGTTGACGGTACCTACAACTTTTCAGTTTACATCCACATCTGTCGCCGCGAGTTACGACCAGCCATTATGACCTCTGTTTTATTATTTACCCGAACAAATACCGCTTAATTATTAACAATGTGGAGATCAAGTTAAGCTGGTATGGCCCTAGAAGAGAATCTATTTGAATATATCCCACGACGTTTATATTTAGAATTTTTTATTTTTTAATCACTGGTAGTATAGCTTCTTCTTCTATTATACTGGTAGTATAGCTAAAAATCTTGTCATGTTAAAAACTAAGATTGAATATGAACAAGATAAAAGATCAATTTGAATTTTTAAACTTGTCTAAAAATGTAGAGATCGAATATCTAGTCTAAAGAGCTTATTACTTCAAAAGGCAAATATCGGATACAAGTTACAACGTCTTACGTCGTTATATCCGATTTCTACCCTAATTGCCGTAACCACAATTTTTTCTTATTTTTTCGCAAAAAGAAGCACAATTTATAACACAAATGCACATCCCAGATTTAGAAAATAGGTTAGCCCTTACTTTTTAAATATCGATAAAAATTCTGGATTAAGAAACAAATCAAACAACTTCTATTTAGTTTAAACAATTTAGCAAAGTACTTCTAAGTTCTAGCTCTACTAGATACTCCTAGAAAATCCCACCCAATACACTTACCGACTTATCTAAGAGTGTTACACTAGTACCTAGTTGCGTGGAGCGTGTGTACGATGAATTATACGGCTATTAATGAACCAAAGATTTCCTTTGGTAGGATTGGTCCTTATGGTCCAAGGATGGATTAAGGATCCACCGCGATTTTTGATGTTAGTTTTTTTTAATTTTAGCAGCTTCTGCTCTGGAGGAAAATAGAGTCTCAATCTGTATAGAGGCATTAATTATGGTACTGTTCCAAGTTCGGTACCATATTCGGATGACTTAAGAATGCTAAATTCATTTTAGGACTCATATTTGCAATAAAGATGTTAAACAACGTAAAAAGAAGAAGAAGAAGAAGCATTATTTAAACGCGCAAATCTTAGTATGAGTCAGTAATTACTGGTCCGATTTGAAAAATTCTTTCAGTGTTAGATAGCCCATTTATTGAGGAAGGCTATAGGCTAAATTTTATTACGCTAAGACTAATATAAGCGAAGAAATGGAGGAAAATGTGAAAAAAACGGAGGAAATTATTTGAAAGGGCTTATTTCACGATTTTTTCAGCAATTTTTCTGTTATTTGGCACAGATAAAAAGTAGGAACGTGAAGAATCATAGGCTATTTATTGTGGACTAATTTGCCTGTGAAATATCTAATTTACGCGGGCGAAGCAGCACGGAACGTCTAGTAATATTATAAAGCTGAAGAGTTTGTTTGAACGCGCTAATCTCAGGAGCTACTCATCCGATTTAAAAGAATCTTACAGTGTTTGATAGCCTATTTATCGAGGAAGGCTATAGCCTATATTTATCACGCTAAGACCAATAGGAGCAAAGATACAGAGGAATATGTGAAAATAAAGCTGAAGAGTTTGTTTGTTAGTTTGTTTGTTTGAACGCGCTAATCTCAAGAACCACTGGTCCGATTTGAAAAAATCTTTCAGTTTTTGATAGCCTATTTATCGAGGAAGGCTATAAGCTATATTTTATCACGCTAAGACCAATAACAGCAAAGATACAGAGGAAAATGTAAAAAAACAGGGAAAATTATTTGAAAGGGCTAATATCCCACAGACTACTGGAGCAATTTTTATGTTATTTGACACGAATATATAGTAGACTACGTGAGATATGGGTTATTAATTTGTGAAAAATATACGGTTTCCGTGAAATTTCAGATTTACGCGAACGAAGCCGCGCGGTACGTCTAGTAATATTAATATGTTTATTGCTCCATTCATCACCATGTCTTTGGCATGCAAAAATTAAGCCCTGTCAACAGCGTTTTCGTTGGTTGCAAAATTTTTTATTTTATTTTATTTTTACTATATTTTATTTAAATATTATTCAAAAACTGGCATTTAAACATTCGATTTAATCGAAAATGATACCAAACTCGCCCATATACCTAAATCCCACGCAGTTATTGACCTCATACCTTGTTAAAGCTAAAAAACCCCCCTCCCCCACCTGCATGAAATATTCAGGTGGCTCCACATCGTAAACCCATCTTAGGGATATAAAGATCAATCCTACCAAAGGAAATCTTTGGTTCAGCAAAATCCGTATTCCTCGTTTTTTTTGTCTTGTACGCACACGACTATAGCTACTACCATACCAGTATTAATTGGTCCAGATCAATTTGGGTCACAAAACTAACGCGCTACAAGGCCGATGGGTCCGCCATGTTGTAAAAACTCTACGTTTGCCAGCTCTGGTGCAATATGTTCACACTTATTTTACCTCCGGAGGAGTGTGTTGCCAATGGCATAAGGATCACTTTTAGGAAGTTGCATTTTTGAGAGAAAAGTTGTAACAAAAAACGACGGTGAAATTTATGTAAGAATTGATATGATTGCCTTCTTCTAACTTAATGTACTTAATATGAGCCAAAATTATAATAATTAAACTTAAATAAAACTTTGAGAATAGTAAGCTCAAAGACAAGAAGAAAAGTACCTAGTTAAAGAAGATAGAATAAAAAGAGTAAGATAGATTAACTGTACAACCTTGGTCGAGACTCTAGGAGTCCTATATTTAGTAGAACATTAAAACCTAAATAGTGAAGTTTACAACATATTCCCACTAAAATACAGACGGTAAATCATGATAATTTCACCTTAGTAATATGAGTTATGACGCATAGCAATTCTGAGAAACAATTAAAATAAAGTGAGAATGCAAATTACTTGAAACAATGAAAATTCAGGAATAAATTTGAATATGCTCAAAATATTTTAGTCATTATCCATATAGCGTTTTAGTTACAAAAATACATTATGTGTGGGTTGAAAACATAATTTATTTTTGTATTTTTAAAGTTATAAGGGCAAAAAGATTATGGCTCAAAGAGACTGAATTTTATAGAGAACGATTTTGTTAAACACAAAGAAAGGAATTCCCAAAACAATGCACGGCAGAGTCAAAAGTCAAAATTATGGGCACAATAGTATTATGTATATTATTTGTTGTGCACATACCGTGAGGTATGCTATAACTATCGGACTTTAACCGGTTATTTGGAGGTTAAATTACCTTTGTAATCAAAATAAAAATGCACTTGAACGAGTGCCAAGTGAGTACAGATCCAAAACCAGAGATGTGACTGTACGGCCACGGCATCTCCAAAAGAACGGAAGACTTATCAAGGATATGATTCAGAGTTGGACGTATCATCGTTTGGAACACGCAACCAATTTTCTGAGGATTTTTGAGATGACACGCGACCAATTCAGTTTCAGCAGATTTTGAGATGAGTCTATTTAAAAACACTAACCAACAATTAGTGTTAGGATTACTATATAAGGACAGTATTTATTACTAGATAAGAAACGGGAGAGAATGGACATACCGTCAAAATGGCGGATCACCTTTGTTAATCTGTCACTTTGTCTATTCTTCCGTACAAAGAAACCGTTTCTGTGGTGACCATGCTACGCTTGCTGGTAAAATTCCAAGTCCAAAAAAACATATAGAGCGAATTCTGTAAGGTTAAAACAGAAAAGATTATTCTGCCATTTAGGTTTCCGTCACATCGATAACAAATGCTTTGGAACAGAGTAATTTCCCCAAGAACGGTCTAAAATATCTGGCGTATTCGTAAATATGAAAAAAGTTCCATAAAAAGTAAAAAACGCCTATAAAAGAATGCATACAGAAAGATAACAGTATCAAGCGGATGCGGTTGATAACAATATCAATTATTTTCACTTTTCAAACAATTTGTTCTTGTATTTGTTGTTGGTGTGGATTTATTGCTCCAACATTAACCGCGCGTATTACTCATCGTTTTGTTTGAGCACAGGGATGATACAAGATGCGATATCAACAAATATTTAAAAATATATTTTAACTTTTTCTGGTAATTTTCAGGCCAATTTCACGATCTTTTGAAGAAAATACACTCTGTATACAGGCGATATAGTAATTCAATACATCTTTTATTGTTGTTACTTTTCAAAATTCTAACGTATGAGACATGAACAAGGTAATTTATTAAGTAAAAAGACTGTGCAGACTGCAGAGTACACAGTGATGAACTTTTAGGGTCTCAGTTTTTAGCCGCTTTCTAACTTTGGACCTACCACCATAACAATCATTTAGTCTTATCTTATGATTAATGTTAAGACATAAAAGTAACCCTAATTAACGTATATTGGTCATCCGAACGAGACAAACAGGCAAAATCAATTACCCGTTATCTGAGGACTGGACAAAAACTCTTATCACACCGACGTTCCGGGAACGGATGGCCTAATTGACTTCGTCGCCTACACATTCTAGAGGATCCTTTTGTTCTCCAGGTAAATGCAAGTTCGGACATGGTTCAAGTGGCTTTTTGCAGGTAAATGCCCGATTTTTTGCTCAACCTGACTTTCGTCCCTTTTGTGAAAATCATTAGATAATAGTTAGTGCTTTGTCTCCTGTTTGTGGCTGTTTGTGGCTGTTTGTGAGTCATTAGCTACCTGTCCTCTTATGCCACTCCATCAAATGTTGTCGCCATACTCAAACACTTGACAATTCTTTAAGTGCTCGTCCCGACAAGCCGAGATGTTTTAGCTGTGGGTTTTTTAAGATTAACATTGGTGGTATTTCTGTTTTTATAAGAATCGTGAAGAAGTTTTGTTTCTGTAACTGCAGTAAGTCTTTAGTACTTTGTTTTGATGTAAAAATTATGTTTAGTTACTTTGTATGTAATATGTACTTTGGTTTATTTACAAAGAAAAATTTACATAATTTTGAACTATTAGACCTATCTGCTTTGCCGTCAGTGTGTCCTTTTAAGGAGGTAATTCTCTACCTCCTTAAAAGGACTCATTAGGCATTATCTCCCTCCATTACAACTTTTAGACCTATCTGCTTCCCCGTCAAACCATTTCTCAAAAGGACTTATTGGGAATATTATCCTTATCCAAAAATATCCCAGCATTAAGATTTCCGTTACCTAATGTCATCCGGACCTGTAATCGAAGCAGATAAATCTTCTGCCGTCGTCATTAGGACAGCTGATACGACTAAAAGCATCGAGGACATAAAAATGGGCCCGCTAAGTATATGTCCGTGTTGAAATGATAAGATTTTTTGTGCCGACGATAGCGGCTTTATACTCGTAAGAAGGGCGTAGGTTTGTTTGGTTTACACTGGTTTATTTGTTGCTCGTGTTGATTTTGTTGTTTCAACAGGATTACGATGCATTATTGCTAACGAATTTTCATCATTGAATGTTGAGTGTTCTATAATTCTTTTCCTTTTGAAGGAATACCTTTCTATATAAATATTTCTTCCCTTTTTCTATAATACCTTTTTGGTATACCCTTTTATGCTTCTATTTATTGGAGTCTGTCCCATATTGCGTACGAGTTACGTTAGTTTCACTTACATAACGTTTACTCCGCGCCGCTTTCCATCTGTTATCGGGGCTAGTTTTATGTTTTTCGTCTTTCAAGCGCACCTGCTGCGCGTGTAAATAACGGATTAAATCGGGCACACCCATCGATCCTCTTTGATCCCGAAAGTTTGTTTGGACGAACCCATCGAGTATTGTTCTTCAGTGAAGTGGCTTACCCGAGGAGCTTGTGGGAACCTGTCTATCTCTGTTCTCACACATACTTCCTACTCGCCTCGGGCATTCAAATTCGAGCTAGCACTTATCCAATATTTATAACTTCGCGTCGAAACGGGATTATGCGTTTGCGGATACATTTTTACATGTTTCCTCTCGTTCGGTCGTATTCGAAATGAGAGGGATGAATCATTGGTTTGGCTCGTCTTTATTACGATCGGATAGAGTTTATTTTGGTTTATGCGCCGATGTATCGCAATGACTCGCTACGGTCGCATGAGCGCATTCAGTTTCTAGTTTGTCCGACAACGTCGTATGTCCATTAAGTTTTTAATTGTGACTCTAATGAGTTTTAATAAGGTTTAGTTTGCCGTCGTTAGTATCTATCTCGGAATATAGCTTATCCTTGCCGCGGCTGGCGCCGGCGCCGCACTTACGTCGCTATTTTTTCCCGCACCTTGTGCGCATAATATATTTATTAAATTGGTAATTTATTCAGTTTTTATTGTTTTATTATTTTAAACACATTAATCACATTGTTAAATGTATGTTAACGTAATATATAATAAGTTTTAATGTACAGTTAACATTACATTTGCACTTATTTTTTGTTAGTCACGCAACTTTTTTTGTTTCCCTCGTTTGAGTGATTTTTTGTGTGGCCCTTTCGTGTTTTATTTGGAGCTGTGCCTCTTTTGGAGTTGTTCCTTTGGAGATACAATTTTGAGTTTCTCTTTAATAACTGTGTCGTCATATTTTTTGCGTTTATTGCGGCGCATGGCGTCATGATTCCTAAAGAGATGGTGGAAAGGTTTTTGAGTCTTGGCCTTATTTATCTCTAACGATTGATAACGTATATCTAGATAATAAAGATCTTATTGATTATTCAGTATGAATAAACAAACATAGTTTTGAATGATTCAAGATCTAGTCTTGCAGGTCTATCAATGGGTCTGTCTGTGTGTCCTAGATGTGATTAATCATGTAGCAGATGGTGTCATATAATATAATGACATCATTATTCCTTTTAAGAGTCCCGTGAGCGTCCCTAGAATATTATGTTAATGTCAAAATATAATAATTGATTTTTATTTTTTACTATCCCCTTTTTTGAGTATTTTAATCATTATATGTTATGTACACATAATATATTATCTGTTATAGTAAAAGTTTTTAACTTAAATTAGTTTTAACTCTATTGTTGTATTTCGTTGAATAATTATTATGATTCCAACTTTGTAGAGTTGGTGCTAGTCGAAATTGAAAAGTAAGTAACAAGAAGTAGTGCAGTGGGGTAAAAGGTAAGTATGTAATATCAATCAAACCACTGGCACATTTCCTTTTAAACCTATATTGATAAAATACATGCGCAAATTAACTTTTCCCTATGTAGGTACAGGACGCCATTAAGAATGATGGCATGTTTTATTGTGCGTCGCCCACCGCACTGCCGGCGCCAACACCAGTATGCAAATGATCATTATTCCCCCTGACTTTCTCCTGCATATTTACTCATTACCATATAATTACCATTATTACCATGGCTTGTAATTGCGTATATAAATTGGCAGTAATTATCAAAAATTTTCCAACAACGGCAAAACATAAAAAGTAGAGTTTCCCAAGCGAAAAGTTTTCATGTAAAATGTAAATTGTTCCTTCCTAATTTAGAACTTAGATCTACATAGATTTATACGTTGAGCTATGATGAATATCATGATTGCCATTGCACAATCAGCGTCGATCATAGGCAATTAAACGCTTATGCTACTGTACACGTTCGTAGGTAATGACCTGTTTTGGATCACCATAAGCCAACATCATGAGAAGAAGGCATCAAATCTTATCCAGGTTTAGTTTTAATCCTACTCGAAGAACTAAGTAACTAAGACGAGTAGAATTAAAGGATCAGGTTAAGAATTTTCACAACAAAATTTTACAGCACATACTTAATTTAAACATCTATGCAGCTCGATGTTAGAATGTAGCTTTACCCCATTAAAGCCTTAAATTAGCTAAATGGCGAAGAATAAACATTAAACGCCCATCTTGCTTTGTGGCTGGGGTCAAATGTCTTCTGATTAAATCTTGCAGATGGCTGTGTAACTATAGTACCGGTTCCTAGGACATGCTGGAGATTGCATTGCCTTTGGAATCTTCGAATTTAATTGCCGAGGTATTCCTTGGGTCTTTAACTGAATTGAAGACAGGAACTGAAAGGAATTCTCTACATTTACTTGGGAAGTGGCGGTTTTTAGAATCAAAACGAATAAACTTAGATTATTGGTATTTAAAGATGCACTAAGCGCAAATGGAGCTTCTGCATTAAAAAGCTCTGGGGTGAGAACATGTCTTAAAGCTTATGGAATTTGCAATGATGACTCATTGAAATGGACTACAAAGTATTTATCAATTGTTTTATCCTCAATTGTTTGCAAAACAACACATACTTATTCCACATAAGGTAGAGCAAAACCAGCCTTAGCTACAGGCCTACAGCTGAATCAATCCAGAAAAACTCCTCCATTAAGAAACGGGTCTATTTTTAATACCACACAATGGCTCTTTATGAACTGTTGTGACGTATATGGAATCTTGCGCTGACAGAAATGCCATCCGTCGTATAAATTTGCATGAAATGAAGGACAATCTTACAATGCTACATCTTCAAAGATACCGGCAAATATTTCGTCGTATTTTCCGCTACACTCGTCGAACGATATGTGGTCTGACGAAAGGTCCTGTCCATATATTATACGTTGTCGTCTTGCTGCCTCATTGTACTTTGTCAAAAATCGTGAAAAAGTTTCGTTAAAAGTCGAAATGGCTACCTCATGCCTTCTCTTGTTTAGCTTGCTTTAACTCTTGCTAATTCCCAACTTGTTTCTTTTGCATTTTATTTCTTTTCTATCTCCGTACTTTCTAAAGTTCCAACCGGCTATCGGGCTGATGATAATGAATGCATTAACGCAATTATACCGGTCCTAATTGAAGGCGCCCCGCCCCCACAGTCAGACAGATAAACATAAATATTTAAGGAACAACCAAATATTTTGAACGGTGATATGTTCTTGGAAACGAACAGAAGTTTATGGTTTTCATCGCTTTTGGCTTATGAGTTACGTTTACCATGAGGAAATCTTCGTTGTAATCATTTACGAGCTATGCGTATTGAATCCAAATAGCGTCATTGCAGTCCAATTCGGTGAATGCTTAAGATGCCGGGTACACTTGGAATTTCTCATACATACGTAATTCCAAAATCATTTTCTCATACGAAAATATTTAACATGTTTGAGTTGTTTTTCAGTTTAAAATAGTAATTACCTAGGTTCCTGCATAAAAATTTACTTCAAAATTTTATTACGTTTTGTCGCATGTTTTCCGAGCGAGCCGATAGCTTCTGGCCGCAGCGTATTCACGAGTCATACAAACTAAGTATAAAATTGCCCTTGCGGTATAATTTATTTTCGATATATCGCCTTAAACCGCCATCCTTTTTAACTTCTGACGAAAATAGAGTGGTGTTATAAGTCAAAGGCATCTGTCTGTACTCTGTGTATGTCTGTCCGTGGAAGTGTAGCATCCAAACTGGTCCCATTTTTTCTAGTTTCCGTTGTTTGAATAGTTATTTGGGGTGCGTGGAGTATTATAAAGCACTCAACCTAGTTGCTTCCTTGCCACCATTTTCGGGAAAATTGTAACAGCTTTTTGTCAATGAAGTTTTTACTTTTTGACTTCGCCTAATGCTAACAGTTAGTATTAGTTACCCAATATAGGTTAAGCCGTAGTCCGACTTCTCAGTCGTAACTCGTATAATAGTCGTATAAATTCTCACACGTACCTAATGACATATCCTGATTACGACAACTTCATTGACAAACACATTCCCCTGTTTTTGTGTACTAATTGTATATTTTATTGAGTTCACTTTTTCTTGTGTTACGAAAAATTTTATCTAATCACTAATGAATAAAACACTTGCCAAGCAACTAAGACATAATATACAAGGTATCATACTATAAATAAGAGAGCTAAGATTACTAAATAAAAGTAACTACGTCAACATTGTTTCATGTATTATAAAATTTTTAATAATGATGTCTTAACATAAAACAATAAAATGTAATTTCGAAAATATACACCTCTTTAAACATGGTTAATGGTTATATTATTATGTTTGTATTGGTAAATTTGGTATCATAAATTGTTTATATTCTGTAGGGTTGTCAATCGAAACTTTTACTTTAAATTATCAAATTAAACTTTGGTCATTTGCCTCGTAATTCATAAAAATTTTACACTGTGATGAAATACATTCACCCGGTTTCTGAAAGGCTGATCAACACTAAAATTAACTAATCGCCTGTTAAATCTCTTGTCAAGTACCAATTGGGTTGCTAGAAGCATGATTAGTTAGTTTAATTTGATCAGCGCGTCAGTTGACACGGCTGTTCAATTTGACTCGAGAATCATATGTCAACTGCCATTTTGGGTTTCCGAAACGCTTGTCAAGCCCTGATCATAGATTAAACGTTTGTCAAAAGCAGTGTCAACTAATCGGTAATTGTGGGTGAATTAACTTATGAATTCAATTGATTTTTTATGTAAATCTACATTTTCTCTTTGAACCTACGTTACTATAAGGTTTGTAAACACATTTATTATGAAGTTTTAATAAAACTTCGTAATAAATACGTCGATAATGCAAATAAACTGTTTTATTTGCAATACTTGTTTTATTTTCAAAAAATGTATATTATAATCAATTTCATTTCTATAATGAAGTAGAATTTAGGGAATCGATAACGTCTGAAAAATTTTAAATCAAAATTCTGACAAATGAACGAAAATAAACAAATCGCATGTCAAATCAAAATGATCACAGATTAGTTAATTTTCGTCTGATCAATGATTCGGAAAACATCAGATTTGAAATTCCCAGAACATTTTTGATAGCAATGACAGTCTGCAATTCCTTCTTTTGACCTTTTATTGGCATTTTTGATAGTTAATAGTGAAGTAATGAACGAAAAATAACAAATCGCTAGTCAAATTAAAAATAATCATAGATTAGTTAATTTTCGGCTGATCAATGTATCAGAAACTCAAATTGATTTGACATCCATGCTAAATTAACAGCAGTGTTAGTTGATCAGTGACTTGACAGACCTTTCAGAAACCGGGTGATTCTGTAGAGATCTTATGGTATTTTCTGTTACGGCCTGGTCTGTTAAGCTATGTTTCCAACGTAACAGACACGGACGAAACAATCAATTTTACAACGTCTGTATTCTGTAATACATTTAACATTACACAAGTGTAGATTTTTTATATACATATTACTTGTTAGTAAGTTTTATATATCTACAGCTCAAAATAAAACAGATTCCGTATATTTAAACGCTATCAAATGGCTCTCTCAGTAATGACTCTCCAACGTGGAGCCCATGTTGGAGCCCATTTTGAACGTATAGAGGGGACATATACTTCCTCATGATCGATAGCTTCACAATCATGGCTGTGAATCAAGACCCAATGTCGACAGGTCAGGACCATGGTCCGTGTAGAGCGTTTAGGAGATTGTGCAACATTATCCTTTAAGTACCGGCCCTACATAGTGTAGGTGTAATACACAAGTCTGGTTTGTCTAGTGTCTACATAGTGACACACCCACACACGGTAGCTGACAACGGTTATCAGCGTAATTAGAGGTGGACGTGACAATTCGAGCTTTGTACCTATGTACAGCCCAGGATTTATAAATATATAATAAGGATCTGGCTATTATTTGGCATTATTTGGACACCAACAGGTTTAGCATTGCCACTGTAGAAAGAGTTTACTTCTACCAGAGTAGACAGAATTATATGTCTATTGTGCTTCTACGCTACGGTAGCATCTTAATTTGTAATTAGCTCCGTGGCCTGGGTAGCATACACTAAGACATATGGCTGGTTTACACGTAGTTCATAAGTAGTTAACTTAATTTTAAATTGTTAATTGCATGTAAACACAAAATTTAGTAGCAAGAGTAATTAAAATTAACCCATCAGTCGTGGCAAAACGAGACACAATAGCTTTTTCATTGTTATCGCGGCCGGATGTGGCCGCTTGGGGCTTCATGAATTAAGTAAGTCCACAAATTACGTGAGGTATTTAGGGGGGGAGGGGGTCGAGTCAAATCTCACCTAATCTCACGTTGGGGAGAGGGGGGGTCGCGGAAAATCTCACGTAATTTTTTTCTCAACAAAATAATAGGTAAGTACTATTTAGTATTTTGGTCCATTTCATGCAGATTGTACGTATGCTAATATGATTTATTCGTAAGCGTAATCGTTATACGATTAAGATCATTCCAAATTCTTTCAAAAGAAAATCTACTGACTGTCAAACCAAACGTTTATATGTAAGAAACCCACATTTTGAAAAATCTCACGTGAGATTTGGGAGGGGGAGGAGGGGTTGAATAAAAACTCACGAAATCTCAACAGAGGGAGAGGGGGGTCAAAAAAAAAAACACCTCACGTAATTTGTGGACGCCCCCTAAGTACTAAACTAGATGACAATTAGAATTTAGTTACTACTTATCTATCTATACGTGTAAACCAGCCATAAGTGACAGATTGTCTCTTATCTGTCAGGAATCACGATATATCCATTATTTCTTATTTGTACTGCAATCAATGGTCATGCTAAATCTTCTGCCAATCCTAGTTTCTCACAACAAACATTTTTCTATACCTTTATCAACAATTCAATAAGAATCATCATCAAACATAAAACTAGCAACTATAAACATTGCTATTCCAAAACATTTATTACTCATCAAAGAAATGCCGAATATAATTTCCACATAAAACTACAGGTGTGAGATATATCTTAAGATAAACGTGACATAATTTTATTATGACATAAATTTTATGCCGCGGCCCACCCATAGAGTTGCGCGGAAGTTGTAATTTTATATATTGTATATTTTGAAATTGTATGAAATAATATACAGGAGTAATTGGAGATTGACTACTGATAATATCTGAGACGGTAGAAGTTGGTACTTTCTGTTGATTTATAGAAATAGCTTTAAGGTAGAGAATTTCGTAAGCTCTGGAAGACAACAATCCGTTTACGATGCTTAATTTTTATCAATAAAATTACCATAATCTAAATTTAATTTAGTTAACATTTAGTACAAAAAAAAATCTTTCTATACTTACCTACTCTATTTTTGGTACTTTTTATTATATTACAGTTTACACTTTACATATTTTTAAATACCTAATTAAACATTGTCAATTTTTATTATGTCTCCATTTTTAACACCTGACCAAAAAGAGGGGTGTTATAAGTTTGACGTGTCTGTCTGTCGGTCTGTCTGTCTGTGGCATTGTAGCATCCAAACGGGTGGACCGATTTTGATCTAGTTTTTTCTACTTTTAGTTTTTCCTGCTCTTTTACTTTCCATTATTAAATCCTTAGATTCCAAAAATTTTTCGCTTACCAACTTAAGAGCCAACAATATCCACCAAAAAGGCAATAGCAAATGAACATTTCCGTCTAGTTATGGTCTGTACGGTCGAAGAAATGGTTTAGCATTATCGATCCTTATTCCCAAGCAATAAGGTAGAAGAGTGGATACCAGAGATCCATCGACTGTACTACAGGTGATGGTAAGACCACCCAGTAGACAGAACGGACGTCAAATATTGACGAGCAAGTACCCAAGTTGAGTTATTGCTTAGACGTGTGCCACACTATTGGAATATGCTATTAAGTCGACGCCTTGATAATTTGGCTGTAGCGATGCCGATTTTTCTCAGCAATGACTAAAGCTAAGAAATTGAAGTTCATTGTCAGTATTCATCATGTCTTTGTCTTTGAATTGCCCATAGCATAACACGATTGGACAACTTTTATAGCACAGAATAATCAATCGAAAAGACCTCTGTAAAAAAAGGGATTCCTATTTTTCCAACAGAGGAGAGTGATTTAAGGTTCCAAAATTTGTACATAAATTGGTTCAAGCATGCACTTTAATTTGTGCATAGCTTATATGAAATGTATTTATGGTTTTTAAATTATGCGACAAAAACCATTTTGTCGCTTACGGCCTTTTCATTTTTTGCTGTTCCATTGCTTGTTTTCTATGAGAGGCCGGGCCGGCCTCTCATAGAAAACAAGCAATCTAAAACATATCCAACACGGTTTCTTACTTTAACGCTGCGTCACCTTAACTGCAAAAGTGTCTCTCAGATTTACGCGTTTAAAATATTAGAGGATTTTTATAGCAAGAAGATGTATGGTTCCAGAACGATATAAGTTACGAACACCAAACTAGTGAAAAAAACTCAAAACCAAACTTGGAAACAAAGTTTTGTGAGGCGAAAATCCAAATCTAATCGAACCTACGGTCTCTGAGTCAAGAGCCATGCTCTACCACTGGACCATGAAGACGTTAGAGTTTAGAACTTTAGACGAACAAAATATGCTGACAGTCTGACAGCTTTACCCCACAAAGGTATTGTCTCGATAAAGTTATATCTCCCGTATCGCTCGGATATCGCTTGCTTATCGCTTATCGCCTCATGAATTACCTATCACTTGATATCGCCATTTCACGACTGATAAAGTGAAATTTTTACTTTTTTTGTGTGAATATATTATCCTTCTTTGTGTTTGTTTGTCTATTTCGATACAAGTTATTATGTAGCATTGAAAAAGCTTTTATTTTATTGTTATGCTAAAATATTAACTTAAACTTAAGAGATTTTTTAAAGACAAAGTAGCAAGACACAAAGTGCCAAAATATGCCAAATCTGATCAAAAGTCTTTTAGTAGTTTTTTAACCGACTTCAAAAAAAGGATTTCAATTAAAAAGGAAAGGAAAAGAAGGTTATCAATTCGACGCGTATGTATGTAATATTTCCAGAACTGTCCAGTTTTCGTATATTATGTTAGTCTATATCAGCGTCTGAACAAATGTTGCAAATTTCAAAAGTGTATGTATGTATGCATGTATGTTTTTATGTTTTGTTCGAATATCTCTGGAATTACCATCCCGATTTCAGTAATTCTTTTTTTGTTGTACTAGGTATTGTTCAACTTAGGGAATAGTGCAAGTTTCATCAAAATCGGTTTAGTAGTTTTGGAGATAGGGAGTTTTAATTCTAAATTACGTACAATTTGAAGTCGGTTTTATCTTTTAAAAATACAGTTTGCGTACACAACAAACTTTCGCCTTAATAATGAAGCGTAATTCAATCCGATCTTTTTCAATTACCATTAAACTAATGTCTCAATTAACAATACAAACATCGTAACATACAAACCGTATCGGCTATCGCCACAAAAACGTTACTAATTGACCGTGAAGATATCAATTGAATGGACAAAAACTGTATCTGTTCGCTACCTAATCGCGCGGAAATGATAAATCCGTACTAATATTATAAATGCGAAAGTGTGTCTGTCTGTCTGATACCTCTTCACGCCCAAACCACTGAACCAATTTTGCTGAAATTTGGTATAGACATACTTTTAGTCTCGGGAAAGGACATAGGATACTTTTTATCCCAGAAAAATTTGCGGTTCCCGCGCGATAAACGTTATTTGGCGCAAGTCGCAGCGGGCGTCATCTAGTATTAAATACATCTGTTTGTGATACGAACTTCGTATCACTTACCTCCTAATATAAATCCTTCCTTGGACTGCCACGAATATTTCCAGACTCAAATTAGCCAAATCGGTTCAGCCGTTCTTGAGTTTTAGCGATTCTAACAAAATTGAACATTCACGAATATAGGACATAGGCCTCCCTCAATGAACGCCAAGATGACCGATCTCCTGCTACTCGCATCCAACATGGACCCGCAAATAAACGGAGATGGTCAATCGTTCATTGAGAGAGGCCTATGTCCAGTAGTGGACGAATATAGGCTGATATGATGATGATGAATATAAGACGCCCGCAACTCCGTCGTAAACCGTTATGCTGAAATTCATTTTAAATCTCCCGGAAACCGTAAATTTTTCTAAAACAAAAAATTCTGTCCTTTCCCGTTTATGAACCCTAACGTGAGGAGAGGCTTTTATAGCAGGTTATATCAGGAAGGTGACCTTTGTTTATGTTTAGATCAGTCTTTCCCAAAGTGGGCGACAACGCCCCCTTGTGGGCGCTGAAAGTCTTAAAGGGGGCGGAGTGGGGCCCAGAAAAAAATTAGGGGCGTTGTATAGAAGCTTGGAGGGTGATTTATTTCATCTGGTTGCATTTTTAATTGAAACAATGGGGGCGCTAAAACGTAATTTGTTCTCAAAGTGGGCGGTAGACAAAATAAGTTTGGGAGCCCCTGGTTTAGATCAAAATTAATTAAAACAAAGTACCTACTTAATAATCCGCTTGGCAGGGCTAAGAACAATAATTGTACACCTAATTTACATTTACTTAAGATACTTTGCAAAGCATTAGCATAGCATTAATGAAGCGATAAGCTAGCGCGGTGTTAACAAGCCTTAAACTAGAAATAACACTTTACTAAGTAGTCTTTAGTCATAACTTGAACATTAGCTAAATGGTTGTTTTTGTTCCATGCAAATGAGTTATTAGGCTAACTAATGACTGACAGTGTTACACAAAGGAAGACGAGTTACTTAAGCCCAAAAAACACAATATGAAAATGTATTGCTATTGTGAAAGAGGCCTTCTACACATTGCACGATATTTGCAAATTAGATGCAAAACAAGATCTCACAGTAACCGTACATTTTCACGTTGTAAAAAGTGGATGTAAGATATCGTTGCCCATTGTCAATCTTATGTACCTAAATATGAAATTTCATCAAAATCAGTTATGTAATTTTGGAGCAATTGCGACGCAAAGAAACATTTATAATATTTTACTAGCTGTCCCGGCAAACGTTGCTTTGCCATTATATTTAAAGCTATTTCGCCCGTATTATTTTATTGAAGTGACTAAATAAGTATGTCACCATGGCAACGTCGATCGCTATCCCGTCGCACAAACAATGGTCACCGTCAGTTTCGAGTTGTAATAATTTACTATTATTTATTCAACAAATGCACTTATATCAATATAAAAAGTACCCAGTAGCCGATTCTCAGATCCACTGAATATGCATATAAAATTTTGGTTTAAATCAGTAAAGCCGTTTCGGAGGAGTACGCGGCCTAACATTGTCACACGAGAATTTTATACATAAGTACATAAGATGTAGTAATTTATCACATGTTATGCAGAATATACCCCTGCTACTGACTCAGTAGAGACTAGAAATACCTCTGTCAATCCGACTTGTCCTAGTCTTAAAACAAGATGGCGTCAAGCGTTTAGTATGCAAAGAGCGTGCGTCAGTACATTACTAGGGCTTGCTTCGCTCGCGCTGATTAGTATTTCTATTGTGGCGCTAAAACCTGCATAGAAGTATAAGCTAGTTTTTGGGGATGTAGAAAACTAAATGATGTTCTCTACATCCCCTTTTTCGTTCTTTCAGAATGATAAATGCTTATTTACGTTGGTATTTAATACAGCTGTGGTTAGGGTTGCCACCCGTACTTTATAATAAAGTATTGTACGTTATTTAAGGTAATTGTACTCTGTGCTTTATATTAATATTAAAGTACGCTAAAATACTTCATTTCTCATAATTTGATTTCTGTTGAAGTCGTAAGTAGTTTTCGTTAAACGAAATTTATCTTTAACCTTTAACTATGGACGCGCGGTCTCACAGACCGCTCGTACCCTGCAAGAATCGCATCTACCCTACTTCTCCTAAAGCTTCATTCTTGCGGCGCTTAGTAGCTTCAGTTTAAGTCGAAAAATGTATTCTGATGCAAAAAAATACGACACCGACTGCAAGTTTGCAAAGTTATTTCGGTTTGAACTTCGAGCGCGGTCTGTCACTGTGAGACCCCATGTCCACGCTTCCCATACAAAGAATTATGTTTGTGTTTTTGGTAGTGCGCAATAATAATCTAGATAATATGTCTTGAAATAACTTCTGCTTATGTTTTTAGTGAAATTCTTCGTTGTAATACATAAAAAACTTGAAATCGGTCAAACGATTGGAATATTGCACTGAAAATGTTCTAAGGACCGTGTCTAGGAGAGCTAATATTCAGGAAATATTTTTTTTACAGCAAAAACTAATTGTATCTCTCTAGATAAGTAAAATTAATACTAACCACAATATATTTAGCTACATTTAAGCTATAATTACGTTTGTAGTGGCCTTTACCATGTGAAATGACTGCCAATAATTGTGTCCATGTTCGACCTACGTCAAAATTTTTATGTTACATGTTCAGAAGTATAAATTCTTATTTTTATATTTAACTAGATGTTCCGCGCGGCTTCGCCCACGTAAATTAGATATTTCACAGATAAATTAGTCCACCAAAAATAGGCTATGATCCTTCACATTGTCTACTTTTTATCTGTGCCAAATAACAGAAAAATTGCTCCACTAGTTCGTGAGATAAGCCCTTTTAAATAATTTTCCCCGTTTTTTCCACATTTTCCTCTATTTCTTCGCTCCTATTAGTCTTAGCGTGATAAAATATAGCCTATAGCCTTCCTTGATAAATGGGCTATCTAACACTGAAAATTTTTTCAAATCGGACCAGTAGTTCCTGAGATTAGCGCGTTCAAACAAACAAACAAACTCTTCCGCTTTATAATAATAGTATAGATATGGCTTATATTAATAGACAATTATGGCAAAAAGTTTTAAAACTTATGTTTCTTATATCAAAATGTCATTTTTTCGTCACAGGTCTTAAAAGTGACTTTTTTGCTAAAAATGCTTCAAATTTACAATATAATTTTGAATTTTAGATATTTAACATATACATTCCCTAAATCAAAATTATTAATAAAAAGCAAAAATAATACAAAAAAAATCTTTAAATTACCTAAAAAACAGACGAAAATACGAGCGGCCTGTCAGACCCCATGTCCATAAGTATGTTACAACTTTTAGATGTCCATAGTTAAAGGTTAAATATAATACTAAAGAAAAATAAATTGTACTTTATTTTTATACTGTGTACTTTATTTTTCTTACTTAGAGCACCCAATGTACTTTAAATACAAAAATAAAAGGTGGCAACCCTAGCTGTGGTTGTCGCCAAGTGCCAGAATGGATCGAAACATGTTGCTATACAACTGGCATCTGGATGCTACATACATGCAGAATCTACTGGCGCCGACTACTGGTAATGTTTAATCCTTGTCATTTTATTAATTGCATGCATTACGCCAAATTACTTTTCTTGCTGTTAATTGCAATAAAAAACAAACACATTAACAAGAACATGTCGTTAACGTTGGAATGTATGTAATTGTATGATTAACAACTATAGCATTACATTAACTAACTGCATTGATAACTTTATTAATACACACTCTGTATCATACAATGTGCTCCAAACCTTAGGCATCCATTACACGGTAGGTTTTGCTGTCAGTTTTACCACAGTCATGAGTCATGACTGTAACTGATGGATAACCTACCGTGTAAGAGCGTGACTGACGGTTGCATGCATGAAACTGATTGACGAAAATCTGGATATTTTGATTTTTGCTTCATGCAACCATCAGTCACGAATTTTGAGTGAGTGTTGACAAAATTGAAAAAAAAAATAGAAACGTATACCTTTGAAAATGTTGGCTTTGACTGACATAAAACTGAAGAGAATTGAGTGACCGTCTAATACCATTCGTCAGTCCATCAGTAACCTCAGTCAAACATAATTCATGTTTGACGGAATTGACTGTCGCGGTCGCTTGCATGAGCTTGTAATGGATGCCTAAGATGTGTGACAAAATTTCATAAAAAAGTCAAAGTAACATGCATTTAACAGTCGCACTTACGACCGTCGGCCTCACTCATGACGATTAAACTTCAATGAAATGAAGAGTTTTTACAGTATTCGTCTCTGAGTGCGGCAGTCAGGGACTTTTTTTTAACTGTAAAAAAGGGAAGATATTGACATAATATGCTCCAAACATGATCTGTCAAACTTTCATTCGGATGAAGAGTTTGATAGATCTTGTTTGGATCATGTTTGTCATGACTCATGATGAAGTTGGATCATCATTAAATGTCTGAGTGCCGCCGATAGGGTAAATAACTCCATGGTGTGCAATGTGCATTGATGGAATGGCCGTTTAGAAAACTTCCCAACTGCAATATTACAAACATGGCCATCCAACAACATGGCTCCCATCCTCCAAACGGACGTTGCATACACACATTTTTGTGAAGTGTTTTGTTGGAACCAGCCCTTTGGTTGGATAGATGTATCATGTACCCAATAAAACCCTAAGAAGTAACAAATGCAATGGCAAGGGAGTACTAAAAGTCAACTACCTATAATACAAGAGCAAGACAGCAATAGATGTTACTACGGATGTGTTAATGGATGTTATTGATAAGTAGGCATTGGCAAACCCTAAGTGGCAAATGCACCGGCCTGGGAGTACTAAAAGTCAACTATACAAGAGCAAGACATACACATATACAAGAGCAATAGATGTTATTGACAAATGATAACCAATATACTGCATTGGCAAACCGCCTTGGCAGTTACCAAGTCACCTTCCAACCGCCGGTGGAATACTTAGAGTGCATTACGACAGGCCGTCACAGCCTGAATAATTAATATTTGCATATGACTCAGTCGGAAGCCTTTGCTGTGCATCATCAGCATCACTCCAGGGTCATTGGAGCAGAGACCTGAACAATGCTGGATTGTATAATTAAAGATAAAATAGAAATCGAATCATAGGCAGATGAACCTATGTTCTTTGGTCGAATTCTATGGTGTGTCATGGCCATTACCAAACCAAATTGCGAAGGTCCGCTATCTATATTAATTTCTCCAGTAGTACAGATTTCCGGAGCAACGTTAGACCAAATTATTTATTCCTAATTAAATTTTCGTGCAAACATCAGAAAGCGAAGAAAAATTTATTGGAAAGGTGGTGCTGAGTTATAAATCTCAGTCGCGAGCACGACGGAGCGAAAAAGTTAGAAGCAAAAACTCCAAGATTCTCTTAACTGGTGCAATTAATTACTTTTAAGATTTATAGGCACAGGCCACAATATTTCGAAGCTAGCGTGATGCATGGGCGTGAAACGCTATAAATATTGTTTGTTTTATTGAAAATTCCTCCTTAATTCATGAAGCCCCAAGCGGCCACATCCCGCCGCGATAACAATGAAAAAGCTATTGTGTCTCGTTTTGCCACGACTGATGATGATAATACTGCGTTTTAATATTTATGGGGCAATTATAAAGTCGTTTTGAAATGTTAATATAAAAATAAATTGTAATTATGTAGGCTTGTTTTAATGTGAGCAGCGACGCGTTACGTCCGGCTCTTATCGCGTCTGAAGCGTGAATGCCATTAAGCGCGAAATGCCTGCGCAGGCGCCGCTGGCGCCGCGCTTCCGTCTCCAACCGGAAGCTAGGTGTCGCAACATCAATACAGCAACTATACTATTACCCTATCGCTTTACATCTCGGTCGTTATGCACTATTGATTACGGCGCATTTTTCACATTACACTTCACGCAACTGTAATTATATCATGTACAGTAGCTTGTTTTGATAATTAAGATATAATATCGCTGTACAGTTTATTCAAATGCCTACTTAGTAATTTGTTTATCATTACGCAGAAGTCTGAAGCACGTTATAACTTATAGTGCGTTTGTCATCTCTTATCTATAATGACACAATTTGATTGTTTGCATTAGTTACCGAGACTACTGAACCGATTTTAGTGAAATTTGACCCAGAGTAAACGAAGAGAAAATTGAATATTTTCCCTATTAAATAATCGATTAGATCATACGACAAACGCCATGTTTACAATAATTCGTCGATCGATATTCTCGGCGATGTAATTCATGGAAATGTGTAGATATAAGAAGAATATGACGCATAATATATGTAAACAAATGTAAATCTTTGAATAGAGATCGTGGTGGGAATACTGGACTTATTTATGACTACAATACTTTGGTGCCAATTGCCAAGTTATTTGACCCAATGAGAAGGCGGACCTGGGTATTGCGTGCCAGTAGTAAGAATAAGAGAGGAATTAATCCTAACATGGATATTCGTGAGTGGCTGAGTGGAGCTGAGTGTTTGTAGCTTCTTCAATGTACCAGACAAAGAAAAGTCAAGCTCAGTCCTTCCGTCTCCAAGACTTTAAAGTAGCTTAAAAATCCTGAATAAGAAATGTGCACCGCAAACCAATATATATTGTGATTTGATTAATCCTTCGATCGCGGATTCTTGGAAATGCTATTGTATTCTATTGTTGTCGCGATCACCGGTGCTTTATGGGGCTTGAAGGATTAAGACATTACAAAAACCAATTTTTTGCTTTTAAATACTACGTGCTGGATATGTAAGTAGGTACATAGTTACATACACATAGTATGTACCTACTTATGCGGCTGTCATCAAGTAAGTATGTACTCGTACTCAGTACTACATACTTACTTGATGACAGCCGCATTGCGACAAAATTCGTTTATCCCGCGGGAGCCGGACATTTTTCTGAGACAAAAAGTATCATTTGTCCTTTCCCGGGACTCAAAGTATCTCCCAAACAGCAAAATCGGTTCAGCGGTTCAGGCATGAAGAGGTAACAGACAGACACACTTTCGCATATTTTTATTATTTTATATTATTAGTATGAATAATAAAAATGTAACTCCAGATAGTTTATGGGAGATCGCAGACGACAGACTTTTGTGCGATCAAAGTCTGCGGCTTACATACATTCCGCATGGCGCGCGCCATCAGATTGTATGGAAGCCGCAGACTTTGATCGCACAAAAGTCTGTCGTCTGCGATCTCCCTATAGCTCATGATTATCTACAATTAACCGTCACCCAAGGCAGGTGTCCACTCACCCTTGAATCGCGACACGATGACGCCACCGCCGCCGCACCGCAAAATAAACCGTAATGCGTGGTAATAAATGCGGTTTTCCGTTATCAAGGACGACCCTTTTAGGACAGTCGGCGCCTACTTTTTAGGCGCCGGCATATCTGTTTTAGGTTAGTTAATGGAAATGTTACTGACTAAAATATATTTCTATACGGTAGTCGATACAAGACAAAACATTCCAAGATGGATAGTAAAATATTATGTAGAGAATTAGAGATCAAGAGGATTACTTTTCTTAAGAAACTAAAATATTAAACTTAAGTACTTATAAATTATGGTAATTTAGCTTCTTTTCTTTATCTTTTGCTATTATCGAAATCTCTATATTATATCTCTACCGTAGGTAGTACTTACAACTCAGTGATCTCTACTATAGCATAAATGCGAAAGTGTGTGTGACCTCTTGGCTTAAAGTTTAAACTGCCAAACTGGTGTAAGTAAATGATATTAATAACTAGCTGTCCCGGTCAACTTTGTGTCACTTTAAAACCTTCCCTGGACTTCTACGAATATTTTAAGACCAAAATCAGCCCAATCCGTTCAGCTGTTTTCGAGTTTTAGCACGACTAACACATTTGAAAATCCATTTATATATATATATATATATATATATATATATACTAGCTGTCCCGGTGAACTTTGTGTCACTTTAAAACCTTCCCTGGACTTCTACGAATATTTTAAGACTAAAATCAGCCCAATCCGTTCAGCCGTTTTCGAGTTTTAGCGCGACTAACATATTTGAAAATCCATTTTTATATATATAGATATATAATATACAGATTGGTATGCAGATACTTTTGAAACAGGGAAAAGACAGAATAGTTTAGACGGAAAAATGTATGGCGAAAAATAAACAGCGCAACGGAGTTGTAATTACCAATAGGCTTGATGACTATTTTTTTTTCTTATTGGTAATTGAAATACCTTAAAAAATAGAAACATCGCTGAAAGAATGACTCTGATAGCTTAAAAATTCACCAAGATATGACAATTCAAACATCTCATAAAATAGACCTGCCCGAAACGCTCCATACAAAGTGCTACGAAAGACTGACGTCACTCTTTCGTAGTTTGTATGGATCGGGAGAGAACTTTGTTCGATAGGTATATTAAATATTGCGTTTATGAAAGTGGTTTCATAACAAAAGTTGCTTTAAATTGCATAATAATATATCGAATGGTATACAAATATTAAGAAATTTAATTGAAAAAAAAATCGACTTGATTATTATCCATCTTTGAAGGCGCATAACAAAAAAAATACAAATGCTATCGAGCTGTTATTTTATTAACAAAATTCGCTAATCTTTGACCTTGTCATCATCCCTATTATAATTCATAAACTAGGTTAGTTTAATATAAAACAAGCTACGTAAGTAATTTCTAGTGATATATGAAACTTGCGAACAATAGGGGTGTCATCTACATAAAAATAGTCGAGCATGGTGTTGCTAGCCGCGATAACGTAGCCTTGCTGGTTAAAATCGATAAGTTAAGAGCCTCCCAAGGTCAGCCAACATCGATACCGCTAAATTGGATTGACTAGGGATTTTCTAGACTAAAATAAATGTCTGTAGTCTGTAGACTAAATGTGTCCGTATTTTAGTGTCTAAACAATTTTTGTTTATCTATCTATGGGTTGATAAAATAAAACTTCAGTTGAATGATGATTTCTGCAATGTCAAACACTCAAGCCATGTATGATGTAACGCTTTTTTGATTGGTTAAAACTTTTTTGCTTTTTCTAAAGGTCCGTCAAAGTTCGAAACCTCTGTGTAATTTTTCCTAATTGGCATAGGTGCAGCAAGTGGAATATTTAAACTGTTACAGCAGAAATAAATTTGATAATTGGCCAAATCGAATCACAAATATTGTTTATTGTTATGAATTGTTATTCTGATGACTTCGTGTGTGGTTTAGTGTCTAGACAAGTTTTATTAACTAAATGAAGTTGTTTCTTGAATTAAGAAAGAAAAGACACAAAATTTCACAAACGGTAACTTTATCCGGTTAGATGTGAAAAAGACAAATCCATACACTTAAATATTAGGCCGTGTTCACACCAAACTGACTATAAGCCGCTGAATGTGAGCGAGCGTTACGCAGTTTATTGTATTTCCATACAAATTCACTTTTTCGTTCACACCTAACTGACTATACGCCATTACGCTAGTCGTAGGCGCGGACATTCGATACCGTATATTTTCACGTTCACACTGGGGCTCACAGTGAGCCTGCTGTTTGGCAGTTTGGTCTGAACACGGCCTTATAAATGCGAAAGAGTGTCTGTCTGTTACCTCTTCACGCCCAATCACTGAACCGATTTTGCTCAAATTTGGTATGGAGATACTTTGAGTCTCGAGAAAGGACATAGGATTTTTTCGGGATAAAAAGTAGTTTATCCCGAAAAAATTTACGGTTCCCGGGCGGTAAATGAATTTTTTTGCAACGGAGTTGCGGCCGTCACGCGTCATCTAGTTAAAAATTGTTCACCCTGTTTTTGTGGCACCCCTAACGTTTTTGAAATTGGAAGTGAATCGTGACGTCACTGGCGCTTATGGCGTGTCGCGCACATGTATCTAATTTTATTGCATTCTCTATTTTATTGCAGTGTGTTAGAGTGTATTTTACGATGTCATTTAAAAGCCATCAAGAGATTTTAGACTTGCGGCCAGTAGTTTAGCTGCTGGTGATTAATGTTTTATTTTAAGTTGTGACAACATTTTTAATACTGATATTAATGCAATTTATGAATGACGATATAGTCAGAGTTGTTTTGGCTCAGTAACAAAGATCAGTAAGTAATTCTTTTTTCATAAGAGCCCGAAAAGCTAAACAACTGTTATACTATAGTCTGTACCTACTAGTAGCCAAGGGCCAAGGCTAGTTCTTCCTCAGAGAGTAGCCCTAGTCTGTAACTCTGTAATAAGGCATTCAGAATATGACCCCCGCAACTCCGTTGCGCCAAAAATTTAACGCGCGGGAATCGTATAATTTTCCGGGATAAAAAGTATCCTTATTCCTATGTCCTTTTTCGAGACTCAAAGTATGTATCTCCAAACCAAATTTAACCAATATTAGTTCAGCGGTTTGGGCGTGAAGAGGTAGCAGACAGACATACTTTCGCGTTTATAATATTAGTATTTAGTACGGATATGGATGAATAAAACCGATAGTGGCGTTAGGACTTAGGAGTTAGGACCTAGGAGTTAGGACCTAGGAACTCTACGTCGATGCTTGGTACCAAAATGTTACTTGCACCTTTTATTAAGCCAATAAACAGTGCTGTAGACAACATAATCCATTCTCATAGATTATATTATCAAAATATAAGTTACTTAAGTAGGACTTACACGTAAAATTGCACTCTACTCCGATGTAAATAAAATAGGAATTTGTGTGCAAACCACCCTGTATGTATGGCGCCAAGTCTACGAGTTATCAGATCGTTTTGATAAGGTATCGACAGGTGACGTCATAGCGATCGATAAACTTTCGGGGATTTTGCAAATTGTCTGACAGTGCCTATCCTCGACTTAGCCAGGCATCAGTCCACAGATTCAACCGATTGGCCTACTAATAGCCGCTCTTTAGATTTCATAATTTACATAACTTTGATTCAGTTTTGACAAAACTCCATACGTTCTGTCAAAATCTCTATAAAAATAAGTATAATTAACAAAGGTATTAAATATTAATGTCTGAGTGCAAGCCTTTTTAGCCGGTTTAAAATATTCTAATCCAGTGCTTCATCTCTACTGGAATAATGTAAACGGACAATATAATTCAATTCGGTCCATTCCAGTTTTTTAGGGTTCCGTATCCAAAATGGCAAAAAACGGAACCCTTATAGATTCGTCATGTCTGTCTGTCTGTCTGTCTGTCTGTCTGTCCGTCCGTATGTCACAGCCACTTTTCTCCGAAACTATAAGAGCTATACTATTGAAACTTGGTAAGTAGATGTAGTCTGTAAACCGCATTAAGATTTTGATACAAAAATGGAAAAATTATTAAAAATTTTAGGGGTCCCCATAGGTACAACTGAAACAAAAAAAAATTTTTTTCATCTGGCCTATGCGTGTGGGGTATCTATAGATAGGTCTTCAAAAATCAGATTGAGGTTTCTAATATCATTTTTTTCTAACCTGAATAGTTTGCGAGAGAGACTCTTCCAAAGTGGCAAAATGTGTGTCCCCCCCCCCCCCCCCCCTCTAACTTCTAAAGTAGGGGTATGATAATTCTAAAAAAATATATATGATGTACATTACTATAAAAACTACCAACGAAAATTGGTTTGAACGAGATCTAGCCAGTAGTTTTTTTATACGTCATAAATGATAAACCTTAATTTAACTTTTATTATATCAAAAATGAAATCTATATACTTATTATAAAACGAAGTCGCTTTTTTTTCCCTCATGTCCCTTTGTTCCCTTTAATCTTTAAAACTACGCAACGGATTTTGATGATTGTTTCAGTGTTAGATAGCCCATTTATCGAGGAAGGCTATATTTTATCACGTTAAGACTAATAGGAGCGAAGAAATAGAGGAAAATGTGGAAAAAACGGGGAAAATTATTTGAAAGGGCTAACATGAACGCGCTAATCTCAGGAACTACTGGTCCGATTTGAAAAATTCTTTCAGTGTTAGATATATATATTTCTATATTTTAGCACGCTAAGACTAATAGGAGAATGTGGAAAAAAACGGGGGAAATTATTTGAAAGGGCTTATCTCGCGAACTACTGGAGCAATTTTTATGTGATTTGGCACGATAAGAAGTAGACCACGTGAAGGATCATAGACTATCGATTTTAATCATTTTTTCAGTGGCTATATATTTTATATCCGTGCGACGCCGGGGCGGGTCGCTAGAATTAAAATAAATCAAAAACCTTATAATTTCATATAAATAATTCTTATTGCTGCTGCGGAACCCTTCATGGGCGAGTCCAACTCGCACTTGGCCGGTTTTTTACAGTTTACATTTATCCAGTAGCAATCCACTATCCAACGTTGGATTGGAATAATGTAAACCGACCAATTTATCGTTACGACTTCTTGCGAAAGTTATCACTCTACTAAATTATTAATTTAACTACTGCAATTATTTTTGCTGCACCAAGTAATGCTATACCTTGGCGCCTGGCGGCTTCTGAATTCTAACTGATAGTACGTATACTGTATTAGTATGGAATTATGATAGCTACAGCTATCAATAAGGAGTTTTGGCGGGCATGTGAAAGAGTGCTGTTGTGTTTTTGTATTATTTTCCTAAAATTGTGTTAGCTGGGTTTTTAATGTGTAATATTGGTAGAATATTAACCATTAGATATTCGTGTTCATGCACAAGTGTAGGAAAGTGATGTAATATCCAGAAACGTGCTATTCTGTGTTCCCTCCAAAACTCCATCGAAAGTTTCAGTAAAGCGTCTACCACTTTACTGAATTGACCGACTTGACTCCTGTGACTATATTGACTTTTACTTAGACTTTGACTAGACTCTAGACCTGACGATACATGAAAACGATGATGAAAATTATAATAGGAGGAATATGGTTTTCCCGCCATATTCCTTACCTTTTTACCTTGTCTGTGGCACAACATACACATCCTTTGTGTCAAGTTGCCAAAAAAGAAGAAAAAGAAAGCTATCAATAATCTGATGTAATCTCCAGTTTGTTCATTTCAGTTTTCGGATAGGAAGACGGCTTGGATCCTATTGGCGTACGTCACCGCTACATAATATTATGTTCTTTATAACAATACTAAATTTAGTTCAATAATGCGGTTCAGTGATCAACTGATCACTAACCAACCAAAAAGTTGTACACATTCTATAGAACGTTAGCAACTGAATAATTTTTCAATGTAAGTTAATGTTCTTTTAATTTATGATAAGAACGATTGATGAAATAAAAATAAAACGTTTGTCTTTATGTGGCTATCTGGGGTCAAAAGAAATCTGGTTTTGAAGTTTTTATCGGCGTCAGTAGTAGTAATAAAAAGTTATGATAACACGCAGAAGTTAAATAGACCTCGTTATTAGGAAACTATAGAAGCAGGTGTCAATTTCATTTCTGCGTGTTGCAGTGACTACCTAGTCTAGTAGGCTGAAAGCTTATAGTGTCCTATTTAGGCCCAATTCTTGTCCCTCGAACTTTACTTCGATTCTCAGGGGAATAGTTCAGAGTTCAGACAGCCTGACATCTGAATCTCAGGAGTTCAGGCCGTGGTGCAGTCTTGTAATTTACGACTTTATGACGTATTCTTTAATATTTTGCTTTCGAGGTTACTTGATTCAAATTTCCTAGTAAGGGAAAGGCACTAATGCTAGACACGGAACTAATAGATGACACTTAAGACAAAAATACCATAAAAATAAGAATTACTCTAATTATTTCTCAACACTGTAAATTTTATAAGCTTCTTAAGCTATCTGTTGATGTGAAAAAATATATTAGGGACGCCTTCGGGAACAAAATTTTAAAATGGGATCAGTTTTCGTAAATAATGTGACAGTGTCAACACGCGTTCGGCAATTTATTAGCAAATAAGTTAAGGAAGGCGAAATTTTGCACGTAAGTTTTGAATACATTTGTTTGATTTTTTGTAATTTCTATTGATTTCATTGAATTAACGGTCATGTTGTATACACTAATTAATGTTTAATTTATGATTTTTTATCTATTTTCCCTAACAATATAAAGGGTGTCTACTATTAGTTCTTGAAAATGTAAAAAACCTAATAGATGACATGGATCCTTTTAGTTTTGCAATACATACTAAAGTTATTTTGTAGTTTATTCTACTGCAAAAAATATAATTCTATTAACAAACTAACAACTTAGAACTACTGTACCTAAAAATGGACATGGTGTCTAATATTAGACCTTGTACTGATCTAAAAATTGATTGCTTTAGTTTTTTAGCAGTAAAAAGAAGAAAAAGGAGAGCTGAGAAAAAAAAAGAAGAAAAAAGAAGAGGCAAGAGAAGCACAGAGACTAAAGACTGAAAATAAATTTGCTAGGAAAAAAATATGAAAAATAAAAGGAAAGATAGTTTCAGCATGGAAGAAGAATGGATAGAATCTGGAGACAACGTGGATAATATTTCTGATGCATGTAGGTAGTTATTATGATGAAATAAATGAAATCTTTTGCAAAACGGCAAATAAAGAATTTTATACGTGGGAGAGCCATGCTTCGGCACGAATGGGCCGGCTCGACCGGAGAAATGCCACGTTCTCACAGAAAACCGGCGTACCGTTAAAAGGCCGGCAACGCACTTGCAGCTCTTCTGATGCTGCGAGTATCCATGGGCGACGGAAGTTGCTTTCCATCAGGTGACCCGTTTGCTCGTTTGCCCCCTTATTTCATAAAAAAAGACCTAATAATATGAAAAATGTAAAATGTAATTTAATGTTCTATGTCAACGATTAGTTCATATTGGCAGAATATTGGTGTCTACTATTAGTGATGTTCGTTTTTTGTGATGTCATCTATTAGCTCTTTCACCCCTAAGGCTACAACCTCGACCACTAAGTTTACAAAAAGACCAATAATATTTTATTTTATTGATTTGTCAGAGAATAATGATAAAAGTTTTATTTTGTAAGAGTTACTGAAGACACGGAAGAAGTTATCAATCCATTATTTTCATAAATATATATTTTATAACATTCAAATGTTTCATGTTTCCTTAAAGTGTCTGCCATTAGGTCTTTTCCCTTATATATTTGTTACGGTACTTAGTCTAATAGCTAGCTAACCTAGGGACCTAGGTGCCAACCGGTCGTAACTCACATTGTATTAGTTTGAAACTTGAAAGCAAAGAAAGACATCACATTGCGTAAATAATGCGTAATAATCAACAAGCCAACATCTTACGTGAACTGATGTTACTTAATCCGATTACAGTATTGTTACATTATGTTAATTCGAAACTTACCTAATGTTCCAAGATCCGAGGACTCCGATGATGCTTCGTCACTTATAACAACAGCGATCTGGTACAACACCAGCACAAATAACACACCAAAATTTACAGTCGCCATCGCATTTAAAAACTATCCTTCAGTAATTAGATGCACGAAAAATCCACCAATTGATTGGCACCACGATTGACCATAATCATAAGTTTTATTTCATTATTCACACATCACTGCACACAATAATCCAAATTCCAAAGTCAAAAATCCAAGTGCGAAATTATGTTTTCGAACTTTTCACTTGCGTTCATTACAAAAATTAACACACGCACCGCTCACGACAGCGCGCATCCAACTGAAGTGCGGCGAAAATAAAGTGGCAACCCGCAACAGCAAGTAGCAACTAGGAGCATGGCGCGCATGCGTCACACGTGTGGGAGAGGGATAGCACGAGAAACTAGTAGTAGAAGGAGCAAGACAAATTGCACATTAATGTTGTAACTTGATATCGACAATAAAAAATAATAATTTCCAATCTTCGTAATAATTTATATTTTGGTAATGTCACAGAATATAAGTACTAAGTAATGTATTAAAATATGTTAAAATGATTAATAGTTTTTCATGATTAATATTCTGCTACATATTTTTAGGTACGGTAATTAAAATGTACTGTTTATTAATAATACATGATTTATTTTATGTTAATTACAGTAATGACAAAAAATTAGTACCGTATCTTATATAGTATTACTTAATAAATAATTTAAAAAATATGAAAAAAATACTCATCTTATTGTATCACTATTCACTATCCTCCTGTTAAACAGAGTCCGATATAAAGTTATTTAAGGCCTTAAAATTTTATGTTAATTATAATAATTATTAATTAATGTTCTGGTTAAATTGTCAAAAATCTTACTATTGTGTGTTTAAGTATTGTGAAATATTGTTGGCCTATAAGTTACTAAGGTTTATTTGTGAATATTCCATAATAATATCAATATAGAGCAGAGCTGTTCTTAATAAAATAATAACTAAGAATACTAAAATAACTTTTCTTTAATTTGTATTTGAAAGCAACTATCGATATTTTTTATCGATTATATTTAAGTACATGTCTCAACTTGTCTACAAATGAGTCGATCCCAGAATGTTTGGCCAAAGCAATTATATACCTTATGACTTGAAATATTAAGTTCAATTTGATTTGGAAGCAAAATATAAACAAAAATGAGTGAAGCGCCAGGCATTTTGTGTGCGGCCACGCGATGCATTCTTTGTTTTGTTTTTGTTGTCGCAACTTTCTATACTCTAGTATCTAAGTGTGGCCCGAGCATGATAGTAGGTAAAAATTGAACCTTTTTCTTTACCGATTGTTTGTTAATTGTTATCTGGGACTGGGACCACTTATTGGGCCCACTTTTGGTATTCTTTGTTCTTGAAGATGATTCATTTGAAGAGGTCCAGGTAAAATATTTTACTAAGTACGTAAAGGATGTTATGACTTTTGCAAATAACTCAAGTGCTTTAATTTGTTCGAACTTTCTGAAAAAAATTAAGTAGACCTTCCTAGTTCCTACCTCTAAACTGTACTCGGCGAAACATGGCGATAGCGGTCATTGACTCCCTGTCAAAAACTTGTCATTTTCTATACAAAGCCGCAATTGACAACATCTGACACTACATTGTCAATCGCAGTTTATATAGAAAATGACAAGTTTTTGACTCGAGTACAGTGTACCTACTTATAGTAACAACAAACAAACAAAAAACAAACTAAAAGCGTTCCGCAGACCTCATGTAACTCGTAAGCTCAATATACCTACACACATTAAGTGGCGATAACTACTGGCAGTATTAGAAAACATTGTTTTTGATACACATAACTTATACACAAAACATTAACCGCAAGTAAGACGTTCGCGGGCCGCATGCGGCCCGCGGGCCGCGTGTAGCCGACCGCTGCTCTAGAGCGATAGAGTGGAGCTGGAGGGATTAAGTCTATAAGTAGATACTTTGACATATATACCGAGTACAGTATAGTAACTAGCTTTAAGATGAATGATTGGGTTGGAGACCAATCATTCATCTAAGGCCGCTATCCCTAACCCGCGGCCCGCCGGGACTTCATTTGTGGCCCGCGTTAAAATATTATGTTAAACCATTTTGAAATTCACGTCCACCGGCAAAATAATGTAGTCGTCGTGATAGTCGTAAATTTTCTTCCACTTTTAAATCGTTAATTTTGAAGAATGTAATTTTTTAGCCCTAAAAATTTTTGTTGTGGCCCGCGTGAAAAAAAGGTTGGGGACCACTGATCTAAGGTAACTAGCTTGGTTAGGACTAAGGACTTAGGTAGAAGCACGGTAGAAGATAAACGAACTCTCCTCACTCCTGCAGGATTCAGTATCTACGTACCCCATAGAAACTATTTACTATTTAGTTAAATCTGTGTTATTATTATAAATAAATATTAGGTATACTTACCCTGGATATTTACTGAAATCATAAATTGCATTGTTGCAACTTGCAGCGTCCAAAAAAACACGCTATTCAAAATTTGAACGAGATCCATTCGAAGAGCAAAGACTATCTTCAAACAGCCTCAGCAAAAAACCAAGCAAAAAGTCGGTAACCGAAAAATCCAAATTTTACAGGAGCGATGTTTTACTGTTTTTTGTGTATATTTTGGCAACGCGGGGAAATATTTAAACGTTGATATATGAAATAAAACCTATTTTTTTGGTGCATGTAATTGTTTAATCAGTATGCAAATATGTTTAATCTTAAGCTAGTAATCTGTGAAAATAAATAATACAGGATAAATCATGAGTAAAAAATTACGCTATTAACACTTACAGGGTTTTTGCAGTAACTTTACAAAAAACTACCATCCGTAACATTATATTATGGACTTTTATAACGTAATTTATAATGTCAAACAGGGCGCGTATGTTAATATTACGATGTTATTGCGGTTATATAATATTTATGCAGAAACTGTATTGCTAAATTACATTAGTTTTAATAAGAAATTTAATGCAGTGTTAGCACTAATACCGATATTTATTCGACAAATTTATTAATTGTAATATTACAAGGTTTGAAGGAAACACACAGAATATTGTGTATTAATAAGGTTTATTCATATCAAAACAAATTATTGAACTCTCAAATCAGTTTTACGAAAAACACGAAGTAATTAAGGGGGTCTAGGTCAAGAAACGGACGATTTTCAAGATTTAAACGGGGGACAGGAGACATAACAATATAGTAATTTTAATTATGAAAAAAATATACGTGTTAGTTAAGGATCTAACACATTGAAATTCATATTCCATTACACAATATCATGAACTTCACTCGGCTATATTCAGATGGATGGTATGGACAAAACAAAAATCGTTATAGTATTTTTGCGCTTTACCTATTTACGGTATTTATGCTGCTAAACTTCTTGCGATTTCTATAACTCATAGATTTTTTGAAACAGGCCATAGTCAAAACGAGGGGGATTCTATGCATGCTTGTATAGAAAAAAAATCTAAAGAATAAAATATTGTTGTGTTGAAGGAAACACACAGAATATTGTGTTTATTCATATCAAAACAGATTATTGAACTCTCAAAATCAATCAATCAATCAAAATTGGTTCGGCTAGTGCTTTCAGTCACACACTTTGCGCCTGCAATTTTATAGTTTTTTGATCGTCGTTATTTTATACATCAATTAAATCGAGTCAAATAAACGATACTTACTAGATATATTCTTTCTTTTTAATTCATTACAAAAATTATCTGAAAATTCCAAACAATTTGGACATAGTAAGTACTATGGCAATTTCGTTAAAAGAAGATGTAATTTTGGGATTTTTTTCTATCGAGTGAAGTTCATGATATTGTGTAATGGAATATGAATTCCAATGTGTCAGATCCTTAACTAAGATATATATTTTTTTCATAATTTAAATTACTATATTTGTCTCCTGTCCCCCGTTTAAATCTTGAAAATAGTCCGTTTCTTGACCTAGACCCCCTTAATTACTTTGCGTTTTTTATAAAACTGATTTGAGAGTTCAATGATTTGTTTTGATATGAATAAACACAATATTCTGTGTGTTTCCTTCAACACAACAATATTTTATTCTTTAGATTTTTTTCTATACAAGCATGCATAGAATACCCCTCGTTTTGACTATGGCCTGTTTCAAAAAATCTATGAGTTATAGAAATCGCAAGAAGTTTAGCAGCATAAATACCGTAAATAGGTAAAGCGCAAAAATATAACGATTTTTGTTTTGTCCATACCATCCATCTGAATATAGTGAAAATTTATTAAAACCTCTCTCTTTTTCACTTTTGAAAAATAATAATAAGGCACTTCCTATTTCTGTGCTACCTCTTTTGGCTTTGATAATGCCACACATAACAATATCCTATTTTCCGAATAGCATCGTAAACAGTAAAATTGTAGCAAGGATATTTCCGTTTATAATGGAACGCTGACACTTCAGATTGAGGTATACTCAATACCTTAATTGCATAGCAATTAGCATTTATCAAAACCATAATGAATTTATTTTACGGCAATAATCCGGTAAACAGGTGTTACCAAAATAAGATGAATATATATTTATTTGTAAGATTGGGTTACAGTACTTTTGCTCGTAAAGTTTTATAATTTGTTTCCGTGCAATAAACATATATTTCATTATATCTTCATAAATATCACAAAGAAAAATCCAGAAAAAATTCACAAGGTGTATTTCGGTCTTCTGATTACGAATTTCACATAACAGGAAAAGTCCATAATAACACATTACGGACTTTTTGCTTGGGGGCGTCGAAAGGCATTCGTCCCGCAGGCTTTTGTTAAATGGAATGCGTCCAATCGGGAATGTATACTATAGACGGCGGCCATGATTTTAGCTTTCCTACGTGTTTCCTACCGTTTCTACTTTTATTGCTATTTTTCTTTATAACTGGACTTATAGTTAGATATAAGTCCAGTTTGACCTACATGGGAGAGGTATCTGCACGCTTATCCAAAATAATGAAAAACAACGATATGCATGTCGCATTCAGGACAAATAATACTTTAAAACATCATTTATGTCATAACAAAGACCGGATTGATGAAAAATATCAGTCCGGTGTCTATAAGACCGATTGTCCTGAATGCGATAGTGTATATGTGGGTCAAACTGGACGCAGCTTTGAGACTCGGTATAAAGAACATATCGCGGCTTATAGGAATGGTCATCCTGATAAGTCACATTTTGCTAAACATCTTTTAGATAGTAATCATACCGTGCCCGATGGCCATTCCTATAAAGTTTTACATAAATGCGATAAAGGCTTTCGGCTGAGCGTGTTGGAACAATTAGAGATCATAAAAGAAAAGAAAAATAACAGATTTGCATTGTTGAATGACCAAACTTGCTTGACTACGTCACCGCTTATTAATATGTTCGGGGGTACTGGTGAGGGTAGTGGGGGTAGTAGCGGGGCTCGATAGGGTATAAAAGGTTGTGTTTTGGCCGGTGGCGGCACTTGACGTACGTTGTTCGTAGAGTCCACATCCTGAGAATGCTCCGGTGTTGGAGCGAAACGCGCCTCGAGGTTTTCAACCTGCATGGTGGTGAGGGGCCTTGCACGGATTTGCCAACATTATTGCTTGTGTGGTGGTGGTGTTTGCAAGTTCTTGCATGCGAGTGTACGCATAGGCAGTGTGGGAGGAGGGAGGTGCTGTACGCATGCCTATGCGTACACTCACTCATTTACTTAAAGGCGGAAGTTTATTTCGCGGAATATTGCTAAAAATAATAACAAACTAAATTTTAAGCTATGGATTTCCGCAAAGTAACGCCTGATTCCATTAACTATTTAAAATCGGTGAGCATGACCATCAGGCACGACTCTACATTAAGTTAACAAAATTACATCGTATAGCCGCCCAAAATGTTTGGTTCAATCAACAATGCAAACGTCTAAATGTCGTTCCTAATTATATTAATGTAAGAACCAACACGCACAGCAGAGCCTCCAATATTGCTATCAAAAAAGCCGAGACTATCTGGCTTAACGAAGAGACACGTCATTGGTTTACCGTTAGGGATAATTTAAAATTACATCTCAAAGTTCTTTATACCGAGCTCTCTTTTAAATTACATAATATCGAATTCGATCGCTACGATGAAAAGGCACGCCATTTCGCAGCAATCGAAGTGCACGCTAAATATTTAAGTCAAAAGAAAAAGCTTCAGACTTTGGTAAATAAAAACAGGATTGTCCAATCACATACAGAATCTAGGTCTGAACCTTTGTCCTTCCACCCTCGCGTCAAAAACTAAACCAGCGTACAATTTGCCAAGGATGAGATGACACTTTCGGAAAAGGGTCTTAAATATAATATCACTCCTAATATTAATCAGAATGCTTTGGAAATGCTTGCGGTGGATTCGGAAATAACTGCCGTAGTTAATAAGAAAGATAACATGGTTAAGGGCCTACTAGCCAATGAAATCAAAGGTACTCCTTCCGGTTCCTCTTTTAACCCCGAAAGAGTGGCTTTGAGGTCATTAAAACAAACAATAGATAATAATAACTTAGTAATATCGAAAGCGGATAAGGGTAAAACAGTAGTAGTGATGGAGCGCGACGATTATTTGGACAGAGTTAATGACGTGTTTCAGGGTGAACAATTTCTAAGGGTTCCTTCTGATCCAACAAACAAGTTTTTAGCTAAGCTTAAATTAGCAATTAATAATAATCAATATTTCTTTCAAACTGAATCATCAAAGAAAAAACTCATCCCAATGAATCCTCGCGAACCATCACTGTACGGCTTGCCAAAGATTCACAAAACTGATATTCCCATGCGTCCAGTTGTCTCATACATAGGTGCACCAGCATACGAGCTGGCAAAGTCACTTAATTTCATAATAAAAGAAAAGCTCTCATTTCGGCCACCTTATGCCATAAAAAATAGTCTACAATTAGTCAACAAAATTAAAGATGTGGCTTTGCCACCTCGTTGCAAATTAGTTTCACTTGATGTCGATAGTTTATTCACTAATGTTCCACGTAAGGAAACATTGGGTATTTTAAGAAATGCATTAGAAAAACGTTTACCTCCTGGTGAAAGTAATGAATTGCTTACTCTTACTAAAACCTGCATGGAACAAAACTACTTTCGATTTAACGGCGAATTCTTTGTTCAAGACGACGGTCTAGCTATGGGTTCACCTTTAAGTCCTTTGATGGCCGAAATATTTATGGACGATTTTGAACAAAGAAATATCGTCGTTAATAAAAGTATTTTATATTACTTTAGATACGTAGATGATTGTTTTCTTTGTTGGACGGGTACACAGAGACAACTGGACGTATTTGTTAAAGAACTAAATAAAAAACGTATTAAAATTAAATTCAAATTAGAATGTGAAGATAATAACACCCTAAATTTTCTCGATTTATCTATTACTAGAGTTAATAATAAACACAGTTTTGGAATCTTTCGCAAGCCGACATATACTAATACTACTATTCATGCATCGTCATGTCATCCTTGGCAACACAAACTCGCGGCCTTTCATAGTTACATTCATAGATTATTATCGATCCCTCTTAGTAAAGATAATTATTAAAATGAGCTTAATATCATTTTCCAAATTGCGATATCCAACGGATATAGTCCAAAAATTATTAATAATATTTTGAAAAATAAAAACAAGAAAGAACTGGTTAAGTCTTTGTACGCAGGTCCTATTGATAAGGAGGTAGTTAGATATAAGTCCAGTTTGACCTACATGGGAGAGGTATCTGCACGCTTATCCAAAATAATGAAAAACAACGATATGCATGTCGCATTCAGGACAAATAATACTTTAAAACATCATTTATGTCATAACAAAGACCGGATTGATGAAAAATATCAGTCCGGTGTCTATAAGATCGATTGTCCTGAATGCGATAGTGTATATGTGGGTCAAACTGGACGCAGCTTTGAGACTCGGTATAAAGAACATATCGCGGCTTATAGGAATGGTCATCCTGATAAGTCACATTTTGCTAAACATCTTTTAGATAGTAATCATACCGTGCCCGATGGCCATTCCTATAAAGTTTTACATAAATGCGATAAAGGCTTTCGGCTGAGCGTGTTGGAACAATTAGAGATCATAAAAGAAAAGAAAAATAACAGATTTGCATTGTTGAATGACCAAACTTGCTTGACTACGTCACCGCTTATTAATATGTTCGGGGGTACTGGTGAGGGTAGTGGGGGTAGTAGCGGGGCTCGATAGGGTATAAAAGGCTGTGTTTTGGCCGGTGGCGGCACTTGACGTACGTTGTTCGTAGAGTCCACATCCTGAGAATGCTCCGGTGTTGGAGCGAAACGCGCCTCGAGGTTTTCAACCTGCATGGTGGTGAGGGGCCTTGCACGGATTTGCCAACATTATTGCTTGTGTGGTGGTGGTGTTTGCAAGTTCTTGCATGCGAGTGTACGCATAGGCAGTGTGGGAGGAGGGAGGTGCTGTACGCATGCCTATGCGCACACTCACTCATTTAAGTTTATTTCGCGGAATATTGCTAAAAATAATAACAAACTAAATTTTAAGCTATGGATTTCCGCAAAGTAACGCCTGATTCCATTAACTATTTAAAATCGGTGAGCATGACCATCAGGCACGACTCTACATTAAGTTAACAAAATTACATCGTATAGCCGCCCAAAATGTTTGGTTCAATCAACAATGCAAACGTCTAAATGTCGTTCCTAATTATATTAATGTAAGAACCAACACGCACAGCAGGGCCTCCAATATTGCTATCAAAAAAGCCGAAACTATCTGGCTTAACGAAGAGACACGTCATTGGTTTACCGTTAGGGATAATTTAAAATTACATCTCAAAGTTCTTTATACCGAGCTCTCTTTTAAATTACATATTATCGAATTCGATCGCTAAGATGAAATTGCATGCCATTTCGCAGCAATCGAAATGCACGCTAAATATTTAAGTCAATATTCGACTCGGTCCGGGGTAGTCATTCTACGTTTTGCGTTTTCGATAGCGCGATGTAGAAGTCACGCCTAACTTGAGAGTGACCTCTAGCGGCAATATTGCGCACTACGTGGTAAGCAGCATCTGTCACAGGTTCGCTAGTCAGTATATAGATAGCGCTCCTTGATATATAATATATTTCGGAAATTTACAACAGTAGTTGCGTGTGTACGGTAAATTATACGGCTATTAATGAACCAAAGATTTCCTTTGGTAGGATTGGTCCTTATGGTCCAAGGATGGATTTAAGGTGACGCAGCGTTAAAATAAGAAACCGTGTTGGATATGTTTTAGATTGCTTGTTTTCTATGAGAGGCCGGCCCGGCCTCTCATAGAAAACAAGCAATGGAACAGCAAAAAATGGAAAGGGCGTAAGCGACAAAATGGTTTTTGTCGCATAATTAAAAAACCATAAATACATTTCATATAAGCTATGCACAAATTAAAGTGCATGCTTGAACCAATTTATGTACAAATTTTGGAACCTTAAATCACTCTCCTCTGTTGGAAAAATAGGAATCCCTTTTTTTACAGAGGTCTTTTCGATTGATTATTCTGTGCTATAAAAGTTGTCCAATCGTGTTATGCTATGGGCAATTCAAAGACAAAGACATGATGAATACTGACAATGAACTTCAATTTCTTAGCTTTAGTCCTTGCTGAGAAAAATCGGCATCGCTACAGCCAAATTATCAAGGCGTCGCCTTAAGATGTGGAGCCACCGCGATTTTTTATGTTAGTTTTTTTTAATTTTAGCAGCTTCTGCTCTGGAGGAAAATAGAGTCTCAATCTGTATAGAGGCATTAATTATGGTACTATTCCAAGTTCGGTACCATATTCGGATGACTTAAGAATGCTAAGTTCATTTCAGGACTCATATTTGCACGATAAAGATGTTAAACAACGTAAAAAGAAGAAGAAGAAGAAGCATTATTTAAACGCGCTAATCTTAGTATGAGTCAGTAATTACTGGTCCGATTTGAAAAATTCTTTCGGTGTTAGATAGCCCATTTATTGAGGAAGGCTATAGGCTTAATTTAATTACGCTAAGACTAAGCTAAGCGAAGAAATAGAGGAAAATGTGAAAAAACGGAGGAAATTATTTGAAAGGGCTTATTTCACGATTTTTTCAGCAATTTTTCTGTTATTTGGCACAGATAAAAAGTAGAAACGTGAAGAATTATAGGCTATTTATTGTGGACTAATTTGTCTGTGAAATATCTAATTTACGCGGGCGAAGCAGCACGGAACGTCTAGTAATATTATAAAGCTGTAGAGTTTGTTTTTTTGAACGCGCTAATCTCAGGAGCTACTCATCCGATTTAAAAGAATCTTTCAGTGTTTGATAGCCTATTTATCGAGGAAGGCTAAAAGCTATATTTTATCACGCTAAGACCAATAAGAGCAAAGATACAGAGGAAAATGTAAAAAAACTGGGAAAATTATTTGAAAGGGCTAATATCTCACAGACTACTGGAGCAATTTTTATGTTATTTGACACGAATATATAGTAGACTACGTGAGATATGTGTTATTAATTTGTGAAAAATATACAGTTTCCGTGAAATTTCAGATTTACGCGGACGAAGCCGCGCGGTACGTCTAGTAATATTAATATGTTTATTGCTCCATTCATCACCATGTCTTTGGCATGCAGAATAATGCGGCTATCAGCCTCCTTATATTAATTAAGCCCTGTCAACAGCGTTTTCGTTGTTGAAAATCATATATTCTAAATTTTTTATTTTATTTTATTTTTACTATATTTTTTCTAAATATTATTCAAAAACTGGCATTTAATCATTCGATTCAATCGAAAATGATACCAAACTCGCCTATATACCTAAATCCCACGCAGTTATTGACCTCATACCTTGTTAAAGCTAAAACCCCCCCCCCTCCCCCACCTGCATGAAATATTCAGGTGTCTCCACATCGTAAACCCATCTTAGGGATATAAAGATCAATCCTACCAAAGGAAATCTTTGGTTCAGCAAAAGCCGTATTCCTCGTTTTTTTGTCTCGTACGCACACGACTACAGCTGTAGAGACCGCCACAATCTTTGCAATTTAAAATCAAGTGCAAGTCTTAGATAATATTTTATATTACATAATATATTCAAAGATTCAAAGACTTTATTGGCATCCAAGTATAGTATACAATATACAAACTCAGCACCTTGTAATTACTAGGCATCATACTCTTTTGATATCGTTGCTTGTAACATTATGTCGTCGTCGCGTCGTCGGATTGTTAATTCAATGTTTTATTCTGGTTATAATAATATTCTGTGAGCTATCGGATTTATTTGACACGCGACCAAAATACGTGGGTCCGCCATCTGCTGAATCTATTTCTTCGATGGTGCATAATATTTAAAATTAAAACATATTCGTGTAAAGCCGCCAATTTTTGCTGATTTTGCAGTTATTCTTCTCCGCACTTTGTATTCTAAAAAGTATTGTGTTTTATGTTTATCTAATATCTTATTTTCCAAAACTGCTTCTAACGAAAAAAAAGACGGGTTGCACTCCGGGAGTGCCGGCAGAAGTGAAAACTTGATTTTTAATTATTATAAAATTTTTATGAAAATCGATTTTTAAAAAATCGATTTTTTTAATTACTTAATCGAAACCCTTACAATTTTTTTAACCCATTTTTTATGAAAATCGATTTTTAAAAAATCGATTTTTTTTAATTAATCGAAACCCTTACAATCGATTACATTTTTAACCCACTTTTATGAAAATCGAATTTTAAAAAAATCGATTTTTTAAATTAATCGAAACCCTTACAATCGATTAAAAATATCGATAATCGAAAAAAAACAATCGATTGTTAGATTAATCGATTTCAATGTTACAACACTACTCGCCAACCGTCTTACGGTTTTTCGATCAGCACGAGAATCTGACGCGAGTTTCACAGTTTTTACCCATCCCACAAAAGTGCTCAACGCCGCTAAATAGAAATAGAAATAGAAATCATTTATTTGCTTAAATAAGGTACAATATGATGTTAAAGTTATATGATCAACCTCTCTTAAAGGTCCACCCACCCGAAGGCAAAAGCCTTCGGGTGGCGTGCAAATTTTATACAGTCTTTCAAATTATGATTTATCTACTTAAACTAATACTACTATAATTATTTATCCTTTTATCTTATTCCTATACTTTTTCTATTATTATACTTCCAATTATCCTATTTTAATAAACAATTATTATAAAAACTTAATAGAATATTATGTCAATTTAATCTTTTTTCTAGCATATATACAATTTTTAATAATTTTAGTCAATGAATAATAATAATGTCATGAATTACATCATCTTATTTTATTTCCGTATGATTATTATTATTATATTCTAATAGTAATAAATATGTCAATAATAATAATTAATTAGCATTTACATCATATGGATTCAAAGTCAATGTCAATAGTTATTAATAATAATAGTAATCATAATAGTCATCATTACATCAATTTCATTTATGTATTTATTTAATTTATTTATTAATAAGTCATTACAAAAATACCAATTTAATAACTTTACAATAATTTCATTAGGTAGTATAATTCATTTCTTTATCATTAAAGTATTCATTGATTGTGTAATAGCATTTTTTAATGAGTAATTTAAATGTCATTTTATTAAATAGTGTACAACTTTTATATTTAAATTCCTCAGGTAACTTATTATATAATTTTATTGCCATACAGTATGCACTATTAGAGAATATATTATTTTTCTGAGTAGGGACTAGGGACCAGTAGTTTATGCTTCCTTATTTGTCTTTGGCTCGATAAATTGTTCTCAAATAGATGCTTATGTTTCTTTACAAATTTTAACATTTCAAACATATAAAGGCATGGTAGCGGTAGGATACCATACGTTTGAAAAAGTGGCTTGCAGCTGTCTAATCTCCAAGCACCACTCATTGCTCGTATACAAGCTTTTTGTTTGATAAATATTTGGTTGGCAGTTACCGAATTGCCCCACATTATTATGCCCTATCTTAGTATAGATTCAACGCATCCATGATAGGCTATTAAAGCTGATTTATTGTTGACATTTTGATATAGTGTTCTAAGCACATATGTAAACCTATCTAGTTTGTTGCTTATATGTTCTGTATGATATTTCCACGAACATATGCTGTCAATGTTTATACCTAAGAAGTTTGTATTGTTAACTACATTAATTTTGTTTCCTTGAATTGTAATATTAAGATTAATTTCATTAGTTTGTTTCATTTTGAAGTTAATTAGCATAGTCTTATTTGTATTTATTAGTAAATTATTAGCTTCCATCCAATCATTAATCTTTTTTAAACATATGTTTACATCTTCTTCTAACGTCATTTTATTTTTATGTGCTATAATAATTGTTATATCATCTGCGTACATTACAGTTTCGTCATCTACATAGTCAGGGAAGTCATTAATATAAAACAAAAATAGTAAAGGTCCTAAGTTACTACCTTGCGGAACGCCATACGGATTATTCTTTTTATATTTAGCTTTTATAATTCTTTTTTTATTTTTTAGTGTTTTTGTAATGTGTACAGCTTGTTTCCGATCTTTAAGATAACTTGCTATCCATTCTAAAGCCTTACCTCTTATTCCGTACCTTTCAAGCTTAGCTAGCAAAGTTTTATGACATATTAAATCGAAGGCCTTAGTCATGTCTAGAAACAATCCAATCACTTTGTCGCCTTGATTTAGTTTCTCTGTAATAATTTTAGTAAGTGAAAAACACGCCAAACCTGTACTTGAATTTTTTCTAAATCCGTATTGTTTTGGACTTAGTATATTTTGCGTTGTTATAAATGTGTTTAATCTCGAATACATGATTTTTTCAAATATTTTAGAAATGTTAGATACTAAGCTCACTGGTCGATAATTATTAATATCGTTTTTGTCGCCTTTTTTATACAACGGTTTTACAATCGCGTTTTTAAGCATATTTGGGAAAATTCCTTCTGTTAGCGATAGGTTTATTATATGCTCTAATGGTAAACTTACGATATTTGCAATTGATTTTAATATGTCTGTTCTAATATCATCAAAACCAGTTGAGTTTGTGTTATTAAGAGATTTTATTGTTTTTATAATTTCTTCTGGTGTAACAGGTGTCAAAAATATAGTTTTTAAATTGTTATTAATTCTTTCATAAAATTTTATTTGATTTCTTTTTAATAAATTGTTATTTTTGTTAATTGATATGAAATGATCATTAAATTTGTCAGCTATGTCATATGCATTATTATATATTCGATTATTTATTTTGATTGATTCAATGTCATCTTTTACATCAGGCTCTCTTACAAATGAATTAATGATTTGCCATGCTGCCCTAGTTTTATTTTTCGCTTGATTTATAAATTTGGTGTTACCATTTGACCTAGATGCTGCTATAAATTTTTTTAAAACCTTAGTATATTTTACATAGTGTTTTTTGTTAATTTTTTTATTTGCTTTTTCATTTAGATATTTTATGTAAAGTTTTCTTTTTGTGATACATGATTTTTTTAATCCCTTTGTAATCCACTGGTTGTTTTTCTTTTTTAGCGTTATTTTGACCATAACTATTGGGAAACATAAATTGTAAAATAGAGTCAGATCCTCGTGAAATATATTAAATGCTGTATTTGTGTCGTTTTGTGCATATACTTCACTAAATGAGAGTGAGTTAAGGCATTCGTGAAATTTTTTTATGTTGTTTTTTGAATAATCTCGTCTTTCAACGAAGTAAAATTGTTTTCTGTGTTGTAAATTTTTGTCATTAATTTGTGCAGATTTAAGTGTCAATGTTTGTCCAGTTTCATGATCAGATAAACCTAACAAGTGGATTTTAGAAGTTACATCTTTTAAATTACTTACGATTAGGTCAATGCATGATTTTTTTCTTGTAGGATTATTAATATGATTATTTAAATTAAAATTGGCGAGTAAAGATAAGAGTTGTTGGGATATTTTATTATTATCTATAACGTTGATATTCCAATCTCCGCATAATATAACCTTTTTGTTTGGGTTAATTTTTAATTTTACCAGTAAATCTTGTAGTTTTGTAAAGAATATATTAATATCAGATTGTGGTGTCCTATAGATACATATGATTATTAGTTGTAGTGACACTATTTTAATCGCACAGTATTCAAAATCATGTTCTACTGGCGTAATGTCCTTTTGTAAGTTACATAATGAGGTAAAGTTGATATCATTCTTTACTAGTATGCAAACACCCCCTCTCTTTTTATTGACCCTAGTAAATTGTGACGCTTTATTATAATTTTTTAGTTTAAGATTTGCTTCTGAGCCCTTTTTAATAAATGTTTCTGTCAGACATATAATACTTATGTTTAAGTTTTTTTCCTTTTCCAATCTTTCTAAAGTTAGTTCAAATAGGCTAGACTTATTCAATATACCCGCTATATTTTGGTGCAGAATTGTGTATTTACGTGTGTTATTAACGAAAAAGATTATTATTATTTGCAATTTTATTAAAGTAATATGGAATGGTGCCTTTTATTGAATAGTTTTTTAATGTTTTGTTAATCTCTTTTTTTTGACGTTAAATGATTGATAATTAGATCCTTATTATTTATGTATATTTTTTGGTAATCTGTACTATTTATTTCAATGTTTAGTTTAAATGTTAATGTGTTTAGGTAACTATCTTTTCTATATGGATCTATGTTGTAATATTTATAATTATATATATCAATAAATGTACAGTTTTTGTAATTTTCACACAGTTTTTTTAGTTGATAGTTCATAAGCTTTACATTGATATGCCTATTATACTTAATGTTAATTAAATACATTTTATTATCCTTAAATTTAAGCATTGAATTACATAACATAGCAAATAATTTAAATGGATTTTTGTCATTATTACCTAATCCTAATATCAATATATCTTCTTTTTTTATATTACTGCATATAGAGTCGCAGTTGCTCAATATTTGTTCGCAGTTTGCTCCAGGTTTTATTATTGATGTAATGTTATATGTATCGTTCCAATTGTTACATCTTGTAGTCCGCATTTTCTGTGACAGTCCTCGAACTTGTTCGTCTCCTAGTATTATAATATTGCGAGTTTTCTTGTTAGTAGAGTCGCTGTTTTCAATTTGCTTGCTTTGTTCCCCTTGTATTAATTTCTTGCTAGTTGTGTCCTCTATTATTACTTCGTTTGTTCCTTTTTCATTATTGTTTTTTTCTACTGTATTACATTCGTTATTTATTACTGGCAACTCAGGTGTGGTAGGATATAATATAACATTTGTCATTTTAGGTGTTAATTTTTGTGGTGTCTTTGTTCTTCTTCTAGATGGCGTTGGTATATATTCTTTTTGTTCTCCAGCAATCTTCAGCAATAATTCAATCTTTTTATTTTTCTCCAATAGTGTTTTATTCAATGAGGTGATTTCAGAGTTTAAATTGCATATTTCCTGATTTGCTATGTCAAGTTCGTCTTTTAGTTCCTGTACTTGCATTTTTAGTTCTATTAGTATTGTATTGTCGAGATCATTGTTATTATCCGTAATTGGTAAACTATTCGACGATAAATCAATAATTGTGGAGGAAGATAAATTTGTATCTTCTGATATCTTGCTTACATCGCAATCAGATTTCGCTTTTCGTAGCTTACGTCTATATGTTATGTTATTCATACTTAATATTATTTACTTTTAATCGACTTTGTTTTTTTTTTTGCCAGTGCCGTGTGATGTGCAATATAAAAAAAATAAAAAGTTGTCTATGACTACTGTACGTCAATTGTCACTTGTCATTTGTCAGCTGTTAATAATTGCACTTTGTGTTTTTTGTTAATTAATTTCAGTTGTTTTTTAAATTTATTTAAAAATACTCTCTATTATAATGTTGTGTTTGTTATTTTGGCAACGGAATGTATGATACCTTTATTGGTTTGTTTATATGAGCAGGTAATTGATGTAATTTTTCTTATTTAGGGTCAGTAGTTACTGCCAAGATTTATTCTTTCCTTGTTTCTAAAATCTTACTGCTTATAGTGATTTAAAAAGTCCTTTATTGCGAAAAACTTTGTGTGTGACCTACTACTTACAGTTTTCCAAGTTCCACTGATTATTCGGTAGAAAACACTGTATAGCACTTGTCAGGTCAATTAAAATTTTCTGGGCAAAATTCAGTTCACAATATAAATTATTTCTATTTTTAAAGCATTAAATTACGGAGGAGCTTGTTACATGTATTTTGACAGCTGTCTGTCAAAAATAGAAGTAAACTTCAAAAACAAAGTAATAAACATAATAGTAATAAAAATAAAAATAAAAACAAAAACAAGAAATAGAAGTAAAGAAGTTTTCACTTCAAAAACAAAGTACTCAAGACATAGAATTAACTCAAGAATGCAAGAATTACAATACTCATACTTGAATGTGTCCCAAGTCCTAACACTAGTGTCAGATGCTTTAATAGCTTCTCAGTTCTCAGCAGTCAGCTATCATAAGGAAATGTATAGCATCCTTGATACAGTGGGTTCGGGACAGCGCCAACCAAAGAACACATTAAAAGAAGTTTTAGCTCACCACTTTTAACATGTTCTGTGGCGCCAACAGCCTCCTGAGGACAGTAGCGGAGAGACTGGACGTGGACAGTGCTATGATGCAGAACTGGATCCGCATCCACATTGTTAAGAGACCGGGTCCCATCGAAATTCTCATACATACGTAATACCAAAACCATTTTCTCATACGAAAATATTTAACATGCTTGAGTTATTTTTCAGCTTAAAATAGTAGTTACTAGGTTCCTGCACAAAAATTTTCTTCAAAATATTTAAACACAAAAAAAAAAAAAATTGTGTATAAATTTTTTTTGAAAATTTACTATTAAAGGTTTAAACACTAAAAAATAGAGTAACACGCTAAAAAATATATAAATAAATAGTAAATTTACTACAAAATATTTAAACTCTAAAAAATATTTTTTAGTATTTAAATATTTTGTAGTAAATTTACTATTTATTTATATATTTTTTAGTGTTCTACTCTATTTTTTAGTGTTTAAATATTTAGTAGTAAATTTACTAAAAAAATTTATACACAATTTTTTTTGTGTTTAAATATTTTGAAGTAAATTTTTGTGCAGTAACCTAGGTAATTACTATTTTAAGCTGAAAAATAAGCCAAACATGTTAAATATTTTCGAATGAGAAAATGATTTTGGTATTACGTATGTATGAGCATTCTGATGGCGCGCGCCATGCAGATTGTATGTAAAGTAGCCCGCAAACGATCAAACATCAAACACGTCAAACATGTCAAATACGTACAAACTACGTGTTTGACGTGTTTGAAGAAAATTTGGATTACTACGTGTTTGACGTGTTTGACGTGTTTGATGTTTGATCGTTTGCGGGAGCCATAAGCCGCAGACTCGATCACACAAAAAGTGTGACGTGTGCGATCTCCCTTTAAGGACACTGATATCACGTTAGTATAATATGTTATATGTAGTTATATTCGGGAGGCTTAGTACGAGAGTATGGCACAATAAATACTTAACAACCAAAACAAAAATTGTTGTTTTTCAAGCTTCAATCTCTTGTATGGTGCCGAAACCTGGACAACGTACGCAAAACAAGAGCGTCGTCTTTTATATACGCTGCCTACGCAAAATCTTGGGCTTGACATGGCAAGACAGGGTCACCAACGAGAGGGTACTAGAAATAGCACAGCTACCTAGCTTGACGGCACTGCTGAAACAGCGACGTCTACTTGGAGCTTTGGACACGTGTACAGAATGGAACCCTCTCGCTTAATCACGACGCGACGTGCTGCTAAGCGAGGTAGCGAATGCTAAAAGAAATGTGGGAAGGCCGTTACTTCGCTTTAAAGACTTTGCAAAGCGCGACATGATAGCTTTCGGAATTGATCACCGCAACTGGGAGAGGCTCGCGGAAAACAGAACAGATTGGCGCAAACGGATAATGGAGGGTAGCTGTGATGATGCCTGGTTCCAAGCTCTCAAAGACAAAAAACACAAAGTCAAAGTCTATCTTCTGTTATACCATCAACCCCTAATTTACTTGTTACTGTGGTCGTCTATGTCGCTCACGTATCGGCTTGCACAGCCATGAAAAGAGCTGTTATAACACAGACCTTTTATTGTCTATTTTTTTCTTTACTTTTGATTGTTTCTTGTTAACTTATTCAAACTAATATTAACTAATAATAATTTGACTCTTGAGTTCTAAATTGTAAAGATTGTAGCGGTCTCTACAGTTGTTTCCTAAAGGTATATATCAAGGAGCACCATCTATGTATTGAACAGCGAACCTGTGACAGATGCTGCTTACCTCGTAGTGCGCAATATTGCCGCTAGAGGTCACTCTCAAGTTAGGCGTGACTTCCACATCGCGCTATCGAAAACGCAAAATGTAGAATGACTACCCCGGACCGAGTTCAAGATATCATACTTACCTGGCGTAGGGGATACCGTGATCAAGAAGGCGGTTCCCCCAGAGCGAGGCCCTTCCATTGCACTGCGGTCGGGTTGACCTCTGCGATTATCCCTAATGCGGATAACTCGGACGCGTAATTTTTGGTAGTGGGGACTGCGTACGCGCTGTCCCCTTCATGAATAACTCAAAAAACGGAACGTCTACTCAGAGCATTACGAAATACGAGTGCTCCCGAGAGCAGGCCCGAGTCTAGTTAAGTCTAGACTCAGGTCTGCTCTCAGAGTCTCAGGACTATTTACGAGGTAGATGAGCGTAGGTTGCGGCTTGCGGATATGTATAATTTTTTGTGAGTACTCTTCATTTTGATAATATTAGTTACGCCAGTATTATAGTACTCTGTGATATTAGTAATTAGACGAACAACAATTTCCTCTACGAAAATTCTCGAAAGTGATATTAATTATTTGTAGGAACCCTAACCAGCTGATCTTTTGTATATTGATAGGTAGGTTAAACGTTAATAGTTAGGTATATAATTTAAGAGTAATAATTATTATCCTACAAATAGAACAATCCATAATATTTTAGGACAATCAAATCGTAATAATATAATCCTTTCTACCTAACTAACAGATAGTTACCACTTTCGACATTTTACGCACAGGAAATTATTGTTGTTCGTCTTATCAAAATGAAGCTACTCACGAAAGATTAGTTTGATAGTAAATAGTAATAAAAAAAAATCTAGGGAACCTGTACAAAATGGCTACAGGTAAATAAAAGTGAATTTTCAAAGTTAGTCTCGCTATTACTCGAAAACGTCTTGGAATATTCGTGGTCGTCCTGGGAAGGTTTATATTAGGAAGGAAGTGATACGAAGTTCACCGGGTCGTCTATGTAATAGGAAGTAAATAGATAATGTCCGTACGCGATTTTTGCTAACTGTTTCTTCTAATATAGGTACTTCGTGTCACAGTGTTTGTGCGCGAACTCCTCCAAAACGGGTCAACCGATTTTAATGACATTTTGTATGTACTATCAGAGAAGTTGATTCCTAGGCAGATGGGGAACCTATGGGACCTTCGTAGTTTGGTCTCGTTACGTCAAACCCAGCCGACAAATTTGACGGATTGATATGATCCGACCAAATGACGTTGGTCTGTCAACTGCCTAGGAATCAATTTTCTCCATGATACATTCGTTAGGCCTGCGCCTGCCGCCTGAGAATAGGTTTTTATCTACTTTTTATATTGATACTAGAAATGATTTATATGGCAAAACAACATTTGCCGGGTCAGCTAGTTTATTAATTATAATTACATATATAAAATAGCTGAATTATTTATAACTTTTAACATTTATTTTTATGTCATGAAATAAAAAACAACTTAACACAAACGCTTTTATTATCAACCTTCTCCATAATTTTCGGGCAATGGCTGCATTTTTCCAGGTTTTAATTTCTTTGTCCTTCGACTGACCCTTGGTTTTGCTGTTGTAGTAATTGTAGTGGTAGAAATTGGTGTAGTATTAGTGCTACTTGTGATAGCAGTTGTAGTAAGTGACGTATATTCAGTATAAGATGTAGGTGCAATTGTTGTAGTATATTCTATTATATCTGCTCTATTAGATCTCACTGTAAGCGTTGTGTTTGCAGGCGTGCTTGTACTGAGTATAGTTGTAATAAGCGCATTTGCAGAATTTGCGTTTTGCTTAGAAATTTCATTTACTGCGTTTGTTGTAGTTTGCATGTTTATTTTATGCGTAGTTGTTTTGCTATGCGTTGCCTGTGTATTTAGTAAACTAGTAGTTGTTGGTTTTGTAGTGGACTCACTTGCTATACTGGGCGTTGTTTGTGTGTTGAGCGCACTTGTAGTAGCGGATTTGGTAGTACGCATAATTGTTTTGCCGGACATTGTTTGTGTGTTGAGCGACCTTGTTGTAGTGGATCCTGTAGTACGCAAATGTGTTTTGCTGGGTGATGTTTGCGTACTTCGCAAACTTGTGGCACGGAATTTCGTAGCATGCTGAGTTGTTTTGCTAGGCGTTTGTGTAATTATTTTGCGCAAAGTTGTTTTGATAGCCGTTGTTTGTGCAAATACTGCATGCAAAGTAGTTTTGCTGGGAATTGTTTGTGTAGAAGTTGAAAGTATTGTATGCGTTGGATTTTTTAAAGACGAAGTTCGCGATTTTGATGTTCTACTGCGTGATGTAACAGGTCTTGTGACGGTTATCCTTAGTTTCATCTTCTCTGCTGTTATAGCAGATGCTTTTCCGGCGATTAGCTCTTTCATTACACTCTCTGGTACCCAATGACCAGGTATCATGGATTCCACCGGGTTTTGTATAAAGATAAGATCTTCTTTCTCTCCACCTTCTGCTTTCACGCCACATAATGTAATTATTATTAACGCAATAATCATGAAGTTTTCTAAATACACTGAAAAAAATTATAATTATCGACGCACAATACATAATAATTAATTAAAATAGTAGAGGAGGGGAGGGTGCTATTTTTGTAGTCACTCGAGCGTCATGGAGAGCTAGTAGGTTTGGAAGTTGGTACATTAGGTAAATCTGATAAAAAAATAATAAGAGCGTTTTTTTATTTTAGCGGCGGGTTTAGAAACTGCAGCCATTTTAAAGTTTTGAAAAAAATATATTCAGAAAATTGCTTATTTAGGTAAATTATAAATATATTTTAGACAACAAGGACTAAATCATTTAGTTTAGAGCAAAATAAAATATCTGCGAAGCTTAGTTAAGAAAATATGAAGCTTTATTTTTTATATTTTATAATGGCCCTACAGGCTTACCTAAATTTTGAATCGTCAGTGCTTTATATGGAAGCTTCTTTGGGGTATACTAAACCACAGTATAGCAATATTGAATATCCCTACAGTAACGAAACGCCTTTGATGTCGCACGATGCCGACACCGGTGTAGGTACCGAGCAGATATGCCAGGGTTGCTACGAAACGGGAAATAAAATAAAAATAAAATATTGTGCTTGTAATGTTATCACTATCAATTTTATCATATAATCTATTTAATCAGCGAGTTATATTTACATATGTCATACTGCCAGATATTTACGTGAAACTTTATTTTTAGATGATTTAGTTCTCTATTTAAAAATTTAATTCACCCATCAAGCTCCATAAGCTCACCGGTGAGCGAGAGACAATAGAATATCTATAGATTTCCAAGAATTCACGATCGAAGGATTAAAATAATGAAGACGCATTCTATAAATATCCAATAATTATTAATCACATAATTGGTAGGTACGGTAGGCCACCCGCCACACATCAGGTGTAACAGAAGCGCTTCAAAACTCGCTCTTATTACGTGCGCGGTAAGGGCGGTCCAAAGGTCAACATGTTACACTTGATGTGTGGCCCTGTGTACCTAGCTAGGTAGGTACTAATTAGTGTGTAACAGGGTATTTGACAGATTTTTAATTTATTCTATATTGTTTAGTTACACTTTTAGTTACACTTTTTACAACGTAAGTTACAATAAAACAGAGATGCAAATAAATGCCGCCAACTGCCAAGACCAACACAATATTAGTGTGAACTGTGAACTGATATTTATGAAAATTTAAATCCTTTTTGTTTTTTGAATCAGATTTACTTCCGTACACTGAAGTCTGAACACTTATTAAATCCCATTGTTTATAAGATAAGTTATCGTTTTACAATAATTACAACACAAAATTCGTAGACAACGCGCCAACGTCACCCCTGCGCGGGCAGGTACACAAACTCCGCGAGTTTGTATACGCGGGCCCGCGCCGCCCGCTTCCCCGCGGGTACCCCTCCGTTGCTCTGCGCAAGTACATTCGTTTCACTACTGTAGGGATATTGCTATACTGTGACTAAGCATCCCCTATCTTAATCTGACAGATCCGACGACATTTCAATATTCAAAAAAATTTTTTTCCCGCCACGTGAGAAATCTGATTTCTATACCTAGCATGATAACTAGACACATATCGGAAGCCTATGCAAGCTGACACGCTCGAGCTACTCCCGAAATCCCCTCTTCCCCTCCCCAACTATAATATTTTTTTTTGATTTAAGTCTAAAGTTTCAAAATATTATAAAATCTTAATTTAATTAAGATTTTATAATATTTTGTTTTAAATTAATAATTTTCGTAAAGGTAAATGTTTATACTGTAGTAAAATTAAATTTTGTAATATTGTAAACTGAGGATACTTATAGACCTGGGGCCAGTGACAGATTTTCATGACCAAGTCCCTCCCAACCGAAACTTCGTAAAATGAATAAGGGAATTATACTATGAATACTAGTGACCGTCAGCTGCGACTCCGTGGGTGGGGTGGGCACTGGACAGTGGCAGCCTCCCAAAGATGAAGAAAAAAAAAATTTTTTTCAGTCATTTCCTCTCATTTGAAAATTTATCAGAGTATTGTTAAAATACTATATTTATAGTACAGGGGTTCCCAATCTTTCAAAATTTTGTCACGGCGCCCTACTCTACCTAGCTATTACAAAAATACACATAAATATAAACACCTTTAATAATTATAGTTAAGTTAAGCAAGTAAATAATAGCAAACAAATATTTAATCATCTGCCTTCTTTGTATAATAATTCATATTATAACATATTACATAATATTAAAAAGTCTATTTTGTTAGTTTTGTGAGTTCTGACCTTAATCTCAATTTAATAAGGCTGTTTAAGAGCATGAGACATATGTGGGAGAGTATTATAATTTTATTTTATAATATTTGTGGTTTGGATAATGATGGAGGACCGACTCACGGCGCCCCTCTTGCCTTTCCGCGCCACGGCGCACAGTTTGGGAACCCCTGCTCTAGTAAACAATTTAAAAAATCAGCTAGCTGTAAGTCAGTGGAAAAGTCGTCAGCTGATAAGTTTTAGTAGGTATAGATGCTGTTGCGTTATACTCGATTTACACGGGTGACTAACGGGTCGATTTTAGTCACCCGGCAAGTCACCAGTCGAATTGCCTGTCCAAGTCGAATCGCCACCCCATTTACACGGGTGACTAACGGGTCGATTTTAGTCACCCGGCAAGTCACCAGTCGAATCGCCTGTCCAAGTCGAATCGCAACCCCATTTACAAAAATCGCCTGTGACTAGTTCATTCTGCGTGAAAATGTCGCGTCTGCGCTCGCTACAGTAGTATTCGCAGCAAGCGATCGCTTGCGACTGAGCGTTTACACGGTCGATTTTAGTCACCAGCCGCATGCGGCCAGTGGCCGCACGACTTTGGGGCTTGCGACTTTAGCCGCATGCGGCGTAGTCGAATTTACACGGTCGATTTTCGCCGTGCGGCGTCACCCGTGTAAATCGGCCATTACACCTTTCAAGGTACCAGCTGACAAACTTTCCACTGAGAATTGAGATACAGCAAGCTGACATTAATTTTCATTCATAGTACCATATAAACGATCACCAGGTAAATTTTTAGCTGACAGGAAAATATCATTGAAAATATATTATTTTTTCATGTTCAAGGAGCCAGCTGACGTATAATCCACCGTGTTATGGTCAGCTGACTATGTTTTTCTTTCAAAATACTACATAAACTATACTCTGATAAATTTTCAAATGAGAGGAAAATATGACTGAAATTTTTTTTCTTCATGGGTGGGAGCTGGTGGCTGCCCAGTGCCCACCCCACCCACGGAGTCGCAGCTGACGGTCGCTAGTATTCATAGTATAAGTCTCGCATTGTATAAAGTTTCGCCCGCGAGGAAATTATAATATTGACCAAAAATTTACCTGGCTCTCGGGCCATTAAAAAAAACAAGATATATAATAACACTTTCTACATAATATATTATAGATACTACTCACTTTGTGTACAGTGTAAAATAATGTCATTATTATATTTAATTTATTATGGAATTATTTTTAATTTTATTTTATTCTTGACTTACAATTTCTTTGTACTTTCTTTGCACTTTATTGATTATTCTTAAATCAAAATCAATTATTAGGAGTTTCAACATTTTATTGTTTTTTTAAAATTGCACGCAATAAAGTAGAAAATAGATTTTTCGATGATTGAAAACGCATTTCCATAGTAAAAGGAGATTTCTCTCAATCATTTGATAGATTTTTTTCTATTGAAGGTTTTCAGGGTTCCATTATCCGTAGTTACTAGTTAACTACAAGAAACCCTTATAATTTCTCTTTCTTTCCATCCGTCCGTCCTTTCACCAATCTATATGTCACCGTAAGATTGTATGTGTCACCGTAAGATTGTATACACCGCGAGATTGTATATGACGAAGTGATGGATTGTAAACAAACAGTTTTCCGGTGATTTTAAATTAATTATTTCGTATTTAAAATAACTTCAATTGCCTGAATATTGAATATTTGATGTATAACATAAAATAAAATTTAGATATATTTAAAGTACTGTTTGAATGTTCGGTTATTAAAATTAACCTAATTTATAATTCAAACTGCACTTTAAATATATCTAAATTTTATTCAATGTTATACATCAAATATTCAGGCAATTGAAGTTATTATAAATACGAAATCATTAATTTAAAATCACCGAAAAACTGGTTGTTTACAATCTATCACTTCGTCATATTACAATCTCACGGTGTTTGCAATCTTACGGTGACATATACTTATTATAAAACAAAGTCGCTTTTTTTTCCCGTATGTCCCTTTGTTTCCTTTAATCTTTAAAACTACGCAACGGATTTTGATGATTCTTTCAGTGTTAGATAGCCCATTTATCGAGGAAGGCTATAGGTTATATTTTATGACGCTAAGACTAATAGGAGCGAAGAAATAGAGGAAAATGTGGAAAAAACGGGGAAACTTATTTGAAAGGGCTAACTTGAACGCGCTAATCTCAGGAACTACTGGTCCGATTTGAAAAATTCTTTCAGTGTTAGATAGCCCATTTATTGAGCAAGGGTATAGGCTATATTTTATCACGCTAAGACTAATAGGAGAATGTGGAAAAAACGGGGGAAATTATTTAAAGGGGCTTATCTCGCGAACTACTGGAGCAATTTTTATGTTATTTGGCACAGATAAGAAGTAGACCACGTGAAGGATCATAGGCTATCGATTTTAATCATTTTTTCAGTGGCTATAATTATATTTTATACTCGTGCGACGCCGGGGCGGGTCGCTAGTAATTAATAAATAGGACGCTTGCCTATACAAATCACAAAAACACTCCTTCAGTGCTGCTACTTTCGCAATGATCTCTATATATAAGGGACACATACACTCCCTAGACTCTAGAGTGTCACTTTACTTTTTATACCCTGTATATTAAACAAAGTAATAATACTTTTGAACCTTTTTAAATATGATGTGACCCCCTTGACATGATTTTTTTTTATTTCATCCCATTGTGTTAGTTATTGTTAAATAATAATTATTGTTAAATAATAAACAGACCTTTTCAACGACAACTAAGGGAAGATTTATTTTTATAATGTAGTAATTTTCCTGTAGGTAATCGACTTCAAAAAAGGTTAACGAGTACCTATCTCTCCCCTATCATTTCTATTTTCTACAAGGTTATAGAAACTTGAAATTGTTTATGCTGATAGGTTTTGGTAAAAACTTTTCAGAGAAAATGACAGAGTATTTTTTAGATATTTATTAAAAAAATCATAAAAAGAATATGTTATTAATTATTATTATAAATACGTTCATACTTTTGCCACTAGCTGGCGATTTATATAGTCAAACCATAACGTCATTTCCACGCTCATATAAACGAATTAAAACAATTAAATATTATTATTATTATTTATTCGTTTCACGTTTTGGCTCAGGAGGGCCTTTCTTTTTTCTTGGGCCTTTTTTTCGCGTAGTCGGTGTCGGCGTTGGTGTTGTTGTTGGTGTTGTGGTCGTTGGTGTTGTGGGCGTTGGTGTTGTTGTCGTTGGTGTTGTGGGCGTTGGTGTGGTTGTCGTTGGTGTTGTAGTAGTTGGTGTTGTAGTCGTTGGTGTTGTAGTCGTTGGTGTTGTAGGCGTTGGTGTTGTGGGCGTTGGTGTTGTAGGCGTTGGTGTAGTTGTTGCTGGTGTTGTAGTTGTTGGTGTTGTAGTCGTTGGTGTTGTAGGCGTTGGTGTTGTAGGCGTTGGTGTTGTAGGCGTTGGTATTGTTGTCGTTGTTGTTGTTGTTGTAGGCGTTGGTGTTGTAGTTGTTGGTGTTGTAGTCGTTGGTGTTGTAGTTGTTGGTGTTGTAGTCGTGGGTGTTGTAGGCGTTGGTATTGTAGGTGTTGGTGTTGTTGACGTTGGTATTGTTGTTGTTGTTGGTGTTGTAGGCGTTGGTGTTGTAGTTGTTGGTGTTGTAGTCGTGGGTGTTGTAGTTGTAGTAGTGGTTGTTGGTGTGGTGGTTTTCGCTGTTGTGATTGTTGGTGTTGTTGTCGTCAATTTAGAGGTGGTTGTTGTCGGTTTCGGTGTTTTTGTTGGCTTCGGTGTTGTTGTTGTCGGTTTCGGTGTTGTTGTTGTCGGTTTTGGCGTAGTTCTTCTCGGTTTTGGTATGGCTACTGTCGGTTTGAACACAAGACGATCTAATTTTATTGGTTTCTTATGTTCTTCTAGTATTTTTTTCACGATACTGGCAGGCATCCAATGCCCTGGCATTTCTGCCTCAACAGGATTTTTTATAAAGATCAACTCATCCCTTTTTGTTGAAAATTTCTTCCCGGAACTAAATGTGATGATGTACGCTAAGCAAAGGCCGCTTATGAAAGTTTGCACTGAAAATAGAGAAAAAATCATCAATACATTTATGTTTACAACTAAAAGAATAAGTAATTGATGCTGTATGGTAAATTATACCCCTTCAGCTTTTATGTCATCATAATATGTTCGCATAATATTTATTTTACTTTATGATAGAAATGTCCAATATTTTCCATGAAAAACAATAATACGGTGTATGGAAAACTCGCATAGTACGAGTAAATAGTAATTCTCTACTAAATTCTATACGGATAAAAATGTTTTTAAAGTCGTAAGGGTATCTTTATACAAGGACCGATTTCGATAACTCTTTTGCCAACAGATAACAAAATAAAAAGAAAATAATGACCGTTTACTCACTTGTATAATATTAGACTTAATCAAAACAAATGGAAAGTATATTAAATATCATGTTCACGATTCTTTTTATTTATATTAATTACTACAGAGGTTTTTAACTGCTTTACATTTAGTAAGTTATTTTCTATTAAAATTACCTCAAAGTGTAAAGAGAATATTATTTCTATTTTTTATTGTTTTACATTTTAATTTATAGCCTCGTGCAATAATGTGTAAAATTGATTTTTGAATTAACGACCAAACATCTGACTTCAACTTTTCTGATACCTACATAAAGCTACGACAGAAATACATACTTATTTTAAAAAAAATCGACTGTCTAGCTATCACATCGCAGTTCTTCAGATACAGCCCGGTGACAGACCGACAGAGATCGAATTTTTAGTAGGTAATAGAGTTCTATTTTGAGTCAATAGGCACGGAACCCTAATAAGTATAAAAACAAAACAAATAGTCAAAGATTTTAAATTTTGTTTCAATTTGTTTTGTTTTAGGGATATAGGTCCGCAACCTGCGTATGCATCAACTTTTTTGATAGCACAAAAATAACAGTCAAAGATTTTAAATTTTGTTTCAGTTATTTTTGTGCTATCAAAAAAGTTGATGCATACGCAGGTTGCGGACCTATATCCCTACAAGGCTTTAGTTGGAATATATAGGAATTAGAGATGTTTCACTAAAATTGCTCATAGATTACCTCAGTAACAGAACTCAGAGGGTCAGGGTCGGCGAACAGGTTAGTAACAGTGAAAAAATAGATTATGGAGTTCCTCAGGGTAGTGTACTTGTCCCTACCCTGGTTTTGGTCTACCTGAACGATCTCTGCAATCTAAAAATACCTAAGGCTCATATTTTCTCACTAGCTGTCCCGGCAAACGTTGTTTTGCCATTTAAAGTATTTCTACTTCATCAGTTGACACAAAATCTTACCCCCTAAGAGGGGTGAGGGGGAAAATTTTATACACCAGATGTTAAGTTGGAAAAACAGTTAATAATATGAAGTAAGTCCATTAAAGAAAAAAGTTTGATACAAAATCTGACCCCCTCTTTGGTCCCCTTAGAGGTGGGGGGAGGGAGTAATTTTTATACACCAGATGTTGAGTTGGAAGGAGGCAAATATATCTGCGAAAACCGTATGCAAATCGGATCAGTAGTTTTCGTGTTAAAGCAAAAGTCTTATACAAAATCTGACCCCCTCTTTCGTCCCTTTAGAGGGGTGGGGGGAAAATTTTTATACACCAGATATTAAGTTGGAAGAAGACAAATATATCTGTGAAAACCGCATTCAAATCGGATCAGTAGTTTTCGTGTTAAAGCAAAAGTCTTATACAAAATCTGACCCCCTCTTTCATCCCTTTAGAGGGGTGGGGAGAAATTTTTTTATACACCAGATGTTAAGTTGGAAGAAGACAAATATATCTGCGAAAACCGCGTTCAAATCGGATCAGTAGTTTTCGTGTGATGCTGGAACAAACATACAGACGTCAGACAGACAGACAGACAGACAGACAGACAAAAAAACTAACTAACTTTTCGGCTTCTATAGCGATATTGTGACACCCTCCGCTTATTATTTTTTGAATATCTTTAATGTACAGAATTGACATTTCTACAGATTTATTATATGTATAGATATTATCTCAAAACTCAAACTCAACTCAAACTCAAAATTTTTTAATCAGAATAAATTTTTGCAAATATTTTCTGAAAGTCTACATGATGCCTACCACCGGTTCGGGAACTAACCCGGCGAGAAGAACCGGCGTAAGAAACTCGCAGGGGGCCCACTTTATTTACCAAAAAAAGTGAGAAAAAAATTAATCTTTTAAAATAAAGTTTACAATGCTGTAACTTAAAATTATACAATGTCAACATACATACATAATTGTAAGTCATAAAATAATGTAGAAGTAGCCTTGCAAGCAGCCATCCTACTCCCAAGATGTGCCGTCGTTTATGAAATCATTGACCTTATAATAGGCTTTGGCACACAAACGTTCTTTGACTACTTTTTTAAATTTATTAATGGAAAGATTTTGAACTTTTTCTGGGATTTTATTGTAAAGGCGTACACATTGACCTTTAAAAGATTTACTAACTTTACTAAGTCTGATCACCGGTATTTCTAGTTTGTACTTATTTCTAGTGTTTCTTCCGTGACTGTCACTTTTGGTTGTAAATTTACTAAGATTCTTTCTAACATATAAAACATTATCCAAAATGTATTGAGAAGCAACAGTTAGAATACCAATTTCTTTAAACTTTTCTCTCAGAGATTCAAAAGCTGACATTTTATAAATTGAACGTATAGCTCGCTTCTGCAGCACAAAAATCGTATTAATGTCGGCAGCGTTTCCCCATAAGAGGATGCCATACGACATTCTACTATGAAAATAACTGAAATAAACTAGTCTTGCTGTGTCTTCGTCAGCAATTTCCCGTATTTTTCTGACTGCGTATGTAGCAGAACTGAGCCTATCTGCAAGATTAGCAATATGAGGACCCCACTGTAGTTTACTATCTAGTGTAATGCCTAAGAATACAGTGGTGTCCACCAAATCCATCTTCTCATCATTTAATAGTATATTGGTTTTAACTTGCCTGACATTGGGCAAAGTAAATTTTAAACATTTAGTTTTCTTAGAATTTAGAAGTAAGTTATTAACGTTAAACCAATGTACTATTTTTGAGAGAGCACTATTTACCTCGTCGTAATTTGACTGTTGTCGCTTCACTTTAAAAATAAGTGAAGTGTCATCAGCAAAAAGTACTATCTCATTATCATTATCCTTAACAAGATAAGGTAAGTCGTTTATGTAGATGAGAAAAAGGAATGGACCTAAAATGGATCCCTGTGGGACGCCTAATTCTATTTTGGTCCCATTGGACCTTTTACTATTAATGTCAACCCTTTGAGTTCTATTTTTGAGGTAAGATGTCAAAAGGTTGAGTGCTGAGTCCCTAATGCCATAGTGGTGCAATTTCCTGATTAATGTAGCATGCTCAACACAGTCAAAAGCCTTGGAGAGGTCGCAAAAAACCCCTAGGGCATCCTGCGAATCCTCCCATGCTTCAAATATACTATAAAGAAGACCTATACCAGCATCCGTTGTGGATCGACCCTTAGTAAAACCATATTGATTTTTGTGCAATAAACTATTTAAGTTAAAATGTAATAGTAACTGATTTAGAATTATTTTTTCATATATTTTACTTAGAGTCGGTAGAATCGATATAGGCCTATAATTTGTAGGATCAGATTTAAGTCCCGCTTTAAATAAAGGTACAACCTTACTGTGCTTCATCAAGTCAGGAAAAACACCACTCTTTATGCAGTCATTAAAATCATTGATAGATGAGGAGCTATGATGTCAATTATTGATTTGATAATTTTAGTAGACATGCCCCAGAGATCAGTAGTATCTTTAATATTTATTAATTTAAAAGTATCAACGATATCTTTGGGGACAATCTCTCTAAACCTAAAATTGACATTACATTCCTTTACATTGTCTCTGAGTAGTTTTTCAGCAGTTGCAGGTGAGGAGTTTAAATTTTTCGTAGTTGAGACCGGAATGTCAGCAAAAAATTTTTCGAAGACCGTCGCAACCTCATGATCATTGGTAATCTTTTTATTTTCAAAATAAATTTCAAAATCAGAGCTACGACAGGTGACGTTTCCAGTCTCACCAGCTATTACTTTCCAAGTAGTTTTGATTTTATTTTTCGAATTTTTAATTTTATTCGTAATGTGAATAGCCTTAGCGGCTTTACAAACTTTTTTAAAAATCTTTGAATAGTTTTTTACATATGTTTTGAATTTATCACTAGTATTCATGCATTTTTCATCATACAATTCATATAATCTTTGTCTGCTTATTTTAATTCCTGTAGTTGCCCATACTGTGAAATTATTATTTTTTTTATGGCTTTTTTTAACCGTTCTAGAAGTAAATACAGTATTAAATTGGGTTCTTATCATCTTAAACAATTTGTTAAATGCTTCATCTGAGCTATTTGTCTCATCCAATAATAGTTGAATACTTGAACTTAAGTTATTTCTAAACTTCTCAATACGTTTTGTGTTCACAGGAACAAACACACGCTTTTCCTCTAGGTAACTATCGCAATGTATATTAAATGAGGCTAGTTGCCCACAGTGATCAGAGCTAAGCTTATTTATTATTTCTTTTTTACATAGAGAAAAATTTGTAAAAATATTATCAATACAAGTTGCCGTTGTGTCACAGATTCTTGTTGGCTCATAAAACAAGTAATTTAGGTTATATGATTTAAATAGAGATGTGAATCTAACAGTAGTAGAGTTCAAGTCAAATAAATTAATATTAAAGTCACCACAAACGATAACTTTTTTGTTAGATGCACATATCTTTGATAATATTTGTTCCATGCTTTGTTCAAAGGAGTCATATAACCCTGATGGTGGCCTGTATACGCTTACAATAATTAGTTGACTTAACTCTATGCAGGCTACTTCTATTATCCGTTCAGAAGAGAGGTTCACAATGTCTTTACGTTCTTTGAATTTTAAATTTTTTCTAATTAATATAAGTGATCCGCCTCTAATGGCATTCTCTCTGCTGAACGAGCTTGCCACCTGGTGATCATTGAGATTGAAAATGAGTTCATGTTTTCTAAACCAGTGTTCTGAAATACAAATTATATCAATTTGAAATTGTTTTAGAAATAACTCAGTTTCAAGCTCTTTACCTACCATTCCTTGAAAGTTCTGATGCACCAAGCTTATAACATTCTTGCTATTTATATTGGAGTAAGTTTTGGTAGGATTTTTCACACTTAAGCTATTAGTGCAAGAGACATCCTCCATTGTCTTATGGTCTAATTTAAATAATTAATTGGAACATATTCCAACTCGTTACTATAACTAGAATACTGCTCAATAGAAGCAGGAGTCAAAGAAGCCAAATTCTTGGCTTTCAAAGAAAATAAAAAATTTGATAGCATCTTTGCTACATGTCTCTTACAGTAATGAGATAAGTAATACTTATCTATACTTATATCATTAATAAATTTACTATCTAAATTATTTATATCCACAACCTGACATTTTGGTTGTGTGTCGCTTAAAACTATACAATTGTTGTTGACAGCACTATACAATATGCTATTCAACCTAAATCTAATTTGATTTTCATGAGCACAGCTTTTAGGCAACATTTTTATATAGGGCAAAGTGAATAATATAATGTTTGTTAAGTTTTTAATATTATATAAACATTCTAAAAGATCAGTCATCTGTTTCTTATTTACTTTACCCCTTCTCCCGACTAGAATTATTATAGTGGTGTTAGGACAATAAGTCATAGTTGATGCCCTGTCTATTATCTCACAGTAAGTAGCTCCGGGCATACAAAAGTTAGTGACCAATCGTCCACACATTCTATAAAGATACGTACCTAAGTCTCTTCCTATTTCATCACTAAATAGGCAGATATTAGTCTGGCCTTCAGTATTTACCTTCTGGCTTTTCATATCAGGTGATATTCCTCCAGTTAAATGATTTTCTTGAATTTCTGAAATAGTATTGACTTTTAACAACGAGTTCACTCGTTCCTCATTATAGTGTAACATTTCAAGCAAATCATCCATGGCAGAAATATGTCCCTGTATTTCCTTTTTTGATAATTCATATTTTTTTGTAATATTTTCTAATGAAAACAATAAACTTGAGATTTCAGCCTGAAGGCTGCATACATCAGCCTCATAATTATATTTTATATCTTCTAATTCACTAGAACATTTCAGCAATTTATCACTCAAAAACATTTTATTCTTTGTTGTTTTAGACAATTTTGTAACTACTTTTTTATTTTTAATTGACAATTGCTGAGCTTTCTTTATAAATTTTTTAATTTTTACATATTTCTTCAGTTTTCTCTTACTGTCCATAATGCACACTGGTACTGTATCATCTGCAGTTAAATCGATGGTGCTAATATTGTTACAAGATGTGTTAGAAACAGAACACTTATTGTCTTTTATTAATTGGTTGAATAAAATCTGTGTTTGATTTGATCGCTGAATGTCTAATTGGTCTTCCAGTTGGAGTATATATTCCTCAGCACTGTCCAATTTTTTCTTAAGATTAGCAGAGTTCTTGAGCGTTTCTTCATATTCGTCTCTGCACTGATCAAAAGAGTCAACAATGCTTTGAAGTTCCACTTTTTGTTGGTGAATATTTTCATAGTCTAAACATAACTTATTAAGTTGTGATTTAAATTCCATATTTTTCTGCAAGATAGATAACATCTCTTTTTCATTGTCATCTCTTTCCCTCAGCAGTGTTTGGCATTGGTCTTTATAGTCCTTTAACTCCTCGAGGGCCACACGTAGTTGTTCCTCGGTACAACGGGCCACGGCTGAACGGGTCATCATTTTGCTATATTATGTTTATTCCCAGGCACTGAAAAACAATTGTAATAGTTTAATGGCTTTATTAGCTAAATGTATCTGGTGTAAGTCACCTTTTACTTTAGATCAAAAGCAAAAGCCAGCCTCAATAAGATATTATTATTATAATGTGAAATTACAAGTTGTAGTGAGAAAAATTTAGCAAAATGACAAGAAAGAGATTAAAGAACGAAACTGAGATATACAAATAGATTGGAAAGGTGAAATATAAAAGAAAAAGACAGTATAGACAAATTATAGTGTTAGTTGTTAGTTACTATAACCTGTATATAACTGAACACTAAATGCATTAAATTTAGGTGTTTTTGAGGATGCCTCTGTGCTTGTGTAGTGCGTGCACAGTATATTAGTGTAATGTATGTGTGGGCTTTATTGTTTTTATCTGCAACTCCGCTTCCAAGACTTGTCAAGCCAAGAGAGAAATTAACTTTGCCAAGTGTGTATGGGACGTAGCTCACTAAAGTGAGCGGTGTGCAGTGGAGTTGTGATTATTAGTTAGTAAAAGATGACTAATAAGATGATAATCAAATACAATACTCCCCGGGATTATCAATTCATAAGAAAACACATCTCCAAAATTTGAACTCGTCCAGTCGTTGACAGCTGGTACCGGGCTTGAACTTTTATTTGTAATAAAACACTATTATGCACAAACACTGCCGTGAGTATAAAGTTATAACAATTTATAGAGTTATAAATTAAGTTTCTAACACATTTACAATAGTATTTACAGCGTATAATTTAAAAAACTTAAATATTAGTCGGGAGAATACAAATGTACGTCTAGCTAAGAGAGTTGCCAGCTCAAAAAAAAAAAAAAAAAAACCGATTATGCCGATGACACTGCTGTTATATATACGAACACAACTTGGGAGGCGGTTAAGACCGACACGGAGTATGGGTTACATACATTTAGCGAAGTGGCTAAGAAAAAAATTACCCACGCTAAATACCCAAAAAACAAATTACGTGACCTTCGCACTTACTAATAAGACTCAGCCTGAAGTTGATCCTAATATCAGAGTACATCAGTGTAGTAACATACTAGGCGCCTTGAATTGCAACTGCCCTGCACTAGCTAAAGTAAATGCTGTGAAGTACTTAGGTATTATGCTGCGGGGCTAAAATGGTCGCTTTGAAGAATCATGATATGAATCATAATATTATGATTAATTTTTCTAAAATCGCAAATAGTGGAGGCAGTGAAGGTTTTCACTTCCGATTTCGTTGAACCTCCATCGATTTTCATGTAAATTGGTAAGTAGGTGGAGGATACCTTAAGAAACAAAAGTGACATAGTGCCAACTTGCGCTTTTGCCCTGGGAGTGGATGCCAACCCTTCTCGGGGGGTGAATTTTTTTAATAAAAATAACCTCAGAAATCAATAGACACACAAATTCTAAGCAAAATTTGTTATATAAAGTTTTTTGAATAAATCAATACTTTCGGAGTTATTAAAGATCAAAGATCATGTTTTTGCGTGAGAAAAATACTTGTCTTAAAGCGGTTTTTCATAAATTACTAAGAAACTATAGGTTTTTACGAAAAATATGTAATTACAAAAATTAAAGCCAATAAAAAAACAAACTACTATCTACTCTAAGATGCCTTCCTATATAATATTCAAAGTGAGCTATAGGTGATTGTATTTATATTTTCTTTCGGCGAGTACCTAAGTCTAAGCATTCAAACTTAAATAACGGTAAACCGATGCATTTTATGACATGTACTTCCTTACAACTTTTTAAAGCGCTTAAAAATACCTTTCTAATAAGCATTATAAAAAGTTAAAAGCATCAAAATTGAACAAGTTATGATAAAAATAAGATGACACTTTCAAATTGTTTTGGAAAAATCGAAAAATAAAACGTTGACCATTTCTACAATAATTCAAATTTATGGTTATCTCCAAAGGCTTTTCTTTATTTTAGCATAAGTAATGACCTCAAAAATTTTTCTTGGTTTAGAATGCTTAGTTTTAAAAAACAGAATGATTTAGTAAAATTGAAATTATTCAAATTTTCGTAAATATCATTTTGTTTTGAACATAATTTCAAAAATATTGAACCTTCGTAAAAATTATAAAAAAACGAAATTGGTGTCCACTTTTTAAGAAATCTTTTGATTTTCTTTTGATTTTTATAGGATAAAAAATAACGAAGATAGAGACGTTTAAAGCCTAACTTTTACTGCAAGAACCATGAAATCGGGACCTTTTAACCCTAATTTTTTTTTTAAACTAAGGGATTTAAAAAGTATTGTTCAAGTTAATCTTAAAGCTCTTTAAATTACCTTTAAAATGGTCCATGAATGAACCCGATAATTTAAAAATTAACAGAGTTATTGTGATAAAACGAAAATATTTCTTTGAAAACAATTTTGAAGCAGAGATTTGAGATACAAATATAATAGGAAAACCTGTCAATAGGTACATCTATACTAATATTATAAATGGTAAAGTGTTTTTGTCTATCTGTTACCTCTTAACACCCAAACGGTCCAACCGATTTTTCTGAAATTTAGTATGAAAATACTTTGTGTCTTGGGAATGGATATGGACATAGGATACTTTTTATCCCGAAAAAATGTATAGTTCCAGCGCGATTGCAGGCATCATATAGACCTTACTAAATATACGTTAATCTTTTCAAGTCTTTCAATATTCAGAAAGTAAACAAAACGATAAATGTCGACTCGATAAGAGAGGGGCTTTTTATAATGATGTGCGTCTATTAAATATTTCAGTCTAGCAGATTCGGCCTTTGCGCCAATTTTTTGCACAGAGGGTAGTTTGAAATCGTTGTTTGAATATGTTGGACTAAATAATATCAATGTTTGAATTATATATTACTAAAATTTATGTTTACTATGAAAAAATATTCGAACTCATTAAAGCTGATAAAAAACTTAAAATAAAAACTTAAAGCTTATTATTCAAACATTGGGTAGTTTACAGGGGTGAAAAAATTTCGCAAAAAAAACTTAATAAGAAATTAATACTAAGTAATAACAAAGTAAATAAACTGAACAAATTGGGGTTCAAAAACTTAAACCTAATATGTTTTTGAACCCAATTTGACCGTTATTCCGCAATAAAGGGGTACTTTTACGGGTTTCTATTTCAGTCTTATCCAAAAATCATATCATACATATTAAACAAACTCTTTATGTAATGTAAATATACGATTTTAAAGCAAAGAAATACAAAAAATGTTTTCTTCACGATTAAAGGGATGGTTGCTAAAAGGATTGAAAACTTAGTTATAATATAATCATAAATCATGAATAAAACATTAAAAACGTTTATTTTATCAAATTAAACACAATTAGTTAAGTCAGAATGGTAGAATCTGCAATTTTTCTATTTTCAACAAAAGGGGTGGATTTCACCCCTAAAATAAAAAAGCGCGATACGAGCGTATGTCACTTTTAAAGTAGAGGGCTTAATGTACTTAATCCCAAATTTTCATCCAAATCGATGGAGGTTCAACGAAATCGGAGGTTGCACCTGATTTTTGCCTTCATTTACTGTACTAAAAATGCAACTCTGCTTGCAATTCATTTCTGTATTTTTGTACTGATTTGACATTTGTCAGTTTGATAGTTTTGACAATTCATTTGCTGAATTGATTGAGAGGAATTGCTAAATGTGACCATTTTAGCCCCGCTGGACCAAAGACTCTCGTGGCATTCTCAAATAGATCTTGTTGCCTCCAGGTTACGTAACCTTATTTGGCTCTTTAAACTTCTTCGTCACGTTACCACCAGAAAAATAATAGACCGCATCTATATTGCTCTGGCTCAATCAATAGCGATTTACGGCATTACAGTTTGGGGTGGCGCTGACAAAACAAGGCTTATAGATGTTGAGAGAGCACAAAGGGCACTACTTAAAGTCGCTTATTTTAAAAAGAGAAGATTTTCCACACAGTCCCTATAATAGGGGAGGTAGTGTTATTGATTTCTAAGTCATTTCATACCGACCAAATTTTTGTCCAGCGGTAGCTTAATATTTATCAATCAATATAATCAGCGTCAGTCGCCGCACCCGTGGTGGGATGTTAGCTGAGAGTATTTCAAAGTTATAAAAAAAAATAGTTGCGAAAAGTGATTTTATACCGAATGAAACTTTAATGGGTGATTATTGAGGTCATGTTTAACCAAAAAATCACCGTTTCAACGTCAGTCGCGTTACTGAACATGTAATTTTTTTTTCAATATAAAGTCATTTTATACCGTACAAAATTTTATACAGATGAATGTTCCTACTTTGTAAATAATAAAGAAAACCGTCAGTCGCTAATACGATGGTGGAAAAACCGTCAGCCAGCGATATAAGTTATGACCAATATAGCCCTACTTCGCGCTCAATGTATCATAGGGCGTCGCGTAGACGATATTTCCACCTGCAAACATTCAGCTGACGGCGATTTTCGTTTGAATTAACCATAAAATTATCTCACATAGCAATTTTAAGTAATTAATTCGATAGTCAATATTTGTGAAGAAGAATTATATACATTTTACTTTAAAAGCGCCATCTGTTGTTATATACTAAAACTAAAATAACACCTACCCAACCTAAACGTGTATAATCTAGATATGAACCTTTATTGGGTGCGAATTGGGATCTTTTTAATGTCAATTCAATACTTTGAGATGCTCTCAATTTTTATTCCACCCATTATGAAGTGGCTGACGATCAAAGCTGTTATGTATTAGTGGAATAATTGTAACGATTTTCGCTCGGTATGAAATGACTTTTTAAACTGAGCGCGACCTCCCCTACTACTACTACACAATATTACCGATACTCTATCTATTAGAAGACTATTCATACTACAAGACATCATAAAAAAACATATAAAATTAGAATATGACCCAAAAATTAAAAAAAAAGAAGGGACTACAAAGTAGCAAATGTTGCACAGTTACGTACAAAATTCGCCCAATGTCAATTCTATTACCTTTCCTCGTATTTATACAATAAATGTAATAAAATACTAAAAATCTACCCTTTGAATAAACGCGACTGCAAAATCAAAGTAACAGCCTGGCTTAAGACCCTAAATTATGAAGAAACTGAATATTTTCTAGTGTGAGTTTTTGATTTTTAAAGCTTAATATTACACTATTTTACTAAAAATTACACCATATGTTTAATATTTACACTATCTTACAAACAATTTTACACCATAATTATTTCATATTTACACTATTTTAACTATCTACACAATATTTAACATTTACACTATTTTAACTATTTACACCATACTTAATATTTACACAATTTCTTACTTAGGTTTATACTATATAAAAAAAATCAATTACATATCTACTTTTATTACTCACACCCGCACACACACATACACACACACACACATCCTCTGCTGATAATATAATATTTTTTCTTTAGGTTTAATCAAAATTTTTGTAACTAAATATTTCATCAGTCTAATATAAGTAAGAGTGTGCTAAGGAATAGTGGCCTTTCCTGACACAGACCAAGTGAACTAGCACTTAATAGGGAAGGTCAACCTTTGTTTGATATAATGCGTGTACAATGTTTTATGAAATAAATATATTTGATTTGATTTGATTTGACATGAATATGTCAATGATGTCAATGGGCGCTACTGGTAAAGGAGAACTATCAAAAATGACGTTTTTGTATGATAGAAGCGTTAGTTCCTTTTCTCGCCACATTCATAAACAGCCTTGTCGAACTGTACGCAATATTTTGGTCACGTTATGTCAACCACAGCATAGATCACGGCAAACATTGGATTGATTTTACCCGACCAAATGACGTAGGACTACCATCTGCCTGTGAATCAATTTCTTCGATAGTAAATTGAATACTCGTAGGTAAATAACTACATAATGAAATAATAATAATTGTATTTGTAACAGAAACTAGCAAGTAATATAATGTTTCAACTTGTAATTAACACAATCATCGCATCTTATAAAACATGGAGTATTTGATATTATCATAGTATAACTATAATGTATGTCAAGGATGGGATTTTGACAGGCTTGCCAATTTCACATCCTTGATACATCCATGGAGGTAATACACTCGTTAACAATTAGCAATTATTTTAACATCAGTTTCCAAGGGGATACCTAACATTGACGTGGGAGAGCCATGCTTCGGCACGAATGGGCCGGCTCGACCGGAGAAATGCCACGGGCTCACAGAAAACCGGCGTGAAACAGCGTTTGCGCTGTGTTACGCCGAGTGAGTGAGTTTACCAGAGGCCCAATCCCCTACCCTTTTCCCTTCCCTACCTTCCCCTATTTCCTTCCCTACCCTCCCTTCAGTGCCGTAAATAGCCTTTTTTGCGCCCTGTGCGAGCTTCTATAACTGCGCCCTGTGCGAGCTTCTATAACAACGCCCCTGTTTTTTTTAGATATTATAGGTACCGAGAGCAACGCTAAGTTTAGGCCTAGGCTATTTTCTCCCATTCTGGGTGATAAAACAAAACTTGGTGCACCAATTATAATTGGGGCACTAGGAGCGCAGCGGGAACTTATCGGGAGAAAACAGAAATCTGGTTATTCTTGCGCCCCCCAGAGTCTACGCCCTGTGCCTGGCCACGGGTGGCACTGCCCTATTTACGGCACTGCCTCCCCTATTACCCTATTCCCTATTAAAAGGCCGGCAACGCACCTGCAGCTCTTCTGATGCTGCGAGTGTCCATGGGCGACGGAAGTTGCTTTCCATCAGGTGACCCGTTTGCTCGTTTGCCCCCTTATTTCATAAAAAAAAATTGACGCATTCATAAAAATAATAATTCCCGCATCGGTTTCGGTAACCATTTAATTTATTTGTTTACACTCATTGTTGCATTTACATTCTCCTTTACTCTCATAATCCAGTGGGAGTAGTGGGACGGACGACACGACTGGCGAGAGATCAGGCGCATGATATGACGCTTTGGATATCTGCTAGGGTGGTTTATTGGGGGATATCTAGGGCGCCTACGTCGAGTTGTTACTCTTCTAGTTGTCGGTTCTGGCGTTGTCGGTTCTGGCGTTGTCGGTTCTGGAGTTGTCGGTTCTGGCATTTTTGTTGTTGCCACAAATCGCCACGGAATGCAGCGAAAACCACCACACGATGGACAACCAACCACAGGCCAATCATCGAAGCATAGCATCGGCCACTTCATTAATTTGTATTTCGGTTTCGTTAAGAGTATTTTTAAAAGTGTGCTCGGGATCCAGTGGCCGGGCATTCCGGACTCTACGGGGTTGTCTATATAAATTAATTCATCCCTCTCAAATTCTTTGTGTTCGTCTCTTCCGAGACAGAATGGCACAATGCATGCAAAAGTGAAGTTAATTAAAAAAATCTTCACTGAAAAAAAATGTAATTTTTCAAATTGAATTCTGTTTAAATAATACCTAACCTAAGTATAAATAAATACATTGAAATTAAATTCTATGATGTTAAAACAAAAAGTACCTTAGTCATCGCCCATGATTGTTAGTAGTACTTATTTTAAATCACTATTTTCAAATTATCATTATTTAAATCAAAATGAAGTTGTGTATAATTTGCAATATTATGAAGTTAAAGATAACCTTCACTTACTTGATTATTTATTAATCTGTAAATATTATTTTGAGAGTTACAATATCTTCACATAATATAGTACCTACGAGTTTTTATGCTACTGCATTGATTCAATTTAACATTGTACTGTATATTATAGGTACAGTATACAGTATACACAACCATCAATTGACTAATCACATTTTGTCTTTCATGCGTGAAAGGTTAGGGATTGCAATCCGGATACTTCGAAATCTGAAAAATCCGGATAAGCCGGATTTTAGGGCGATGAAAAATCCGGATTTTTATTTTTGAAAATCTGGATTTTTGGTTTTTTCGAATAGTTGGTAAAATTATGAAAAAGAAGCTTTTACGTAATATAAAATTAATTTAGATGTATTGTCACGTAATATCTGACATACAAATTCATATTTGTCTAAAGGCGCTAACACAAATTTTCGTGGTCATTGGTAAATTATAGGTACCTAACTCAGTACTTCGTATGCCCAACATTGCATTGTTTAGTTTTTTGGCGGTTGTAAATTGTTTATTTACATTTTTAATCTTATTTTAAAAAAAGAACGACATTTTTTAAATTTATTATGACCTACCCTTTAATTTACCAGTTAAATAGTAATATTTATTCTTTTAGAATATTGTCAGTACTTAATAAAATGTTTTTCTATAAAATCTTCTGATTTGTAAGTCTGTCTAATTCAATAAAGGAAAAACATAAGAGTTTATAAAACAATATAATGTTGATTTAGTGTAAATAATTATTTTAAGTTATTTATTTTGAACAATCGCATATACTATCCAAATGCTGGGCAAAGGTTCCTCCAGGATCTTCCAGTTATCTCGCTCTAGCGTCACTGCTGATAAGCCTCCAAGGAGGAGTTTGCAACCTTGTTCTAGGCTGAAGTCTACGCAATCATTGGTTGCTCACTAGAGAGCCAATGGCCCTAGTTAATAAAGCTGAAACTTCGTCCAAATTGGTTCTAGATTGTGATGATACGTACGACATGCTGGAAGGGAGCAACAACGTCTGACTAGTATGGGTCCCGGGTCAGAGTAACGTCTTTGGAAACGAAACCGCTGATGAGCTGGCTAGGTTTGGGCCTGACAATCTCATATACGGTCCAGAAGCGGTTTGTGGAATATCTCCCAGTACCGCAAAGCAAGTGCTCGAGGAATGGGTTCGCAGACTAAGCAAACAGCAATTGGCTGAGACCCCTGGCCTTGAACATTCTAAGGCACTAATTCCTGGCTTTTACAAAAAACTGCCAGAATTAATATTCACCATGGGTAGGAAATAAATAAAAGTCCTTTCTTTGCAGAATAACTGTTAACTAGCTATATGACCGAGCTTCGCTCGGTATTCAAAATATTCAAAAAACACACATAAAATGACAATTTATGAAAATGATAGTTAGCTAGATCGATTTATCGCCCCCGAAACCCCCTATATACCAAATTTCATGAAAATCTTTGGAGCCGATTCCGAGATTCCAATTATATATATATATATATATATATATATATATATATATATATATATATATATATATATATATATATATATATATATATATATTCTTGTATATATATATATATATATATATATACAAGAATTGCTCGTTTAAAGATATAAGATAGCATTACGACTTGCAGATTCTGCGAGGAAAAAGGCGAGACACCTTTTTAAGTTGTTTTGTTTCTACCTCATTGACTCTCCTACTCTACTACAGAGCAGTATCCTCTCCTACTGTATTAAAGAGGAAATTCGTGGCAGCAATCCCAACCACATCGTTCAATTTATGAGCAGCACTGGGTTGGGGACGGTACTCTAATACAAACAAATACGTGACATCAGGGTTACAGTAATCTGCCTTCGAGGGGAAAAATACCTCCAGAGTTTCGAGCTATCTTTTCCTAAGCCTAGATACCCACTCTGTCGATATCCAGCCTATATGCATGCGGATAACTCGACCAGTCCAATGCCACTTTAGCTTGGCCGTCTTAACTCCTACGTCTGTGATTCATGTTTTTTTTTTGTTTTGTCGAGAAGACTTACTTCCAACTTACTGTACTCCATTGCTCTTTGGCAGACCCCCACTTGGATTTTTTGTAAATTGGTCAATGTAATTTGCGCACTGTTGGGTTAGGACGAGCAAAATACACATGTCGATGAATCTGCGCTGCACTGAGATCGGTATGTCCTCCTTCATCAGCTTCTTCATGGACTAGTTTCTCTGTCTTTCCTTGTCTGTTATCAAAAGGAAATAACTGGCCCAAGTAGTCATAGTAAATTTTTTGCCCTACCTCGACCCTACATATCGTGCTGTTAGTCATTGTTTGTTCCTGAGGCATTAGGCAAAAACAATCTAATTTTAATTATCTGTTTATTGTAAGTCCTACCTCTAGGCTTACAGTGCTAAGATCTTGGAACATAACTTGATGATGTGTGGCTGTAGGAGCAAAAAGGGCTATGTTCTCCATAAAGCGGAGATGTTTAGGCTTTTATTAACTTAAATTCCACTTATATAAATAGTTAAACAAAATCAAGGTATTTGTAAGTTGTTATTAATATTTTAATTAACAGATACTGTTATTTTAATTTCTTACTTTATTACGCTCATCTTAAGAAAAATGTAATTTTTTTAAGACGTCTGATTTTGCACTTTTAAAATGAATGTTTAATAAAGAAATAACAAGGAAATAACTCGCACTTAAAGCTATTTATCAAAAATATTAGTAAAATAAAAAAAAATCGGATTATCCGGATAATCCAGATTTGAGCATGTCAAAATCCGAAAATCCGGATTTTTTTAAAAATCCGTTTTTTGCAATCCCTATGAAAGGGTATTTCTGCTAGAGCTAAATAGCTCTAGCAGAAATAAATATAAAAATTCTTGATATTTCAATCTTTTCGTGTCGCAAATTTTTATTTTTAACTTACCCAAATAATGGTATTTGGGGAAGTTAAAAAAACATTTATTACTGAATTAAACAAATGTTTTCAGAATCCTAATTTTTTGTTGGTCGGTTCGGGTACAAACATGTAATAAATTCTTGTTATCTACTAATAAAACTTTTCAGTGTCCTTGCAGAAAGGATAAATGTACTAATCCAGGGTAAAAGAATTTTCCTGTATCGAAAACAACTTAAGAAAGAAGGATTAAGTATGGCGCCAAATTGGGTTTGAGCCTTGAGGTATAATTGATTGAATCTAGTCCATACTTCCATACTAATATTATAAATGCGAAAGTGTGTCTGTCTGTCTGTCCGTCTGTCTGTCTGTCTGTCTGTCTGTCTGTTACCGCTTCACGCCCAAACCGCTGAACCGATTTTGCTGAAATTTGGTATGGAGATACTTTGAGTCCCGGGAAAGGACATAGGCTACTTTTTATCCCGGAAAAATGTACGGTTCCCGCGCGATAAACGAGTTTTGGCGCAACGGAGTTGCGGGCATCAACTAGTCCATACTAATATTATAAATGAGAAAGTGTGTCTGTCTGTCTGTCTGTCTGTCCGTCTGTCTGTCTGTTACCTCTTCACGCCCAAACCGCTGAACCGATTTTGCTGAAATTTGGCATGAAAATACTTTGAGTCCCGGGAAAGGAAATAGGATACTTTTTGTCCCGGAAAAATGTACGGTTCCCGCGCGATAAACGAGTTTTGGCGCAACGGAGTTGCGGGCGTCATCTAGTAATAAAATAATTAATGCTTTTAAAATAAAGCTTTCTTTAAAAAAAATCGGGGAATCACTTCTTTTCGAAAGATCCGTTTCAGACAAGTTTATAGATATTTGCTTGCTATTAGTCTTTTTCATAGGTACTCCTAAATGGCAAGTCAAAGAAGCCTGTTCGCTACACTTCTGGGGAATACCCCAAAGAAAAGTAGTAAATTGTGGTATGTACTAGGTAAATATTACCTAATGGCTAATACTTACTACCACAATTTACTACTTATCTTTTATTTTACCTCAGAAAAGATATTTATGTTGTCGTGGGCGAGAAAGGGTACTTTCGAAACTCCGAGGTAACATCGAGAATCCCCATACCTTGAAGACAGCACAATATAATATTGTGTAAACGCAAATGAGATACCTACTCTGCAATCAACGAGACTTTCGAAATAAAAGAATTAAGAATCGAACGAACGTAATTTACTACCTTTTAGGAACGTTTGCTTAACATTGACAATGAAACACACACAAATATTGAGATACATTTAGTTAAATTAAACATAACAACATATAAATCAGTCTTTGAACTGGTCATTCCTTGAACGAAAAGTCGTAATCGGAGAGCGAGGTGAAGTGGTCTTCGAGAGGAGGGAACACGTTGTCTAGGTCGACATACAGCTGCTGTTCCGCAGTCAGCTTGGTGACGATCTGGGCGAAGGTCGGCCTGGCCTGAGGCTCGTCGCACCAGCAGTCCAGCATGAGGCCGTAGAGCCGGGGCGAGGCCCGCGCTGGCCTGGGCAGGCGGCCGCCTTCTGTCAGGAACTGAGGAACTTTCTGGTTGCTCAGCTCGGCGTAGGGGAAGCCACCTGAAATTGGAGGAATGAAATGAGACGTTTGTTCTACAAATGTTTTTTTAAAAGTGGTTTATGTCTTTTTTGCACGGAATCAAGGTTTATTGCAAGTTTATTTTATACATATTTTGCTGCAATATGTTTAAACCTGAGTAAGCTAGGTTTCCACTCAGATTTAACAGGTGTTAGCTGAAACGTTTTTACTTTAGCCAATGCTGCGTTATTATGCGATAGCCGAGCGCGACCAACTTGTTCATCAGCACTTGGTAACTACAGTGGAAATTCGTGGCACCAACCCCAGCCACATTCATCAATAATAATTATTATGAGCAGCATTGGGTCGGTACTCTAACGCGAAGGAGTCACATCTTCAAAGGCAACAATAAATTCTCTAAGGAGTAAGGTACCATCGAAGAAATTGATTCATAGCCTCATAGGTAGTACTGTCAAGTACTACATAGTATCGAACATAGTTTGGTCGCGTTGTGTCAAACCCATCCGACAGATCACGACTTACATTATGACATGAGTCAGCCAAATGAAGTAGATCCGTCAGGATGGGTTTGACACAACGCGACCAAACTATGTACTATCAGGGAAGTTGATTCCTAGCCGATGGCGGACCTAAGTAATTTGGTTGCGTTACGTCAAAGTTCAAACCCAGCCGACCGATCACAGCTATATTGAATTGACATATTAATTATTAAGCCGACCAATTGACGGAGGTCCGTCAACTGCCTAGGAATCAATTTCCTCGATGGTACGTTGCTACGCCGTAGGCCGTAGCTGCGGGCTACGTCGCCTCCCAACTAACAAAAATTGCTCTTGTATTGGCTTATATAGCCAAAAATAATATTCTTATAGGAGTCGTATTATCGCTAATAAGGGTGCATTTGGGCACAATTTATAAGGATAATAACCTTATACCCTCCTAATAGTTGCTTTATTGACCGCTTTTTTCCTTATACGTGTTATATAATGACCAATAACAAGGTACTTCAACTTATAAGAAACATATAGAAAGCGTTAATACGGGCGATCACCCTTATACGTGTTATATTATTGTCCGATACAAGGGAGTTAAACTCCGTTTGCCCTTTTAGCCGTCATAAGTGATTTACATTTTCGTAACAGCTTGGAGAAGAAATAGTAACGTCAGCCATTTTACTGTCAAGTAAACGATAAGTCATTATTTTATGTATAGTTTATTTAGTGCTCGTTTATAGTGAAAAGTGTATGGGAATTAAAATGCATGATAAAATGTGATACGCTGTGTGTTTTGGCATCAACTCGCCCTTGAATTTAAGCTGTTTTTGTGCTAAAAACGTCATTAATTATTTAGTCAAGTTACATACAGTGCTTCTAAAAGAACAACAGGATTCACACATCGTCTATAAGGAGTCTGTGAGAGTAAAGACTTTATAACGGCATCAATTGTTTCTTATGATATCGCCATTTTACATAACGTTAGGGTTCCTTTCACACTAACAAAATTGCACCTAGCTAGTGTTATTCCCGTATATTATATATAAAAATGTTTTTTTTCCACTGTAGTTGGGTTGGCCGAAAGAGACCTCTTTATAAGGATACTTTATCTCACTTTTGCGCACTAATTTTAAGTTTGAAATATTATTAAAATACGTGATTATCAAATTAATTGTTTTATTTTTTACTTTTATTCTGTAACAATCGCTCCTTTTCAACTTCTTTTTTGAGTCCCTTTTTAGGGTTCCGTACCCAAAGGGTAAAACGGGACCCTATTACTAAGACTTCGTTATCTGTCCGCCTGTCTGTCTATCTGTCTGTCTCCAGGCTGTATTTCAAGAACTATTGCAGCTACAATTTTGAAATTTGTCGGGATTGTATGCATTTATTGTTACTTTAATAACAAATACATAAAACAAAATAAAATTAATACATATTATGATATCTAAGGGGGCTCCTATACAGCAAACATGTTTTTTTCGCTTTTATTGCTTGTCAATAATGGTAACAGGTAGGCGCCTGAAATGTACACAAAGGCCTAAAAACTTTAAAAAAAATTTGGCCTTTTTTTGTTCTATGAAAGTACGGAACCCTTCGTGCACAGGTCCGACTCGCACTTGGCCGATCATTCCTCTCCGCAAGAAATTCACACAATCTGTTGTACGTTTAAAATGGCGAATTTAGTTATGTAAAACATTTTAATGTAACCTTAAAGAGAATAATATCTTTATAATCACTGTTTAAGGGAATGTGGATTGCTTTCATCCTTGTTAAGGTCATATAAAATGTTAGCATTCGTTTGTTGGATAGATGTCTTATTAAATGCCCCTATAAGTTAAGAGCATTATTAGTTACCTTGTGCATTACTTTTATAAGGCTAAAAAGCAATGTAAATAGCCACTATAAGATGAACATATTTCGAAGCCTTATAGTTGCCGTATAAATTAGAGTTATTAACGTTTACCCAACCAAATTATAAGAATAAAGGTAGTATTAGCCAAATTTCCTAATAGTGTGCCATTATAAGTAACATTGGCATAATGAATGCTCTTTTATAACAAGTATAAGAGTTTAGACCTTATTGAGTTAATTTTATAAGGTTAGTTTGTTTGTTGGGCTATAGCTACTATTTACGCAAACTTTATCTATTTATCTATTATCAGCCGGCCTAAGATGCGCAAACGAGAAAATTTTGTCTACGTGTTTTCTCGATGTATGATGGTTTGTCTTTTCATCTCTATTGACCCTACCATGACAAATTTTTTTACTCGTGTAGATCTGACATCGATAAACACATTTTTATCGAGTTTTGTCGAGATAATGGGTAGATTTTGACATTATGAGACGAGTAGTTTTTAATTATATCGAGAGTGAGATATCTCGTTGGCGCATGCTAAGCGATATATTATCTACTAGACTAGATGACACGGTGGATTTCACTTTGACACTTTCCCCCTAATAAAACCTTCCCTGGACTTCCGCATTTATTTCAAGACTAAAATAAACTAAATAAAAATAAAATGAAGGTTTTAGCGAGACTAACAAAACTTAAAATTAAATTTTATTTATACCATCATAATATGACGTTTGCAATAAGCCAGACGAAGATGAACCTTGTGTTAAATTTTAAAAAATTGTATACCCGAGGAATTTGATTCCTATGCAGTTGACAGACCTACGTCGTTTGGTCGGCTTATGTCACTGTGATCGCTCAGTCGGATGAGTTTGAGATGACCAAATTACTTAGGTTCGCCATCTGCTTAGGAATCAACTTCTCTGATAGTACTATGTAGGTCGGCCTATGTATCAATTACTCTAATAGTACATCAGGACTACAATGCCTTCGGAGGAAAACCCACCTAAAGTAGCAATCTCCCACAGCAGAACAGCAAACGCCCAAACATCACTCGCGCTGCAGTACTGCGAGCTGTATATCGCCTCTGGTGCCAGCCAGCGCAGCGGCACTGGTCTTGCCCGCGTGTGCACGTACACCCCAGAACGGGAGAGGCCGAAGTCCGCGACCTTGAGCACCCCCGCCCCGTCCACTAGGATGTTGCGAGCGGCCAGGTCCCTGGAAGGACAGAAGAGTTTAAATATGCTGATGACGTCCGTAAGGCTGCGTTTCCACTAGAGATATGTGTTGCGAGGAATGTGTTTTTGAGAACCAATAGCATCGCCGCGCTGAGCGATGTCATGGCAAGCTCACGTCAATGAAGTGATTCTATTGGTTCCCCAAAAACACGTTCCTCGCAACACGTCGCTGGTGGAAACGCAGCCTATATTCCGTTGCGCCAAAATTCGTTTATCGCGCCAGAACCTTTTCCGGTTCAACAGCGCTTTGGACGTAGTGAGGTGACAGAGAGTCGAGAGACACTTCGTATTTATAATATTATCTAGTTTAGATTTTTTTAGTAAGTAAGTATACAGAAAAACAGAGGCCGTAGACAAAGTCCCTTTCGTTAAAAACGATGACGAAATTCGTTATCAAAATGTATGGGATTTGACATTAGTCTTCGCAAGCGAAATTTCATTTAGCTATGTCGAACCGCATACATTTTGATAACGAATTTCGTCATCGTTTTTAACGAAAGATACTTTGTCTAAGGGGGCAGGGCTTAGTATCAAGTTTTAGGAAACTCCCTATGATATATAATTTTTATAATTATAATTAGCTATAATTCATTAATTATATCAGCTATAATAATAGCTCGATAACATAAGCTTCCGGGAATTTAGCTTGGCGAAAATTATTAGCTAGCACCTTGGGGATGCTACAGACAGACACGTCTTTTTATAAATTGTAACACCTCTTTTTTCGTCAGGACTTAAAAGAATTCCCCCCCCCCCCCACACCAAGGGGGGCGGGCTCTTCATCAGCATTCAGCACGCATGGTTGGAAAAATGAAGTGTAAATACAAGGAAAATTATTCTTTATCGCGCGGGAATCGTACATTTTTCCAGGATAAAAAGTATCCTACGTCCTTTCCCGGGACTCAAAGTATCTCCATACCAAATTTCAGTAAAATCGGTTCAGCGGTATGAGCGTGAAGCGGTAACAGACAGACACACTTTCGCATTTACAATCCCCCTACCTGTACACTTTATGAAAAAATCGGCCAAGTGCGAGTAGGACTCGCGCACGAAGGGTTCCGTACCGTTATAGAAAAAAAATAGGCCGAAAGCTGTGTTTTTGTATGGGAACCCCCCTTAAATTTTTATTTTATTTTAATTTTATTATTAATTATTACAGCACTCATAAAATTAAGGATTCTGTGAAAATATTAACTGCCAGCTGCTTGTTGTCATTTTGATATCGAGCAAAAAAGGCCAAAAAAATGACGTTTGTTATATGGGAGCCCCCCTTAAATATTAATTTTATTTTGTTTTCAGTATTTGTTGTTATAGCGGCAACAGATATACACAATCTGCGAAAATTTCATAACTCTAGCTATAGCGGTTCTTGAGATACAGCCTGGAGACAGACAGACGGACAGACAACGAAGTCGTAATAGGGTCCCGTTTTTACCCTTTCGGTACGGAACCCTAAAAACTATCACGCCTATAATAATTGATTTGTGCTTTAACATAGTAACTTTTATTATTATGTAGATGTGTTATCATATCATCAGTCAGTCAAGGTGTGACGACGCGAGCCCTTACAAAGCTTGGCATGTAGCTTGTAGTATGGATTATATTCCGATATCACGATGTAAACATTTAGACGGCAACGCCTAAAATTAAACGATCCGCAATTCCTCGACCGGTCGCTTAGATACCGTTGCTACGAGACAATCGGTAGGCGCTTCGAATATTTTCGACATCTGTCCGACGTCTCGTCTCTCAGTTACATAATTATGATCGTAATAATATAATAGATCGTAATAAACTAATAATAATATAATAATAATAATAATAATAATAATAATAATAATAATAAAGGGGGTGAAGCCGGTTCTTCCTAGTTAGTGTCCCCGGGCAACACTTGAGTGCGCCACCCCACTCTCTTCGGGGTGAGGTACTCACGTGGCTGATCATCGGCTCTGTCTTTCTTTAACAATCGTTTCATCGTCTTTTTATTAGTCAATCCTTGGTTTTGAATCGTTTTTGTTTTTATTTGTATCTATCTTTCATCAACTTTGTTTCCTCTTTTACTATATTTCTCGTTTAGTTAACTCTTCCCTTAGAATAAAAAAAAATAAAAATTATGAGATGCGACTCAGGAATAGAAATATACCCCAGGCGGGTACCGGAGCGTTGCGCGATGGAGAATCCCGCCCCGGACCCTCGGGTCTGGGCTGCCCTGCGTATTCTGGGGAGGGCACCGTATCGCACAATAATAATGTTAGCATTCATCATAGTCGAGATAACTCATCAACTAGTTTCTCATCAATATCATCACTCTTTTCATCGCCACCGTCATCTCCAGCTTCATATATCATAGCTACTCAATCTAGTTCATCAAATTCATCGTCACCTATGTCAATCAAATCTACTGTGGATGTTGTGCAGGAGGCTATCTCAGCCAGAGTTACTGCACCCGCCCACAGTATGGGCTGCAAACGTAAAAAATGGTCTAAGCAAATGAACATTTTCATAATGCACCACTATTTCATACTCACAAAATTAGAATCCGATACCAAATCTTACTTATCACACTTACAC